>CM076584.1:568745849-569111816 GCA_034641835.2 Pinus albicaulis | reverse complement strand
TATTTTCATACCAAATAGACTTTGTTCTAGCCATTCTTTACTCGGCAATTAATTCCTCGTGATCACTAGCCAACTTAAGTTCATCGAAGCATTCAGGTATGCATAGCCTTTCTTGCATTGAATCTTTAGTGGTCTCAAGCAGTATGCCTATTCTGTTCATGTCAATGCATCGACTTTAAGCTCAAAGAAATCTGAAATTCAGAATAACCTAATTCAAAATGTCTTCAGGTGGAGGTGGCCATGATAGACAGCAAAAATAAACACGATCTAGAATTCAAAATAATGTGGCAGTAAAGAAGATCTCAACAATCTAGTGATTTAAAGCAACAATCTGCACAACTTTTTTGTAAATGACAAGTCTTTACTTTCTCCCCCTTTAGCCACTATGATCAAACCTATTATCTAAGCAGAAGCATCGATATCAAATCAAATCAAGCGTCAGTGTTGGCTAATGCTGGGGTTCAAGGTGTTCCTGGAAGATGGTAAAAAAATTGGTTAGTAGCAGAATATCTGAACTTATAAGGAGATTTTTTTGTTGAATATACTCCCTACAACTCATTACTATGTCACAATTTTATTTCTTTACAGATTTCAGGGGATGAAATAGTACGCTTTTGGAATAAGGCCACAAGTATCCTTACATAAAAGTTAGGTTATGAGGCTTTATCCTACATGGATTTGCTGCGAGAAAGACATTGATGGTAGGTAAGCATCTGGAAGATTTCTTAAATTAGAACCTTCTCCTCATTATCTCTATCAAACAGAATTCTAACCTGCGACAATGGAAAAAAGTGCTATTGGCAGGGACCAAATCGCTGTATTTTCTGCAAATGTTAAGATAAATTTGTGGATCACCTCTTTATTACGTGTTCATATGTTATTTCTGTATGGCAAGATGTTCTCCAATCTTTAAATTGATGAAGACAATTTAATTCTGGGTCCCTACTTCAGGGTCTTGAGACATGGTTTGCACACACTCAATTTTGAGCTCTTCTTAGCTATATTATGTGGGGGTTATGGATGGTTGGAACTAGTGGAATTTTGAGGATTTGGCAGAATAAGTGGACGGTTGGAATAAGATAGAGAATCTGGCAACGCATATAATTAGAATTTCCTATAAAGAAAGTTGCAAAGATAAAAAGCCAAAGGATTTTAAGATAAATCATAATGAAGCAAGGGTTTTTGATGGAGCAAGGTATTCTAGAAGATGCGGATATGGTGTTGTTTTGTTTTTATCTCACCCGTTACTCTACCTTAAAGTTTGGAGCTGATCAAGGGTTCAAATAAGAGGATAGAACTATTTTCCTTGTAGATTTTTTTGAAGTCTTAGTTTTCTTTAGAAAATGATATCAAATATTTGTAGGTACCAGGAGTTTCAAAGTTGAAAATGGCATTGGTTTATTGAGAAGTGTCAAATTAGATCTTTGCAACTACCAGGAGTTTCAAAGTTGAAAATTGCATTGGTTTAATGAGAAGTGACAAATCACTAATTTAGTGTTGTCTCCTTTGCTTCACAGAATTAGGGAGACAGGGTTCACTCTTTGTTCCGTTGCAACATCTGTATAGAGAATTTAACAAATAAGCCAATGTACTCTCAAAAAAAATTATGGCACAACAAAAAGGTTTGCTCTTGTTCAAGGAGTTCAAGGGGGAATCAAGCTTCCCAGTGAGATATAAAATCCTCTATTGACTTAGAAGAACAATGGGAGGTGCTCTAGTTGACTTGTAACTCTTGTTGTCATGTATAGTGTATACCAATTGCAGAAGATGGATGTGGTATGTATTTGGGGTAAATCCAATGGTTAAGTTCCAATGTATTTAGACTAGTAGTTTTGTATGAAAGCGTAGAATTTTTCATGCATATTTTGCTTTCACACTTGAAATAGAAAACACAGTTTTTTCTTGGAAAAAAAATGTGTGTAAAAGACTAAAGATGTAAACAACTCAAAGATTTAGAATCCATAAAGGGGGCGTATGAAAGAAATAATTCATACTTTTGATATTTGATATTTGATAGTGAAATTATAATATGTTTTTTTTTTTTCTTTTGTAAGTAAGCGATAGTTGTATTATATTATAAAATTCTGAAGATTACATTTGACTTCAAATGTGCTCGGTTTGCCACACCTCATACCGTTCCCTAATAGGTACAGAGCAATTAATTATTATTCAGTTATTGAAATCACTGAAGATTATGTATCTTCAAGATTTAAATTGGGTTGCTTACCTAATGATATTTTTTCTTTAGCTATTATGTCACAATGAAATTAATCATACATAGATACTCTCCAAAGATAATCACAAATTCATTATTTATTTTATTTTTTCCATAATTTGCTAACAGATTTGAAAAACCAATGGTCTACCAACAACGTCTGAATAATAAGAAGCTGACTGGATTGATGGTTGGATATGGAAACTGTGCAACCCTAAGTAGCGAACTGTAAGGGAAGTGGGGGTTTCCCATGTTACAGCTTAACAACAACCATGAATGAGGGGCACAAGAAAACTTGGGGAGTTTACATGTTCAAACTATATCCATTTTTGTACATACTGTAATGTAATTTTCACTTCAAGGTTTGGATAGTTGGCAATAAGTCGATTTCCATAACGACCAACATTAAAATTTTAGCCGGTGACTAAGGCTCCCTACCATATGCAGTTTTTTTCATTAATTTCTGATGTAAAATCAATTTCTTGATTTCTGGCAAGGACAAGTGCAAGTAATTTGTTGATGGGTTGTTTGGTGTGTGAATAAAAAGTGGGATACCCCACACTTTGGAATTGTTTTATCATTATTAAATTTCCTCCTTTTGTTTTACCATTATGGGAAGTTTCAATTTCTCTTATCATGATTTGTGTTATGAATGGAATGAGAAGTTACACTTTCTCTTATTCTGAACTGTTTTATGAGTGGAGTGCATAATGTTCGTTTGATGGTATTTTTATATATTGGGATGTTGAATTCTTTAATTACAAGATAAAAAATTGAATACTACTTTGCTTGGTCAAACTTTTATTTTTAATTTTTTTAGTCAAGCACCGTCGCCAGTCAAACTTGTGAGAGGCCACTATTGCGAGAGGCCTGGATTGTGTAATATTTGTGTAACTGCTGGTGCCTGTTGGTGATTATATGCATGGAGGAGAGACGACCTCCATTGTTGCATTGGACTGTGGAGGGATGAGTTGAGCTTCATGAATTTATGATACCACCCCCTTGAATTCCCCGATCCATTCCCACAAGCAAATTTTGCCATGAGATGAGTTGGTTTGGATGTGCGTAGCAGAAAATGAGGCACAACTGTCGGTTTGGAGGTGTGTTGGGATTGTCGTATTGACTCTGTTCATTAGTTATTGGCGTTTTAATTTTTGTTCAACTTGTTCTGCTCATTGAAGAAATCGGCAGAGGTATAGGCCTTTGTGTTGGAGGATTGTTGAAGCAAAATGATCTGTAAAGATCCCAATTTGTTGAAACTCCTCTCCAACCTCAATATCAATGCTAGTAGTAGCATGAGCAACAACAATATGCTTAGCAGAACTAGAAGAATGCGTTTTCCAAACTGCACGAGAACTGCTTCCCTCATGAGTCACGATGTGCCATGCTTGGTCTCAGTGGTTCTCTTCCTTCTACTCCTGGTTCAACTACCATATCTTCATTGGAACCAACAACCCGAACTCCACTAGACAACGATTCACCATTTTGTAGTAGTGATTTTCCATTTGTACTGGTGATTCACCATGTTTTTACAAGATAATATAATCTTGTGAGAGATTCGCCAAAAAATTATATATACATATTATATTATTAATAAAATCGCCTTCCATTTTTCCTATGTATCATGGGGATTCGCCTATTTATTATATACATAAATTTAGGGGGGTTCTTAAAATTTTCCCTGCTTATTACATCCAAGGGCTCAGATTGAACTGTTGAGATCCTTTTATTTACTCTACCTATCTACTTATCTGCCAAGTTTAAACAGTTTGGTCAGATTTTATTCTCTATCTCTAAAACATGAAATTGAAAGATGAACTAGCCAAGCTTAAACTGTTTGACTGTTCATAAATTGTGGTATAGGATACAAGTTGCACACAATTTTATTTATTACAGAAGAGTAAAAAGTAGTGACATTTAGACTTGCACACTTTCCTTGGCCTTTCTTTTGGTGGGGTTCATTTTCTTTCACTTTTTTGGCCATTTTTATTTTGTCACCCTTTGATTTTTCTTTTAGGGTATACCCTCTTTACATTTTTAAAATTTTTTGATTTTTTGAGAATATGGAAAACCTTTGCAACAAGAAAAGGTTATGAACATATTGCATAGTTCATCAAGTCAATCATGAAATATGACACCTATTGGTATAGGAGTCTAACAGTAAGTACCCCTTGTATTGATAATACCATGGTGCGGAAACTGTACGCAAATTTTCTTCACCATACCCACGTATGTACACAGATTTCATTCACGGGACCCATGTATAATTTCCAATACTTCACCTTTATCATTCCTCTATCTCTGAACTAATATTCCTTTGTTTTTCTCACACGTAGCATCTGCATAACCATCATTTTGACATCTTTATCAAGTAGGTTTCCATCAAGGAAAACACATTAGACATAATGCCAAAAATCTCCCCCTTTGGACTTGATGGAAACCATTTTGGTGTTTGGACACTGCCTCCTGTAGATAATTGTAAACATATCTGTAAACATACCAAAATTCTCTCCAAGAATTCTTTCTCAAACACCAAGTTACTCTCCCCATTTGACATCAAGGGAAAAGGGCTAATCAATGCTAAATGAATACTTCTCACTTCCTGTGGAGAGAATCAATGTAGGGTTGATCTGCTGAATATAAACCATTTACCATGCTCCCCTTAGCATATATTGAATCTACTAGAAGATATAAAAATAAGTACATGACTCTATTACTCAACCAAATATGGCATTTCCTATCACCAAGGACTCATGCTTACATCAATCACCCAACATAGTGGGATTACATATACATCAAGTACCCAAAATAATGGGATTACATAAAAAATTGACTTGACTCTAGCAGATTGAACATGACTAAATATTACAATTATAACAACATAGGTCTTTACATGACATGTACACCAAGAGACAAAATTTTATTACCAAGACCAAAGACTTCCATAGTGATGTAGCAACATCATGATAATCTTCAACAACCATCATATACCATATAGGATTTTGTATGATCATAATTTACCACCAACATATGGGAGAAACAAGGACATCATCATAGAAGTTTTTTCACATGTATTTTATGAAAATTAAGAATCATGCAACTTAAGCATCATGAAGGTCAGAAGGACATCAACATATCATAATCAACTCCTTAAGCAGCATATATTTGTCACCCAAAAATTTTGCAATAAATGTATCATCATCATCATCACCAGTCATGAACACCATTATACAACAAGGAATCCTCAAGAAATCATAATGCCAACAATGCACTACTAGAAATATAGAAAATTCTCCCCCTGAACCTATGTTAACTATTCATTGTTAGGTCTGATCACATCCAACTCATCAGGTCTGATAATATCACTTGTAAGTAGCATATGAATATCAACACACTATAGCAAATCAACACCAGAGCCAAAGGGCAAAAGAAAAATTGATTGAAATATATCATAACCTCTCCCTAAGACTGTCCCACTATTTCTTCGTCATAGAGAAACATACACTATTGTCTAGAACCAAAATCACGTATATACATGACCATACTTCATGTGATCCGTGTACAGAAAGTAAACTGTAATAATTTTCAGTCTCAACTCCCCCTGAACATGAAATATATGTTAGAATATTAACAAAGTGTTGAGGAAAATACCACTCCTAGTTTCTATCTAAGATATTGAAAGGAATCATGTCTAAGTGGATTTTTAAATATATCCACAACTTGTTCCTTTAAGGCACATATTCTAGTTTTACCTTTTTTTCAAGCACCTGTTCTCTTAGAAAGTGATATTTTATTGGAATATGCTTGGTTTTTGAGTGCATAACAAGATTTTTAGAAATACTAATGGCACTAGTATTATCACACATAATAGGTATAGGTTGTGGACAAGTTATTTGAATGCATTGCAACATTTGCATCATCCATAGAAGTTGAGTACAACAACATGCATCAACAACATATTCTACATCAACATTAAATAAGGAAATGGAGATTTGTTTTTTGATGAACCATAATACCAAGCGAGGTCCCAAATAAAATGCTCCTCCACTGTTACTCTTTCAATAATCAATATTAGCTTCCCAATCTGCGTGTGTGTAAGCATGAAGTTCAAAATCTGCATTTTGGGATACCATAGACCAAAAGCTTGAGTTCCTTGTAAATACTTGAATATTATCTTAACTTCATGGATATTATTTTCTTTAGGATTTGCTTGAAATTGTCCAAAAATTCCAACTACATGCATAACATTTGGTATTGTGCTAGTAAGTTAGAGTAAGCTTCAGATCATAGATATGTATTCTGGTTGGTTCACTTAGGGAGAATCATCATGTGAACTAAGATTATATCCTGTTACCATTGGTGTGCATATAAGATTGTAGTATTCCATTCTATATTTCTTCAAAATATGGTTGAGGTACTTGGTTTATGAAAGAAATGTGCCATTATTTGCTGGCTGAAATTGAAGACCAATAAAATATGTTAGTTCACCAAGTAAGGACACTTCAAATTCTTGCTGCCTAACTGAAGAAAATCCTTGACTCATAGATTCTTCATTGATTCCAAATATGATGTCATCTACATAAAAAACAACTATCAAAAGTTTATCTTTATCCATATTTATCCATATTTATATATAGAATGCTATCTATAGATCCCTTAGTGAAGCCTTGTTTTTGAAGATACCTTTCAATACGATAATACCATGCACATGGAGCTTGTTTTAGCCCATATATTGCCTTCTTAAGTTTTCAAACAAGATTTTTATCATTGCCTAGAATGAACCCTTTAGGTTGTTCAATATAAACTTCTTCTTCAAGGTCCCCATTTATAAATGAAAATTTAACATCCATTTGATATAATTTAATGTTATGAAAGCTTGAAAATGCAAGGAACATTCTTATGGCTTCAATTTTGGCTATGAGTGAAAATTTTTCTTTAAAATATATTCCTTATTGTTGAGCATAGTCTTTTCATATGAATATTGATTTGTTTCTATTTACCTCTCCATTTTCATTTAGTTTGTTTTTGATTACCCATTTTGTTCCAATAATATTTTTATTATGAGGTCATGTTACTAATTCCCATGTACTGTTATTTTCTATTTTGTCAAGTTCTTCATTCATTACCTTAACCAAACATTCATCTTTGCTTGCTTGATTTACATTTTGGGGTCCAATTGTGGATAGTAAGGCTAGATAACTGGAAGTTCCAACAAGAGTTCTTATGCTTTTCACTCCAACTTCCTTTTCACCTAGAATTTGAGATTCTGGATGATTTTTCTGAACATACCTTGAAGGAGTATTTTTTGATGCTTATGTGCTTTCAATTCCTTCTTTTGATGTTTCACTAATTTCCTCTCCTACAACCTTTTGGTTTTTTGTAGGAACAAGTTCATCATCTGCTACTGCTTCCTTTTTGGTACCCATGGATTCTTCGTCAATCACAACATCAATGCATTCAACAATCTTTTGAAGCCTTTTATTATAAAATTTATATCCTTTGCTTCTAGAGGAGCATTCAAGGATAATTCCTTCATTAAATCTAGATTCAAACTTTCTAATATTATCATCATTATTCTTTATGTAACACTTGCTTCCAAAAAATCTAAAATATTTGATAGTTGGAGGCTTACTAAACCATTTTTCATGAGGATTTTTATCACTGTTTACCTAAACATGATATTTTTTGAGGATATTCATGGTTCTATGTGCTAATTCTTGTTGGATTAATGGAGCCTAGACTGAGGTTCAATGTCACTACGCGAACCAAAAAAACCCACTATTACCGGCCCTTTCGGCAACAATCTGCTTACACAAACCAAAGTCTCACCCGAGGCAATATAGGGGGATGCTAGAACCACATTTATGCATCCAGAGGGACAATGGAATGTGGCTTTAGGGCTTTTATTCCTTTCTATACTTGGCAAAGCTTCGCAGAACAGATCTATCAACTATATTTTCACTGTTCAACACATCTATCAAACTAACTTGCAGACTACGTGATCTTACTTATTCAAGCATAAAACAATGCAAACAACCATAAAAAAAATTCACTATATAATTATAGATCGAAATCCTTACTTAGCACAGATAACATAAAATACAAGTAAACAAACACATCGACTTAAAACACTGAGATGTCTTCAAAATTAGTTTATTAATGCTCAGATCTTTATCATACAATCAATTCCACCCTATGCACTCAGCTGCAGGGGTTTGCACACTCATCTACATACTTCCTAAGGTCTCCGCACATTTAGCTGCAAGAGCCTTTCTTCTATACCAAACCCACATAATCAGACTCAAAACAACGTTACATCTAGGTTCATCTCATCAATTCTACACCCAAAATTTCTTCGAGATCTAGCTTAGACTCCTTATATAGTATTTTACATTATAATACCATGGTCCGAGAACCATCGGCGGAGTTCAATGTTCACAAAATATTCTAATCCTTTTACAAAATAAGGGGCTTTTACCCAACCTAAAGCCCATAAGACACAAAATGTATTTTGCGCTATGCACTCCATTCCTTGATCTACGGAGTCTATCTCTAACTTTCTTCTTCGAGGGGTACAATGTCCATATGCCCCAAACACAAAACTGTGACTCGTTTGAGTCACAATGATCCGTATTTTTTGTAGGAATGCAACAGAATACACATATAACCATAAGCACATAGATGCAACGGAAATAATGCTTCATTTTATTAATAAAAGAATGACTGAAATAAGCTTACAAAAATAATGGAAACAAGCTAGGGCACTAGTAGTGTATCTCTGAGAAGTGATGTGGCATCGAAGGCCTTTGAACTGTGTTACATTGAAGCTTGAAGGCCTATTACAGACATAATAGAAATAGATGAGTTAGGGTACTAGGAGCGTATCCCTGAGAAGAGATGTGATAGTTCCCAACCCCTGAACTGTGTTACAATGAGGCTTGAAGGCCGATTTATTGTTGAGGAACAATGTAAAACCCAAAACATCCAAAAACCTAACCCTAGGAGATGAAGCGCCAAAACTGTGGGCCTTGTTTGGTTAAAATGGTGTTTCAACTTCCCGGGGACGTAACTTTGGCATCTGATATCCGTTTGACGTGCTCAATAGATCGTTAGAAAGATATATCTGAGGAATAAAACTTTTGGTGTGAGCAATATTCATCCATGGACTAATGATGCTCCCAGTTTTCCCAAAAAATTTCGTTTAGGGCCTAAAAACAACTCCGGAAGTTCAGGACCCAAAAAACTGCTAAAAATAGTAAGTTGTGCTGAAACTTAAAAATGGAAAGAACTGATGGCGGGGGTTCAAATGGAATAGGTGGGTGGCCACCAATATCCACCTGGATCATTAATGCCCCAAATGGCTCTGGGCGCGTAGGACCCAAAAACCTGCTAAAAATAGTAAGCTACTGGAAGAGAAAAGCTACAAGAATTGATGTTGCGGGTCCAAATGGAATAGGTGGGTGGCTACCAATATCCACCTAGATCATTCCTCCCTCCTTAGGAAGAAATGGTCTACATTGTGTTAAATTCCTCCATTGGGGGGGGGGGGGGTGATTCTGCTAAACTTGGTATTGGATTTGTCCAGAATGTTGCGGACATGTTAGCGGACGTGCTGGATGCAGATGTGCCACCGGTGGGAAGTTGTTGAAGGATCTGGGAAAATTTATCCATCGTCGCATTCCTCTATTTCTCAAGGCCTCCTCAAATAAGATTTTGATAGGATCTTTTGCTCCCTCATCTTTCTTTCCTTCCACCATGGGGGGTCATCGGGGTTTGCGAGGCTGATCTTAGAAGGGTGAAAACGGATCAAGCCAGAACTCCCTATACCCTGACCACATTGGGGACATGCAAAGAAAAATAGAGAAAGGGCAGACCCACTCCGATACCACTGATCTAGATTTTTTGCAAGAACGCAACAAAATACACATATAACCATAAGCACAGAGATGTAGTAGAAATAATGCTTCATTTTATTAATAAAAGAATGACAGAAATAAGCTTACAAACATAATAGAAACAAGATAGGGCATTGGTATCATATCTTTGAGAAGATATGTGGCATACATAGGCCTCTGAACTACATTACATTGAGGCTTGAAGGCCTATTACAGACATAATGGAAATAAATGAGCTAGGGTACTGGCAGTGTATCTCCTGAGAAGAGATGTGACGACTCCCAGCCCCTGAACTGTGTTACAATGAGGCTCGAAGGCCCATTTAATTTTGAGAAACAATGTAAAACCCAAAACTTCCAAAAATCTAACCCTAGGAGATGAAGTGCCAAAACTGTGGGCCCCGTTTGGGTAAATTGGTGTTTCGACTTCCCGAGGATGTAACTTTGGCATCCGATCTTTGTTTTACACACTCAATAACTCGTTAGAAAGATATATATGAGAAATACAACTTTTGGTGTGAGAAACATTGGTCCATGGGCCCATGTCGCTCCCAATTTTCCCAAAAAACGTCATTTAGGGCCTCCAAACGGCTCTGGAAGTTCAAGACTCGAAAAACTACTAAAAATAGTAAGTTGTGCTAAAACTTAAAAACAGAAATAACTGATGGAGGGGGTTCAAATGGAATAGGTGGGTGGCCACCAATGTCCACCTGGATCATTAATGCCCCAAAATGGCTCTAGGCGTGTAGGACCCGAAAAGATGCTAAAAATAGTAAGCTACTAGAAGCGAAAAGCTGCAAGAATTGATGTGATAGATCCAAATGGAATAGGTGGGTGGACACCAATATCCACCTGGATCACACAATGCAGGTGCGCCATATAATTTCACTTTGAAGCCACTCAAGGCATCCTTCAATGGTGGAATCTCTTTGGCGCACTTCTTTTCAAAATCTTGGACCTCGTTGAGTAGCGTCTCGATAACTGACCCGACTATCTTCTGCTCGAATCCTCTATATACCTAGCACAATGGTTTTAGCTTCTTTTATATAGTTTGGGAAAGCTGACTGGCATCAACTTCCTACGACTTCATTCTTTCTATAATGAGCAGCTCCTTCCTACGCATCTCATCAATCTACTCTTGCAAGAATCTACCCTCTTGAAGAAGGATATACCGCTGCATCAACACTAAGGTCTTTGTTGTGACCTTAATCTGGTCCATATGTTTGAGATTATTTAGGACTTATGCTTCTATTTTATGCACCTAAGGGTCCTCCTGTAGTGAAGCCCATACATCCATGACATCTCTGAATACGTGCGCGCATTCCTGGATAGTGGATTCAATTTGTTCAGTGGCAACTTTCAGTTCTGCTACGCACTTCTCCCAGACTTCTGGCGGAGTGTCTAGCTACAATTATAGCTATATCTCAAATATTTTCATCTGCATTTCGAGGTGCACCTTTTCGACCTTGGCTTTGGATTCCTTCATTGGTGTCACGAGCTTGGCCACTTTCTCCTCTAACGCATATCCAGCCTGAATTTGAAGCTCTGGTAGCTCGTTGCAAGCCTTAGAGATGGCTTCCTCCAGCTTTTTTCTATGCGCAACCTTAACATCACACTCTTGTACAACCATATGCTTTTCGTCGGACATGCTCTGTCTTTCCTTCCTGACATCCTAGATAATTAATAAAGCACATTTTTCCTTGATTTTCAATTCCTTAGTGATGCCTTTGTGGAACTCGTGCAACATCTGTAGTGGTAGCGCAATGAGGTTAAGTCGTGTGTTTTTCCAGTGCAATTCCTGCTTCATCCGCTTTGCAGTATGTTGGCCGGATAAATCAATATTGCGGACAAGATCAATCTCCCTAGTACCAAAAGGTAATCTAGCAACAAACAACAAAATAAACCTATCTTTCTCTAGACATATGTGATTTACAAAAGAATACTATAAAGGTGTTAAGGTCTTACCGTAGATCCAATGCTTGTTCGAAGTAGTTGTCCCTTGGTCACCTGAAGGATTTGTCTTTAAAGACCTGCAGTCATAAACAAGAAAACATTAAATAGCACCTGTATAGTAAATATTATAAATCATGCCTATCATGGTGATCAAGGAATCCATGAAATAAACAGTTAATTAACAGCTTATTGAGAAAAATGAATTCATTTGTATTAACTTTGAATAAAGAAAACCTTACAACCTTAGCCTTGATGTTGAACAGACCTTCCTGGGGTACGAAGCAGGAATCTCATCTACTCTAACAAGCCTTGCACTCTTCCAACCGAGACAGATAGAGGTATGTGATCTTTCCTCACAAAATCTCAGTTAAATGAGTCTGAATCCCAACAAAACTTAACCTCAAATAATTCTAAAGCTTGAACTCCCCTTGAGGCTACCCAATGCGTCTTTTTATAGTGCAAAAGAGGAGGTTTCAGTTCCAACTATGCAGGGATAGAATCCTCCTTCAAAGGGATAAGCTTCTCATATCAAGGGGTTAGCTCCTTAAGGCAAGGGATACATGAACCTCAAAAGAGCAGTTCTGCCATCACAAGATTCCTTCCAGAGGCTTCTAGAATTTACTGAAATTGAGCTTTTTGAGTTTACTTGCACCTTTTTAATCTTTTACAAGGGTCCGCACCCTTAACACAGAGAAAGTGCGTTCAGGTACGCAAGAGTCATGAACATTAGGTGCGGGACCGCAGGCAAGACAAAGGGAAAGTGCGATACCAGAGTTAAAGAGATTTTTGAGAGATTTTCTCTTATTTTTAAGGCTTGACATGAGGAACTGATGTGTTATACTTGCAAAGGAGGAAGTATGAGTGATAATGAGCTCATACAAATAGCAGAATGTCAAGATGAAAATTTTCAGTGCAACAGATTGCCCCCTAAGGTGAAAAGTCTGGAATAGATGAAGATGAAGTCTATCATATATGAAGAGTGCAGTACTTTATCATTTCAAGGATCATCCTATGGACACCCCAGTTGGAACCTATAAAAACATTCAATGCAAAATATATATATGTAAACATATCATCGCTGAGGTAGGCATTCCCATACTCAGATCAAAACTAACTAGAAAACTGATTTAAAATGTTCTGATACAGGAATGATTTTCAATACATCAATAGTATAGATATGTGCAGACACATTATGGATGCAACCATCTGTTTATGAATAGTCTACTATATAAATGATAACAAAATTCCTCGCAGCCTGGATGGTAGAAACTAGATCCAGGGCCTTGATTTCCGTTTCTCGAACCTGTACGATCCTATCCATGTGAATAAATGTGTCAAAGTCGAACATGGTAGAAAACACTTGATTACCAGTCAATAATGTAGACTGTTAACAAGTATGAGAGTAACCACCAGTAATTTCAATGGCCCTCAAAGTACTCAGTACAATCCATGAAATGTGAATGAATGAGTTGAAGTCGAACAGGTCATGGAATAATTCGATCGAAGGTCAATGATGCACCCTGTCTTCGAAGGCGAGAAACCTGCCATTGAGGCATGTATATTTCAAGGTACTGACTATTTCTAGATCAAATTCCTAGATAATGAGTTCTCGTCGATAGGAAGTGATCTGTCGTAGGAAAGCCCACAACACAAAATCATAGATCAAGTTTTGAAGAAATATATTGGCAAGGACTAACTCAGGGATGGTCAAAATGGATGAAAGATATTTTGCAGATGAATGGTTTATTTGAACTGTCCTCTTGAACACATAATGACACTGCAGATGGTTTGGTGACAATTGATCCAAAGCTAATACCCAGAAACTGGTTGAAGACTTTCAATATGGTTTGATTAACTGTTAGGCAAAGGATTTCCCAACCCAGGTGAACAAAAGTGTCATGTTCAAGAGTGGTTAACGGGCTTTTCGAATAATCAAAATACAACAAACAGGTTCATTTTTCTCTCTTTTCCCCCACCATTTCTGGCAAGTACCTCTTTATTTTTGACAAGCTTGAGGAGGATAACATTTTCTTGTTTGTAAGCTCATCCTTCGAATGAGTCCAACTTAGTTTAAGATTTGAACCCTAAGAAGGAGTGGTTCATTCCTGTTTAAAATTGAACAAGTCCTTTACTGTTACATTTTAACGAGTCCAGTATAGGAGAAACTCGGTGTTTTTTCAATTTTAGAGAGTCAGAAGAAAAAACTTAAGAAGACTCCATGGGTGTAATTTTTTGTAAATTTAGTCTCTCGAGCCCGAAAAAGGATAAAATAATGTGGGAGAGAACTCTATTGACCGTAATTAGTCAACGTATACCTTTTTTGTAAATAGTCCATTTCAGTCCGTAAAAGGGGTAAACTTATACTGAAAAGACGATCATTCATTTATTTTAATGAGTTTGAATAATCAAGTGCTCAGCAATCTTTTCAATTTTCGAGAGTCTAAAAAGAGCTTAAAAGAGGACTCCAGGTTTTCACTTTTTCGTAAATTTTTGAAAGAGTCTGAAAAAGTGATAAAAATATGCTCTTTGTTGACAAACGATCAATTTTCCCAAAAAATCCAATTTTCTGCACAAAAACTCGAAACATTACACATACCTGTTTAAGATAAATAATTTTTTTTTCAAAAATAACCTTTTTAAAGTGAAAAATAAACAAATTAAAAATTCACTTATTTGAAAAAACTTATAAAAAGGACTTTTCTAACTTCATTTTTACCATTTGAGTTTAGAGTGAAAAGTGAGAGCTTTTGGGTAAAAAATTTCCTACGAAGATTCTGGAAAATCCATCCGGCGAAATTGAGAACCGTTAGCTCCAAGTAATCCATGTCCTCCTTATCTTGCATTTCATTGATTTACATTTCGTTTTTAGGCTTTATATTTCATTTTTAAAGGAAAAATAGGTTGAAAAAATCGCCACAGGGGTCCGCAGGTGCAATACGCGGGCCATGCGGACCCCAAATTTTTTCTACATAGAAAAAAGTCCTGGGTCTACACCTATTTCACAGCACCCATTTGTACCTACGCACTATGTATGAAAATAGGGTACGAACCCTGCGCAATGAATTTTGAAACTCATTTTTCTCAATTTCCACCCAAAAAATTTTCAAATAATCTTGTTCTAATATGTCCTTTTATTCATTGTAGGACATACAAGATGCTTGTTTGGAGAGAACATGAACATGAAGACGTAGATGATGCCGCAATGAATCATTTGCCTACAATGCAGGCATTGAGAGCATGTAGTTTGTATAAATTCTGGGCCATTCAGGGCATGAGGGCACAGGTAGACCTCCTGACGTGGCTAGTGAACAAATGGAATTTACAAGACCAGTTTTTTGTTATTGGCGGCCACTAGCTCGAAATTGAGCTAGAGGATATCTATTTTTTGATTGGTTTGTTCAAGAGGGGCGAACAAATTTCTCTATTTGGGACTAGGCCAGGTGGCCAGTCTATCGCTAGTCTTTGACTAGAGTTCTATGATGATCAGGTAGACCCTTAGGACAAATGGATTGACATAAAAACTATCATCCATCCCGAGCTTAAAGTTACTGCATTTACTGTCACCAGACTGTGTGGGAGCGCAAAATTACATGTGGCTACTGGTTCCCAGATGCGCATTGCTGTAAATTGTTTTTGAGGCACCATTTTCAACTGGTGCGAAGCTGTGTTGGCCAATGTAAAAGGCCAACTAACCAGAGCAAAGAATGGAAAACTAAACAACTTTGGATATGGATCCATTGTAGTCACCTTTGCTCTAGAGAGGATCCCCATGTTAGCTCCGCAGAACATTCCTGTTGATGTTGGTCGACCTTGAGAACCTAGGATGGTTCATCGGGTTGCTTTGATGGCCTGTCATGCTGAGGGCATCGAGGTTGTTTGATTCGTTCTTCATATTTTCGTTGGCTGGAACGCCAAATTTTTGTTATAGAGGAATTTCCATATGCCGGGATAGATTTCTGCGGCGACCGAGAGATGGCTCTCCCAGCAGGGGAACAGTGGGATGAATCAGGTAAAAATCATTTTCAACAATTTCTAAGTTTTTATTTTTTATTTTTTTTAATCGTCCCAAAAATAATAATCAAAAGTTTAAATGCAGATGTGGGCCCACGAAAACCAACCAATCTCCAGAATTATGAGAGGAGACATCCAGCTATAGCCGCACCAGCCCTAGAGGGCTAATCAGTAGAGATCCTGTCTGATTTAGAGCATCACCTAGAGCGCCTGACTCTAGACATTCCAGAGACTGACATAGATGATATTCCACTCAGATTACAGAGATATATGATTGGTGTCCCAGGACCTTTTAGAAGGTTCCTGTGTAGGGTGGCCTGGGCAGTGGTCTCTTATCATGATCATCATCAGGGATAGGAGGATCATTTTGTAGAGTCATATCATTTTTGACATTTTTTACTATCATTTTTGCCGATCATAAGGTGTTTTTCAACCTATGATCGAAGACGATGTATATTTTGAAAACAAGCTTCTATGCTATGATATATCATTATTACCGTCTATCTACATACATGTTATTGAATGTTGTTTAATTTACTGTTTTTATTATTGAAAATGTCTATTTATCATACTAGAAGCAACTGCATCTGCTAATGTATTTAAATGTCTTGGAATATGCTGATATTCAATGTAATCAAATTCATGTTCCAAGAGACAAACTCTCAAAAATAACCGTAATAACACTAGATTTGTAATGGCATAAACCCTGTTAAGTTGTAATACAACAAGTTCAGAATCCAACCTAAGAATCAAACTCCGAATCCCAAATGATACGGATTCAAATAATAACTCAATCACTACACTATACTCTACAATGTTATTCGTTGTTTGATCGAGGCTTACCCCATGCATGGATACTAACTCGTTAGAGGGTGAATAGATAACCCAAGCTGCGAAAGAAATGTTCTGTGTACTATGACAAGGACCATTAGCAAACCCAATGTAGGTTTGAAGAGATGTTGAAATTTGCAATATCAAGAGTAAAAATCAGATAAGCAGGAATAGTGATAAGAACACACTCTAAACTAGGCACGCTTTTCTAATCTAAGACACACCAACAGTAAAGAAACTAAAAAATCTCCACACCAAAATTAAGCATAATATCTCTTCAGATAAAGCCCATTTCTAGGTTTATCTAAAGGGGTACCATCGAAATATATCAGCTCATAGACCTCTTTTTCCAGCTTTCGCTTAAGAATGAAAGGACCATGCCACATAGGCACAAATTTTCCAGCCCCTAGCTTATCGTTGGCTTGATCATACACTAAATCTAGGTCTCCTTCTGAAAAATTACGAGGTGTAACATTTCTATCGTACTGAGCCTTTATTTGTTTCACATGAGCCTTGTTTGCTAATGCAGCATTTCGTCAATTCTCATCTAGCTGAGCTGAGTACAAAAAACGTTTCTCCTCTTCAGACATAGCTGGGAGTAATTTTATGGCTAATTTCAATGACGAAATTTCGCATTCAATAGGTAACACAACTTCCAAACCATAAACCAGTTGAAAGGGGGTGAAACCAGTTGATGTTTTTACTGAGGTCTGATATGCCCAAAGTGCTGAAAATGACATGGAATGCCAATTCGACTTATGAATACCAATGATTCATTTAATCACAGTAACTAAAACTTTATTGATAGCTTCAACCAGACCATTAGCCTGCAGGTAATATGGAGTAGAACTATCGTGGCGTAGGCCAAGTTGATCTTTCAGTTCAATCATCATGATATTTCAAAAATGACTTCCATGATCTGTAATTATGGCTTGAGGGACACCGAATCTAACAATTATATGACTGAACATGAAATTTGCAGCAGTCTTGTTGTCTGCCGAAAATGTAGGCATCACCTCGGCCCACTTAGTAAAATAATCTACCGCTAGGATAATATACACATGCCCCCCGCCCAAGTGAGGGTTACATGTAATAAAGTCAATACCCCACTTTGCGAAAGGACCGACAGAAATTATAGGGTGAAGAGGAGCAGGTGGTGCATGCATTTTACAATCAAAGACCTGACAATTGTGGCATTTCCAGAATGCATAGATACAATCTTTGAATAATGATGGCCAGAAATAACCAGTGCGCAATATCTTTTGGGTTGTGGCATACTCAGACATATGACCGCCACATGCTCTAGAGTGGCAGTCATTTAGAACCTTCTCAACTTCTTCATGAGTAAGAAAACATCAGAAAATAGAATCCGCTCCACGATGATAGAGTGTATCACCAATAATATTGTATTGTTGGGATTCGAAAAGTATTTTCCGTCGCTAAGATCGTGAGATTTCAGGCCGAAAAGATTGGGTTTGGAGATAAAAAATAATATCCCCATACCAAGGATCAAGAGTACTGATAGTAACAAGGATTCGTCTGCAATGGGTTTTTCTGCCACAGTTTCAGTATCAGTAGATGGGAAATAACACATCAGTTCAGCGAAAACCAAAGATTTCTTTGCCTTGGATTTTTCAAATTCCAAGTCAAATTCCTGCAGGATAAATATCCATTTGGAATACTTGCCCCATAGAAATTTTTTGGTCAAGATGTACATCATAGGGTTACAATCAAAAATTACTGTGGTTTTGCGTAATAAGATGTAGTGTCGAAATCTTTAAACAACTTGAACAACCGCCAAGGCCAATTTCTCCACATGCGTGTATTTGATCTCAGTCGGATGTAGATTTTGACTAAGATAGTAAATCACATGTTCATTGTTGAATTCATCTTCCTGAACTCAAACCATCCCAATGGTGGAATGAGAGGTGGCGAGGTACAAAAAATAGTCTTGGTTGTAATTGGGAGGATGCAGTAATGGTGCATGGGTCAACGTGTGTTTGAGTGCATCAAAAGATCGATTAGCAATCTTATCCCAAAAGAATGGAACGTTATGTTTTAACAACCTGGTAAAACCCTTTGTTAACTCAGCGTAGTTAGGAATGAAACGACGTAAAAAAATTTCTTTCCCCTGCAAAATTTGGAGTTGGCGTAGAGTTGAAGGAGGAGGTATATTGACAATAGCTTCGACCTTCGACGGATCAACGCGAATGCCTTCTTTCGAAACAATAAATCCCAGCAAGCGACCTGATTCTACACAGAAAACACATTTGTGTGGATTCAGCCTAATTCGATAATGCCTACATCTCATAAAGATCGCTCGTAAATGAGTGAGATAGTTGGCTCTACGCGATGAATGAGCGGGTAAATCATCGAGATAAGGCTACACAATGTGCTTAATGTCATGAAAAGTGTAAGACATAGCCCTTTGAAAATTTTCCCCAGCGTTCTTCAATCCAAATGGTATTTTTCAATAAGAAAATGTTCCCCATGGACAAATGAAAGTTGTTTTAGGCTGATCAGTAGGGAGGATGTTTATTTGATTGTAACCGGAAAAACCATCCATAAAGAAGAACATTTCGCTACCAGCGCAATCATCAATGATTTGATCGATATAGGGGGTAGGATAATTGTCTTTAGGACAAGCTCGATTAATGTCCCTATAGTCGATACATACTCTTATCGTTCCTTGTTTTTTGTTAACAGGAAAAATATTCGATACCCAATCGGTTAAAGGAATTAGATAAATGAAACCTGCACGAAGTAATTTTTCAACTTCGGCTTTGATAGCAGCAGCTTTTCTCGAATGTGTCTGACATAAGCGTTGACGGGCAGGTTTGGCATTCGGGTAAGTCTTGATTTCATGTACAACAATTGACGGATTGATTCCTGGCATTTCTTCATATGACCAGGAAAACACGTCACGAAATTATTGAAATAGGACAGTACATACCCCAAGGTCCACCCCAAAATCAATATATTCCTCAAGGTCCTTATCAACCCTAGCGGAGTCGCCAATTTGTTAACCGGATAAATCAATCTTTCGGGCAAGATCAATCTCCCTAGTACTGTTACACTGAAAACTGTCACCTTGACATTTTGTTGACTGTATGAGCTCATAAACACTCATACATGCCTCCTCTGCAAGTCTTACAACCTTTGTTCCTCATTCCAAGCCCTGAAACTGGAAGAAAAACCCTTAAAACTCAAAAAGCCTTGGGAACGCAGGTAACATGAAGCCTGCATGCATTTTTAGCTAGGGTACGCAGGTAATTTGAAGATAAACTGCATTCTAGAACGCACTTTTCCAGTGTAATACCTGCGGTACCCCTGTAAAGTCAAAAAAGCGCAAAATTAAACCAAAAAAGTTGAATTTTGGTCAATTCTAGAAGGTTCTGGATGAGATTTTTTGGGGATGAGTACGCGTTGGTAAGGTGCATGTATCCCACACCTTAAGGAACTAATCCCTTGATGTGAGGAGCCTATCCCTTTAATGGAGGATTCTATCCCTTTTAAGGTGGAATCGTAACCTCCTCATCTGCTCTATAAAAGGAGGCATTGGGTAGCCTAAAGAGGTTAAGTTAAGTTAAATGGAGATTGAGTTGAAGTACTGTTGAGATTTAGTCTTCTTTCTGCTGAGCTTTTGAGAGGAAAGATCACATACCTCTTTGTGCTTCTGGTGGAAGAGTGCAAGACTTATCAAAGTAGAGGAGATTCCTGCTTCGGACCCCGGGAAGGCCTTTCGAACATCAAGGCTAAGGTTGTAAGGTTCTTCTGTATATTTTAAGATTAATATAATCAAGTTCTGTTTTTCTCAATAAATTGCCGTTCGATTGTTTATTTCAATAAGCTGTCGTTTGATCGTTTATTTCATAGATTCCTTGATCACTATGATAGGTATGTTTTATGATTATTTTTATACAGGTGCTATTGATATTTTCTTGTTTGTGATTGCAGGTTGATGTAAGATGATACTTTCTTGTGACAAAAGGGCCCTTGTTACGACGAAGGATTATTGATGCAACGGAAGCACTGCGACCACAAATAAGCGTTTGGATCTAAGGTAGGATCGACACCTTAATAACATTTATTTGTAAAACGAATATACTTAGAGAAAGACAAACTTAGTTGTTCATTTGTTGCTAGATTGTCTTCTGACACTAGGGAGATCGGTCTTGTCCGCAAGAACGATTTATCCGGCCAAAAAATTGGCGACTCCACTGGGGAAAGAACTTGTTGTTTTTGGTTCTCTTTTATTTTGATTTGAAGAAAAGTTTTCTTGGTTTTTGATTGATTGATATCTGCCTGGGTAGCTTAGGTTTTCTTTGTTTTTGAAAGCTTTGAAGTCTTTTATGTTTTTCTTGAAGTTTTCAGGGGACCGCACTTTGTCTTCACACACAGTGCGGGCATCTCCGCACTCTCCTTAAGTAAACAGTGCGGGACCACACCTGTTACTTCTGGGAGCCTGCGGACCCTGTTAAAATTTTTGAAAAACTTCTGATTTCTTCTTTTAGTTTAGTTTAGATTTATTTTAGGATTCTTAGCATCTACCCAGATCTGTATTTTTCTGTCAAAAATCTCTTGTTTCTGAATTTCTTTCAGCAAATCTTCATCTCATCAATCTCCATTAAGTTAATTGGGTGTTTTGAGTCTCTTTTTTGAGAAATTATTAATTTGATTTCCTTTGGTCATTAATTGAGGTGCTAAATTGTGTATGAGTGTTAATCGCCTTTGAGTGTTTTTTGATCTTTGGAACTCTCACCCGATTTTCTTGACTTCCACTTGATTGGTTCTTAGATTACATTAGAATCATCTTGTGTTTGAGAATTCTCTTGCATAGATCACATTTGCATAATTAGAATTTTCATTTTCAGAATATGAATGAAAAATGTGCATAGATTACATTTGCATACTTTTCAAGTGAATTGTGCATAGATTACAACTGCATAGTTTACATTCTGAAAAATCAATCGTAGATTTTGATCAATTTTCTTTGATTTGAATTTAGATGTTTTTATGCTTGTTTTAAAAACACAAAAATAAAAAATTGTTTTGGGATTGATTTGCATTAGTTTTTCTTGATAAAATTAGTGCATTAGAGAATTTGTTATATTTTCTCTTATTTATCAATCTTTGCATTGTTGGAAGTGAATGGAAACTCTCTCCTTACTTTAGGTAGGATTCATCGAATTGAAAAGATTACATTATCATATTCGATTGCATTCAGTTTTGGTTCGGGTCATAACACCATTGGTTTCATATCCATTTACCTTTGAGTAATAACAGCCTAAATAACACAGCGCTTAATTAAAATTCATCTAGTAATTTTTTATTTCTAGGGCTCTTATCACCAACATAGCTTAGGCTAGTATCTTGGAGTAGGGAGTAATTAACTCTCCAAGATAGCTAAAACAAACAAGTAGACAAATCTTGCGGTAGGAAGAATTCCAATTGTTGCATGTATGCTCTGGGAAGCTCCTCTTAAGGGAGTTAAGCACGAGATCATATCTGAACCAGTGGGGTAATCAATCCTTCCTCATTGGGAACGATAGAAGATATACACGTATTAAAAATGGTAAACCTCGGATAGACCATTGTCGAGGAGCCAGGGGTCACTTGTCGGTAAACCTTGGATTCTTTCAAGGAGCCTTCAAGGGGATTGAGCTTTGTTACTCTTCCCTTGCGTGTGTGTTGGATCGTAGACTGTTCCCCCAGGTATATTTGTTTCAGTTGGTAACTTTAGTGGCCATAATCTATAGGATTCTTTCCTAAGGTGACGGTGGAGGGAAGATCCCACTGTACTTGGAGCAGACGTCGACTAGATTCACTTGGACTCTCCGGAGGGTTATCTTTACTCGAGATGGTATAGTGGAGAAACTTGCACCGGTCTGTTTCATTAAGCAGGTTGTCGGGGTAACTGTTCCAACCGCCCTTTCTATATTAAATTATACGATGTTGGATTTCATCACCAACTAGTGCTTCTAGTATGGGAAGTTACTGTTTGTGTGTGGTTTGACTCCTAGATTTGATAGCGCGTGTTAATTTGTTTGTTTTTACTTTTAGAGACCATAGGTGTGAACTGTGAATTTTAATTGTTAGGTGTGAATTGTTAATTGTTAATTTTAGTTTTTAATTTGTTAATAAAATTCACTGAAGTTGAATATAATGGCAACTGTTCCGGAATTTACCAACCAAGGAACCCCTCTTAACGAGATTCCTAGTACTTTTCCTTGCTTTGGAAATGTTGGTCCTCCTTATATGGCTACATTGTCATTACCTGGATTTACAATAGGTTTACCAATATGGTTATTTTCAACTTCGTTGGCCCTGAATACTCCAATTGTTCCACCTCAACCGGATGCTTCACTTCAACAGAGTTCACCATCTCAACATCACCAACCTTCTGTTGACCCTTTACCTTCTTCGCCTAATATTTCTTCCTCCATTTCTTCCTCTTCGCTTGGTAAAAGCCTTGATGCTAGTAACCAGGTGGCTAAGAAGAAGAAGAAAGGGAAGAATAAGAAGAAGAAGAAGCAAGATAAGAAAGAATTCAACCAACCAACCATGGCTGTAAATGTTAGTTGTGTTGAGGAAACCTCCAACAGGCTGTAGATTAGAAGTCAGTGAGTGAGGATAGTTCCTTGTACTGTGTCAACCTCGTTGAAAAATGAATCAGTGTGTGAGGAGAGTTCCTTGTACTGTGTCAACCTCGTTAAAAAATGAATCAGTGAGTGAGGAGAGTTCCTTGTACTGTGTCAACCTCGCTAAAAAATGAATCAGTGTGTCTGAGGATAGTTCTTTTCCTGTGTCAACCTCATTAAAAAATGAATCAGTTGGTCATGAGGATGATTCCTGTTACTGTGTCAACCTCGTTAAAAAATGAAACAGTGTGGGTGAGGAGAGTTCCTTGTACTGTGTCAACCTCGTTAAAAAATGAATCAGTGCCTAGTGAGGATAGTTCCTTGTACTGTGTCAACCTCATTAAAAAATGAATCAGTGGTGAGGATAGTTCCTTGTACTGTGTCAACCTCGTTAAAAAATGAATCAGTGAGTCTGAGGAGAGTTCCTTTTACTGTGTCAACCTCGTTAAGAAATGAATCAGTCGGCAATGAGGACATTTATTTTCCTGTGTCAACCTCATTAAAAAATGAATCAGTCAGTCGATAGCATAGTTCCTTTTCTTGTGTCAAGCTCGTTTAAAAAATGAAACAAGCTTCGGTGAGGATAGTTCCTGTTACTGTGTCAACCTCGTTAAAAAATGAAACATGTAGCTGAGGAGAGTTCCTTTTACTGTGTCAACCTCGTTAAAAAATGAATCAGTCGGCGATGAGGACAGTTCTTTTCTTGTGTCAACCTCATTAAAAAATGGAATCGCAGGTAGATTGTAGAGTAACCTGAAGAGATTAGATATAAGAAGTTAAGAGGACAAGCCCCATCGTGTCAACCTCGTTAAAAAATGAAACAAAGGAGAGTGAGGAGAGTTCTCAGACTGTCAACCCTGTTAAAAACAAATCAAGGAGAGTGAGGAGAGTTCTCACCGTGTCAACCTCTGTTAAAAATGAATCAAAGGAGAGTGAGGAGAGTTCCTTGTACTGTGTCAACCTCGTTAAAAAATGAATCAGTGAGAGTGAGGAGAGTTCCTTTTACTGTGTCAACCTCATTAAAAAATGAATCAGTGAACGGTGAGGAGATTTCCTTCTACTGTGTCAACCTCGTTAAAAAATGAATCAGTGAGTGTAAGGATAGTTCCTGTTACTGAGTCAACCTTGTTTAAAAATGAATCAGGTATGAGGATGGTTCCCGTTACTGTGTCAACCTCATTAAAAAATGAATCAATAGGTTATGTAGGTAGATTAGAAATAAGTAGTTAGCTGAGGATAGTTCCTTTTACTGTGTCAACCTCGTTAAAAAATGAAACATGTTGCCATGAGCATAGTTCCTTTTCCTGTGTCAAGCTCGTTAAAAAATGAAACAAATCCTCCCCTAATTGAGATCTAGGCCTGAATATCTCATACATGTTAAGTCAGAGTGTTTAGGTTAATTATTTCAGCTTTTTGTATAGTTTTCGTTCTGGTCTATGATCTCGTAAATGAACCTTCATTCCATCCAAGATTGTACTTAGTTGAATGAAATGTCAGTACAGCTTAGCAATTACGCTGGGCATCAAGCAGAAGCCACTGTTTAAGTCAATCATGAAACCACTCACATAGTTTTCCTCTGCTTCAAGCATTTCCTCTGCTTCAAGCCCAAAAAATGAAACATATCTTGAGTCAATTTCGGTTATTTTCAAGACTCATTAAACTCATGAAAATCCTGAGATTATTTTTCTATCTTTCATTCTCATAAAACATATGAAAATGCTGAGTTCTTTCCGTCTTTTCCTGCTCGTTAATTAAATTGAAATTCGGCCACATGAGTACATTTTTATCCCTTTTTAGAACTCGTTAAAACTTACGAAAAATTGAAAACCATGAGTACATTTTTATCCCTTTTTCGAACTCGTTAAAACTTACTAAAAAGTGAAAACCATGAGTACATTTTTATCCCTTTTTCGAACTCATTAAAACTTACAGAAAAAGCGAAACCCTGGAGTTCTCTTTTAAGCCCTTTTCAGACTCTCTAAACATGAAAAGATTGTCGAGTACTTGATTATTCGAACTCATTAAAGTAAATGAATGATCGTCCCTTCAGTATAAGTTTACCCCTTTTACGGACTGAAATGGACTATTTACGAAAAAGGTATACGTTGACTAATTACGGTCAATAGAGTTCTCTCCCGCATTATTTTATCCTTTTTCGGGCTCGAGAGACTAAATTTACGAAAAAGTACACCCATGGAGTTTCCTTAAGTTTTTCTTCTGACTCCCTAAAATTGAAAAACACCGAGTTTCTCCTATACTGGACTCGTTAAAATTTAACAGTAAAGGACCTATTCAATTTTTAACAGGAACGAACCACTCCTTCTTAGGGTTCGAATCTTAAACTAAGTTGACTCATCCGAAGGATGAGCTTATAAACAAGAAAATGTTATCCTCCTCAAGCTTGTCAAAAATAAAGAGGTACTTGCCAGAAATGGTGGGGGAAAAGAGAGAAAAACGAACCTGTTTGTCACATCTTGATTATTCAGAAAACCGTTAACCACTCTTGAACATGACACTTTTTGTTCACCTGGGTTGGGAAATCCTTTGCCTAACAGTTAATCAAACCACATTGAAAGTCTTCAACCGGTTTCTGGGTATTATCTTTGGGTCAATTTCTACCAAGACATCTGCAGTGTCGTTATGTGTTCAAGAGGACAGTTCAAATAAACCATTCATCTGCAAAATATCTGTCATCCATTTTTGACCATCCCTGAGTCAGTCCTTGCCAATATATTTTCAAAACTTGATCTATGATTTCATGTTGTGGGCTTGCCTACGACGGATCACTTTCTATCGACGAAAACTCATTATCTAGGAAGTTGATCCAGAAATCGTCAGTACCTTGAAATCTGCATGCCTCAATGGCAGGTTTCTCGCCTTCGACGACAGGTTGCATCATTGACCTTCGATCGAATGATTTCGTGAGATGTTCGACTTCAGCTCATTCATTCACATTTCATGGATTGTACTGAGTACTTTGAGAGCCATTGACATTACTGGTGGTTTCTCTCACACTTGTTAACAGTTTACATTATTGACTGGTAATCAAGTGGTTTCTACCATGTTCAACTTCAACACATTTATTCACATGGATAGAATTGTACTAGTTCGAGATGCGGAAATCAAGACCCTGGATCTAGTTTCCACTATCCAGGCTGCGAGGAATTTTGTTATCGTTCATACAGTAGACTATTTATAAAAAGATGGTTGCGTCCATGATGTGTCGACATATGTCTATACTGTGATGTATTCAAAATCATTCCTGTATCAGAACAATTTAGAGTTAGTTTCTAGTTAGTTTTGATCTGAGTATGGGAATGCCTACCTCAGCGATGATATGATTACATATATATTTTTTTCATTGAATGTTTTTACAGGTTCCGACTGGGGTGTCCACAGGATGATCCTTGAAATGATAAAGTACTTCACTCTTCATATATGACAGACTTCATCTTCATCTATTTCAGACTTCGCACTTTAGGGGGCAATCTATTACACTGAAAACTGTCACCTTGATATTTTGCTGACTGTATGGGCTCATTGACACTCATACATGCCTCCTCTGCAAGTATTACAACCTTTGCTCCTCATTCCATGCCCTGAAAATGGAGAAAAAACCCTTAAAACTCAAAAAGCCTTGGGTACGCAGTTAACATGAAGCCTGCATGCGTTTTTAGCTTGGGTACGCATGTAATGTGAAGATAAACTGCGTTCTAGAACGCACTTTTCCAGTGTAATGCCTGCGGTACCCCTGTAAAGTCAAAAAAGCGCGAAATTAAACCAAAAAAGTTGAATTTTGGTCAATTCTAGAAGGTTCTAGATGAGATTTTTTGGGGATGAGTACGCTTTAGTAAGGTGCATGTATCCCACACCTTAAGGAACTAATCCATTGATGTGAGGAGCCTATCCCTTTGAAGGAGGGTTCTATCCCTTTAAAGGTGGAATCCTAACCTCCTCATCTTCTCTATAAAAGGAGGCATTGGGTAGCCTTTTGGGTTAAGTTAAGTTAAGTGGAGATTGAGGTGAAGTGCTGTTGAGATTTAGTCTTCTTTCTGCTGAGCTTTTGAGAGGAAAGATCACATACCTCTTTGTGCTCCTGGAGGAAGAGTGCAAGACTTATCAAAGTAGAGGAGATTCCTGCTTCGGACCCCGGGAAGGCCTTTCGAACATCAAGGCTAAGGTTGTAAGGTTCTTCTGTATATTTTAAGATTAATACAATCAAGTTCTTTTTTTCTCAATAAATTGTCGTTCGATTGTTTATTTCAATAAGCTGTCGTTTGATCGTTTATTTCATAGATTCCTTGATCACTATGATAGGTATGTTTTATGATTATTTTTTATACAGGTGCTATTGATATTTTCTTGTTTGTGATTGCAGGTTGATGTAAGATGATACTTTCTTGTGACAAAAGGGCCTTTGTTACGACGAAGGATTATTGATGCAACGGAAGCACTGCGACCGCAAATAAGCGTTTGGATCTAAGGTAGGATCGACACCTTAATAACATTTATTTGTAAAACGAATATATCTAGAGAAAGACAAACTTAGTTGTTCGTTTGTTGCTAGATTGTCTTCTGACACTAGGGAGATCGGTCTTGTCCGCAAGAACGATTTATCCGGCCAACAAATTGGCGACCATACTGGGGAAAGAAACTTGTTGTTTTTTGGTTCTCTTTTATTTTGATTTGAAGAAGAAGTTTTTCCTGGTTTTTGATTGATAGATATCTGCCTGGGTAGCTTAGGTTTTCTCTGTTTTTGAAAATTTTGAAATCTTTTATGTTTTTCTTGAAGTTTTCAGGGGACCGCACTTTGTCTTCACACACAGTGCGGGCATCTCCGCACTTTCCTTAAGTAAACAGTGCGGGACCGCACCTGTTACTTCTGGGACCTGCGGACCTTGTTAAAAGTCTTGAAAAACTTAGATTTCTTCTTTTAGTTTAGTTTAGATTTATTTTAGGATTCTTAGCATCTACCCAGATCTATATTTTTTCTGTCAAAAATCTCTTGTTTCAGAATTTCTTTTAGCAACTTCTTCATCTCATCAATCTCCATTAAGTTAATTGGGTGTTTTGAGTCTCTTTTTTGAGAAATTCTTAATTTGATTTCCTTTGGTCATTAATTGAAGGTTTGTCTCAGTCTATTCACAATTTTGCATCTTTTTGCTTTTGTTTTTGCTAAATTGTGTATGAGTGTTAATCGCCTTTGAGTGTTTTTTGATCTTTGGAACTCTCACCCAATTTTCTTGACTTCCACTTGATTGATTCTTAGATTACATTAGAATCATCTTGTGTTTGAGAATTCTCTTGCATAGATCACATTTGCATAATTAGAATTCTCATTTTCAGAATATGAATGAAAAATGTGCATAGATTACATTTGCATACTTTTCAAGTGAATTGTGCATAGATTACAATTGCATAGTTTACATTTTGAAAAATCAATTGTAGATTTAGATTTTTTCTTTGATTTTAATTTAGATGTTTTTACGTTTGTTTTAAAAAAAAAAATTGTTTTGGGATTGATTTGCATTAGTTTTTCTTGATAAAATTAGTGCATTAGAGAATTTGTTATATTTTCTCTTATTTATCAATCTTTGCATTGTTGGAAGTGGATGGAAACTCTCTCCTTACTTTAGGTAGGATTCATCGAATTGAAAAGATTACATTATCATATTCGATTGCATTCAGTTTTGGTTCGGGTCATAACACCATTGATTTCATATCCATTTACCCTTTTGAGTAATAACAACCTAAATAACACAGCGCTTAATTAAAATTCATCTAGTAATCTTTTTTTTTCTAGGGCTCTTATCACCAACATAGCTTAGGCTAGTATCTTGGAGTAGGGAGTAATTAACTCTCCAAGATAGCTAAAACAAACAAGTAGACAAATCTTGTGGTAGGAAGAATTCTAGTTGTTGCATGTATGCTCTGGGAAGCTCCTCTTAAAGGAGTTAAGCACGAGATCATATCTGAACCAGTGGGGTAATCAACCCTTCCTCATTGGGAACGATAGAAGATATACACGTATTAAAAACGGTAAACCTCGGATAGACCATTGTCGAGGAGCCAGGGGTCACTTGTCGGTAAACCTTGGATTCTTTCAAGGAGCCTTCAAGGGGTAACCAGGTGGCGAAGAAGAAGAAAGGGAAGAAGAAGAAGAAGAAGAAGCAAGATAAGAAAGAAGTCAACCAACCAACCATGGCTGTAAATGTTAGTTGTGTTGAGGAAACCTCCAACAGGCTGTAGATTAGAAGTCAGTGAGTGAGGATAGTTCCTTGTACTGTGTCAACCTCGTTGAAAAATGAATCAATGTGTGAGGAGAGTTTCTTGTACTGTGTCAACCTCGTTAAAAAATGAATCAGTGAGTGAGGAGAGTTCCTTGTACTGTGTCAACCTCGTTAAAAAATGAATCAGTGTGTCTGAGGATAGTTCTTTTCCTGTGTCAACCTCATTAAAAAATGAATCAAATTCGGTCATGAGGATGATTCCCGATATCGTGTCAACCTCGTTAAAAATGAAACAAAGGTGGGTGAGGAGAGTTCCCTTGCACTGTCAACCTCATTAAAAAATGAATCAGTGAGAGCGAGGATAGTTCCTTGTACTGTGTCAACCTCGTTAAAAAATGAATCAGTGAGTGCATGAGGAAAATTCATTTTACTGTGTCAACCTCGTTAAAAAATGAATCAGTTGGTCCGAGGAGAGTTCCTTTTACTGTGTCAACCTCGTTAAAAAATGAATCAGTCGGCGATGAGGACAGTTCTTTTCCTGTTTCAACCTCATTAAAAAATGAATCAGTCAGTCGAGAGCATAGTTCCTTTTCTTGTGTCAAGCTTGTTTAAAAAATGAAACAAGCTTCGGTGAGGATAGTTCCTGTTACTGTGTCAACCTCGCTAAAAAATGAAACATGTAGGTGAGGATAGTTCCTTTTACTGTGTCAACCTCGTTAAAAAATGAATCAGTCGGCGATGAGGACAGTTATTTTCCTGTGTCAACCTCATTAAAAAATGAATCAGTAGGTAGATTCTAGAGTAAATTAATAGATTAGATATAAGTAGTTTATGAGGACAGTCCTTTTACTGTGTCAACCTCGTTAAATAATGAAACAGTGAGAGTGAGGAGAGTTCCTTGTACTGTGTCAACCTCGTTAAAAAATGAATCAGTGAGAGTGAGGAGAGTTCCTTGTACTGTGTCAACCTCGTTAAAAAATGAATCAGTGAGAGTGAGGAGAGTTCCTTGTACTGTGTCAACCTCGTTAAAAATGAATCGTTGAGAGTGAGGAGAGTTCCTTTTACCGTGTCAACCTCATTAAAAAATGAATCGCTGAATCTGGTGAGGAGAGACCTTTTATCGTGTCAACCTCGTTAAAAAATGAATCAGTGAGTGTAAGGATAGTTCCTGTTACTGAGTCAACCTTGTTTAAAAATGAATCAGGTATGAGGATGGCTCCCGTTACTGTGTCAACCTCATTAAAAAATGAATCAATAGGTTATGTAGGTAGATTAGAAATAAGTAGTTAGCTGAGGATAGTTCCTTTTACTGTGTCAACCTCGTTAAAAAATGAAACATGTTGCCATGAGCATAGTTTCTTTTCCTGTGTCAAGCTCGTTAAAAAATGAAACAAATCCTCCCCTAATTGAGTCGAGTCTTTGACTAGATCTCATAGATGTTAAGTTGTATGTTTAGGTTGATTATTTCAGTTTTTTGTATAGTTTTTGGGTCGGGTCTTTCATATGATCTCGTAAATGAACCTTCATTCCATCCAGCAGTGTACTTAGTTGAATGAAATGAAGCTGGGGGGGCATGCGCTCTAGCAGTTACGCTTAGGGGGCATCAAGCACAGTTTTCACTCTATTTCAAGCTTGTGTAAAAATGAAACCACTCTGAAGCATAGTTTTTCTCTGTTTCAAGCTTCTATAAAAATGAAACATATCTTGAGTCAATTTCGGTTATTTTCAAGACTCATCAAACTCATGAAAATCCTGAGATTATTTTGCTATCTTTCATTCTCGTAAAACATATGAAAATGCCGAGTTCTTTCCGTCTTTTCCTGCTCGTTAATTAAATTGAAATTCGGCCACATGAGTACATTTTTATCCCTTTTTCGAACTCGTTAAAACTTACGAAAAATTGAAAACCATGAGTACATTTTTATCCCTTTTTCGAACTCGTTAAAACTTACGAAAAAGTGAAAACCATGAGTACATTTTTATCCCTTTTTCGAACTCGTTAAAACTTACAGAAAAAGCAAAACCCTGGAGTTCTCTTTTAAGCCCTTTTCAGACTCTCTAAACATGAAAAGATAGCTGAGTACTTGATTATTCGAACTCATTAAAGTAAATGAATGATCGTCCCTTCAGTATAAGTTTACCCCTTTTACGGACTGAAATGGACTATTTACGAAAAAGGTATACGTTGACTAATTACGGTCAATAGAGTTCTCTCCCGCATTATTTTATCCTTTTTCGGGCCCGAGAGACTAAATTTACGAAAAAGTACACCCATGGAGTTTCCTTAAGTTTTTCTTCTGACTCCCTAAAATTGAAAAACACCGAGTTTCTCCTATACTGGACTCGTTAAAACTTAACAATAAAGGACCTGTTCAATTTCAAACAGGAACGAACCACTCCTTCTTAGGGTTCGAATTTTAAACTAAGTTGGACTCATCCGAAGGATGAGCTTATAAACAAGCAAATGTTATCCTCCTCAAGCTTGTCAAAAATAAAGAGGTACTTGCCAGAAATGGTGGGGGAAAAGAGAGAAAAACGAACTTGTTTGTCACATTTTGATTATTCGGAAAACCGTTAACCACTCTTGAACACGACACTTTTTGTCCACCTGGGTTGGGAAATCCTTTGCCTAACAGTTAATCAAACCATATTGAAAGTCTTCAGCCGGTTTCTGGGTATTAGCTTTGGGTCAATTGTCACCAAGCCATCTGCAGTGTCGTTATGTGTTCAAGAGGACAGTTCAAATAAAACCATTCATCTGCAAAATATCTGTCATCCATTTTGACCATCCCTGAGTCAGTCCTTGCCAATATATTTTCAAAACTTGATCTATGATTTCGTGTTGTGGGCTTGCCTACGATGGATCACTTTCTATCGACGACAACTCATTATCTAGGAAGTTGATCTAGAAATCATCAGTACCTTGAAATCTGCATGCCTTAATGGCAGGTTTCTCGCCTTCGACGACAGGTTGCATCGTTGACCTTCGATCGAATGATTCCGTGAGATGTTCGACTTCAGGCCATTGATTCACATTTCATGGATTGTACTGAGTACTTTGAGAGCCATTGACATTACTGGTGGTTTCTCTCACACTTGTTAACAGTTTACATCATTGACTGGTAATCAAGTGGTTTCTACCATGTTCGACTTCAACACATTTATTCACATGGATAGAATCGTACTAGTTCGAGATGCGGGAATCAAGACCCTGGATCTAGTTTCCACCATCCAGGCTGCGAGGAATTTTGTTATCATTAATACAGTGGACTATTCATAAACAGATGGCTGCGTCCATGCTATGTCGACATATGTCTATACTATGATGTATTCAAAATCATTCCTGTATCAGAACAATTTAGGATTAGTTTATAGTTAGTTTTGATCTGAGTATGGGAATGCCTACCTCAGCGATGATATGATTACATATATATATATTTTTCATTGAATGTTTTTACAGGTTCCGACTGGGGTGTCCACAGGATGATCCTTGAAATGATAAAGTACTTCACTCTTCATATATGACAGAATTCATCTTCATCTATTTCAGACTTCGCACTTTAGGGGGAAATCTGTTACACTAGAAATTGTCACCTTGACATTCTGATAATTGTATGAGCTCATTAAACACTCATACATGCCTCCTTTGCAAGTCTTACAACCTTTGTTCCTCATTCCAAGCCCTGAAACTGGAGGAAAAACCCTTAAAACTCAAAAAAGCCTTGGGTACGCAGGTAACAGAAGCCTGCATGCGTTTTTAGCTAGGGTACGCAGGTAATGTGAAGATAAACTACGTTATAGAACGCATGTTTACAGTGCAATGCCTGCGGTACCCCTGTAAAGTCAAAAAAGCGCGAAATTAAACCAAAAAAGTTGAATTTTGGTCAATTCTAGAAGGTTCTAGATGAGATTTTTTGGGGATGAGTATGCTTTAATAAGATTCATGCATCCCTCACCTTAAGGAACTAATCCCTTAATGTGAGGAGCCTATCCCTCTGAAGGAGGATTCTGAACCCTAACCTCCTCATCTTCTCTATAAAAGGAGGCATTGGGTAGCCTCAAAGGGATTTCAAGCTTTATGTGTAATTGAGTTGAAGTGCTGTTGAGATTTAGACTTCTTTCTGCTCAGCTTTTGAGAGGAAAGATCACATACCTCTATGTGCTCCTGGAGGAAGATTGCAAGACTTATCAAAGTAGTGGAGATTCCTGCTTCGAACCTCGGGAAGGCCTATTCAATTATCAAGGCTAAGGTTGTAAGGTTCTTCTGTTATTTTAATATTAATACAATCAAGTTTTGTTTTTCTCAATAAATTATCGTTCGATTGTTTATTTCAATAAGCTGTCATTTGATCGTTTATTTCATATATTCCTTGATCACTCTGATAGGTATGTTTTATAATTATTTGTTATACAGGTGCTATTGATATTTTCTTGTTTGTGATTGCAGGTTGATGTAAGATGATACTTTCTTGTGACAAAAGGGCCCTTGTTACGACGAAGGATTATTGATGCAACGGAAGCACTGCGACCGGAAATAAGCGTTTGGATCTAAGGTAGGATCGACACCTTAATAACATTTATTTGTAAAACGAATATACTTAGAGAAAGACAAACTTAGTTTTTCGTTTGTTGCTAGATTGTCTTCTGACACTAGGGAGATCGGTCTTGTCCGCAAGAACGATTTCCGCAAAAACGATTTATCCGGCAACAAGTACCAAAAGGTAATCTAGCAACAAACAGCCAAACGAACCTATCTTTCTCTAGACATATGCGATTTATAAAAGAATATTATAAAGGTGTTAAGGTCTTACCGTAGATCCAATGCTTGTTCGAAGTTGTTGTCCCTTGTGCACTTGAAGGAGTTATCTTCGTAAACCTACAGTCACAAACAAGCAAACATTAAATAGCACCTGTATAGTAAAAATCATAAATCATGCTTATCATGGTGATCAAGGAATCCATGAAATAAACAGTTAATCAACAGCTTATTGAGAAAAATGAATTCATTTGTATTAACTTTAAAAGAAGGAAAAACTTACAACCTTAGCCTTAATGTTGAACAGGCCTTCCCGGGGTCCAAAGCAGGAGTCTCCTCTACTCCGACAAGCCTTGCACTCTTTCGACCGAGACATAGACCAGTGGATCTGACCGTTAATTAAATGTTTTCTCTTAAATCATTTCGACTTACCTGTGCAGCTTTCCTTGGAAAAAAAAGAAGAAGCATAAATGCATGGGTAAGCATCCTTTGCATTTCCCTATGAGGTTTTGATTGGAGAAAAAAAGAAGCAGCATATTTTTGGGAAATTTTAAAAATAAAACATCATATGACAAAGAAATCTCACATTGGCATAGGTCCAGAAAAAAACTGTATAATTTTTTGGCACAACTTCAATAAGTTTGACAGATAGGCATAAATAAAAAAGTTCAACTGCTCATAGATCATCGCCTGTTTGTAAATGAAACAGTTCTTAGGAAAGCCTGAACTTCCAATTGCTTCATTAGTTGAAACTTCCATAACATTAGTTATTTAACTATTGGTTAATCATAAGATGCTTCTAATCTATGTAGATACTAGGGATAATTTGTAATTATGTACTAGGTGTTTAAATTAAATCCCTGAGAAGGAAAGGAAACTGGAAAACGTAATTCTGACTTAAACTGAACCTATTTATGTGCCTTGAAGTGTAGAGCAGAGTAATTATTAATATGGAATGAATCCCACCATATTTATTTTTTGATACCTTTAAACTGATTGGAATTTGAGAGATTTATCATTTGACACTACTAATGAAATTTCCAAATCAAATATGGTAATATCATGATGGAAGGATACTTATAATGTTGGGCACGAATTTTCATACACCTATTTTTTGCTAATTGTGATGTATAATTCACAGTGAGTCTTTATGTACAGGCTTACCCAGGACCGCTAACAGGTGGAGTAGAAGCTAATGTGATGGCTGCAAATGAGCTGGAAACCCATCCATTTCTCCAGGAAAGCCATTATATTTCTTTTTCTTTCTGAATTGATCTCAACCTGTAGAAAAATATCTATGTTCCCCTAATTTTATTTAGCAGGAAAAATTAAGATTAAGGACTGTTATGCACAGTTTTTCCTTTAATTGGGTAAATATGGAATAAATATTAGATATTTACCAACTCTTATGTATGGATGTCAAATCTTTTCTACGTTCCTGCTCCTATAGTGACCTCTTATTTTGGTTCAATTGTTTTTCTAGTTGGATATTCAGAGGGAAGCATTCTTCAAAGCTAGAACTCATCTATGGATCTATAAACAGTGGGTTCGGTTTAATTAGTTATCATATATGTTTTCTAATATTAGATATTTGTGGGCTTTAAAGTGAATCTAAATATAATATTTTTCATGGTGATGAGACTTACTGTTATAACTTATAATTTAAATTTTCAACAAGGAGATAACAGTTACAGTTTGAATGTTTCAAAATTTTCAATGGATAGATATCTCTGCTCTTGGAGAGATATCCTTGCCAATGATAAATTTATGCACAAAAGGTGTCATATTAAGAGTTATGCGAGGGTTCATCTTACAAGGAAACAATTAGTGGGTTTTTCAAATATTTTTAAACCCGGTTTTGGGTCAATATCATAGAGATGATGAATAACTATTACTACCACCATAATGGGATGCTGCAGAATACATTTCAAAAAGTGCATCCTGATTTGATGTAGCTACTAGCCATATACTTGGCTTCTCTTTCTCTTCACTTTTTTTCTTTTCTTTTCTATTGCTTTACAATTATAATAGATTAGATATATTGTTATCTAGGAGATGCAACTAATTATCCTAATTTGCACGTAGCTTACAAGCAGAGTGCTTCCCTTACAATTGTTGGGGTGTGCCAAATGATTTTTGTCATTACCTTGTGAAGTTGTTTCTTATATCTATGATAGAGTGGTCATTCATCTCTCTGTCTCTCTCTCTCATGGAAATATACTCCAATTGTGATGGTTCTTACCCTTCATATTGGCATGAGTGATAAATTGTGATTCTCATTGCATGACAAGTTTTGCAGGGGTAATTCACAAGTATGCTAATGGCACAAACCTTGATTTTTGCTTGGAGATTGTGTATGATGGTTGTGGACCCTCTTACTTCTTCTTGGTGGTGCAAGGGATTCTACATAATTGATTTAGTGGATTTCATTGTATTTATAGTTTTCACTTAATTTCTACATTCAAATCGATGCATTGTATTTTCATAATCTTTGACCCTTTGGAATTATTAACTAGTTTTTTCCAAGCATTTAATGGTCTACTAATGGTGGTTGTGTGCATTAGTTGTAGCATAGTTAATTGATAGAAGACAAGGGTAAAGGTTTGTTGTGTGTCTTGCATGCAGCACAAGGTATGCTGACCAATGTTCCTTTCATGGGACTGGTTGATTGGGATACTTGTGGAGCCTAGATTAAATATCCAAGCTTGTTTCTTGAAATTGTTTGGTATTGGTGTGTAACTCAAATTCCAAGTCTCCTCCCTTCATCTTTAGAGTTTCTTGCTGTTGGGATTCCCTATGAAGTGCTGATTTCCTGCTTGACATGGAGGTATATTGGTCATGCAATCATTTGAATTGGGTTTTTCACCTTGGCTATAACTGGTACATATGATCTACCAGTCAATAAATATTTCAGCAGAGACTATAATTTATCCTATTTGAAGAAAAATATCATCAATTTTTCAAGGTTGGAACTGGGTTTTGTCTTTTCCAGTCGAGAACCCTAGCAGTCATGTTCTTTTCATTGTCCACTTGGTCACATTGGTGGTTGTTGTTACCCCTAATGTTGACATGATTGGTAAATGCATATTTCATGGGTAACTTGTAGGATGCTCAAGGGCTACATACACACACTTATTTTTGGTTGAGGGTAGTCCTTCATGTGATGATATTCCTGGATGTTCAGCATAGTGATTCTCCTTGATAATAATGTGGTTTCCTTGGTTGGAATGATGATTCTAGCCTTCACAAGGTTAGATTATCAGTGGAGGTTTCTTCAGTGGTGCATAATGTTCTTCATGAACCAACATCAAGGTGGTCAAATAATCACATCTTGGTCACTTTCACCTTGTGCTGCATGGTTAGATAATAAGAATCCTTTGATGTGTTAATACACTTACCTAGTTTCATTCATGTTCATGCCATTTTTCCATAGTTTTACCTAGGAAATTTGTTTTACCTAGGCAGGGAAGACTTGGGAAAAATTGAAAGAAATTTTGAAGGGCCTAGCTCTGTGATAGCATTTTCTTCTCTTTATATATACTCAATTCCAATTTTAGAAAAGTTGTGGGCCAACTTGATACCTGGAAGCTGCCGAAATACATATCATTCTGGAATAAATTCACCATAATTCTTTCTGCAACAATTAGACAAATCATTAAGACGAATGGGGAATTACTTTTTGGGTCTAGGTGAAGAACAAGATTTGCACATACTTGAGTTGAATTCCCTCAGTTATATGTTGAGGTTGTTTTTGTGAGGAATAAATTTAAATTCACATATATTTACTAGATTGAAGACTAAAAATTGATGCTTTTGTTTGCACTGGTATATTGTTTCCTTGGTGGGTAAGACTAGGTCGCTGCTTGGTACTCATTGAAAATCTCCTTGGCATTTAGATGTTTGCTTGGCACTTGTATAAAAGTAGAAAAAAAAGATGATGTTTTTGTTTGCACTGGTATATTGTTTCCTTGACACATGTATAAACCTTGAAAAAGTTTCTTGCTTCTATTTGCACTGGCATATTGTTTGTATTTCTAATTTGTGAAATCTATTGTGTGACAAATTCGAGAAGTCAGACCAAAGGTTACCTTAGTAGCCCGCATGGCAACATCTGTTGCAAACTATGATTATATTGTGGATTGGGAATTTCAGACTGATGGCTTTATCCGAATTAAGGTAGGAAACTCTGAAATATTTCCTTGAGAAAGCAACTTGTCAAGTTATTTTTACTCAAGCGCAGATTAGAAGGGCTAAGATTTTGACCATTTTATTTGGCACACAGGTTGGACTAAGTGGGATCTTGATGATCAAAGGTATAAAATATGAGAATGTCAACCAGATCAAATCCGAGGATGAGATTCATGGGACTTTGCTTGCTCAGAATACAATTGGTGTCATCCATGACCATTATGTTACTTTCTACCTGGACATGGATGTTGATGGTAAAGATAATTCCTTTGTTCAGGTCAAGATGGCCAAGAAAATGGTGAAGAATGGACAAACTCCAAGAATTTTTTTTTGGAAAGCAGAGACAGTTGAGCATCTAGGGTTTAAGTATCTACTAAGCATTACCAATAAAATGAAGTGAATGGAATGATATCCAATGTTGGAGTTACAGGATCAGAGACATTTTAGTTGGGATTATATATGGTAGTAGCAACAAATTCCTAGCTCTCAAAATTTTCACATGTTTCAATCCTGTCTATCTGAAAAGCCTAACAATGTTGTTGTGACATTTTCTTGCAATATTAGTGCACTTGTTGATATTCTCAGACGGATCGTTACACTATTCTATAAAGCAATCAACACATGAAGGTACGAAACTAGGGCTGCGACTTGACACTGCTTTCTATTGTCATTCTCAAGACGGTTTAGTGCTAACTGCATTTGGGCTAAGATTATCCCTGTAGCAGTGCTTGAGCCTTGAACTTATATAACATTAATACCAGTTAACTAGTGCAGGGTACGAAACTAGGGTTGCGAGTTGACACTGCTGTCTATTGTCGTTCTCAGGACGGTTTAGTGCTAACTGCATTTGGGCTAAGATTATCCCTGTAGCAGTGCTTGAGCCTTGAACTTATATAACATTAATACCAGTTATAACTGAATATGGGCTCGGACTGTACTTATCTGTGGATATTTCTTCGAAATTTGATTTCAGATGTTTAATATTGTGCTTTTTTCAATCTCTTTATTTTTGGATTTTGTTCCTTCATTTCATTACACTTCAGCTATTCCCAAGTTAGAGATGCCTAAGGCATTCCTTTTGATATAGGTCCATTTGTTGGTGTTTTGATTGTTTCTTTGACCACTTCTCTTCTTGTACACATGTTTATACACTTTATTTCTTATTTACTTTCAATCTCTTATAACCACTGTCGAGGTCCAGAAATAAATTTGCATGTTCAGTAATACCTTTTGTTAAATACATTGGGCCAGAACCTGGTTTCTGCAAGAAAAAATCTCCTGCTAGAACAAAATAACTTAATAGTTTCCATGTCAAAAGTTTCAGTTTTATGTGATTCTTCCTCTCAAGCAGTTGAAACTTGTTTCTACAGTTATCTCAATGGATACCTGTGGCATGCTATGATGTTTCTTTGACATGTATTGGATCTAATATGAGAGAGACCTTAACAAAATCAATATAGAGTAATGCAGTTGCAATGAATTTTCTCCATGGTTAAAAAGTCCTGTATATTTGCAGTTTCTTCTACAAACTTGGTACTAGGAAACATATTCTTTCCCATATTTTATTACAATGATGTTTAGTATGTGAAGTTAGCCCTCAACTACAATGTTGCTTAATAAATTTGAAAGGAATAAATTTTTTTATGAATCGGTTGTAAGATTTGAACCTTGTTGGGGAATGCCCCATTCTTAACCCGATTGCAGAGATGGGTCCTCGGAGGGCCAGCCACAAAGTGACTTTGTGACTGGGATTTGTGATGACATGAATCTACCATCGGGTTGAGGATGGACATTGGGGAAGTAATGTGGCCATCCCAGGGTAGTTGGAGAAGACAATGAGTTTAGCTACAATCATCGCTTTTGTGAACATTATGTGGAGAATAATAGGCCATGAAGGCAACCAGCCATGATATTGTTACTATACACAGATATCGATCTCTGTAACTCATCGGTTTCCTTAAAGAATAAAAAGCCCCAAAAGGTTCCTCCATTTTTAACATTATTTTGTTCCGTTTTCTTCTATAGTGAACTTTCAAGGCTTCCAAGATGGGTTTTGCTGTGATTGTGGATTTATGGCTGATTTGGATATCAATCAATGCCTAAAAATCAATTGATATCTTTTTATGTACGCAAGAAAGAGTTAGGTTCTTATTTTTGATACAGGGAAAATTGTCATAGAACTGAAAAGTGATAATAAGGGGTAAAGCTTTGTCCAGGGAAAATTGTCCTAGAACTGCAAAGTGATAATAAGGGGTAAAGCTTTGTCTAGTAACTACTTCCTTGCTTGTTTAACCAGTAATGTTGGCTCAACGTGTCTGGATCCCATTCATATAGATGAATGGAGGTGTGATATAAATGGGAAAGAGGAGTAAGAAATGAGGTTCTTTAATGGGGATGATAAATGTATTTTTGTCAATTAGGTTTTGAGGTGAGCAGTCATTGTAAGCATGGATCATAATCATACTAGTGTATAACAGATCATGGATAACTAGAATTTAGTTTGGATTTCTACACCCATTGTTAATTTACAGGATATCCTATATATTTGTATTACCATATTGCCTTCCAAACTTTGCATATATCCCTCCTAGATGATAAATACGCTGACATGAAGGAATGTATGACAAATTTAGCTTTCAAGTTCAAAATCCAGTGCCTTACATTAGAAGTACTCCAATGTAGAAATAGGGAAATATATCACTGTTATGCATTTGAGATTTTGGTCTTGTCGTAGAATTCATCACCTATGCTTAATATTCAACGGTTACATTTTTACCTTACAAATACAGAAAAATTCATATTAAGACTACAATTAATACCAAGAAAGTAGAGCATTTTTAGGAGAAATGTTTCTGAATGTGACCAATCTTGAAAAAGAAAGCCTATAATGTAGACCAATCTTGAAAAAGAAATCCATCCTTCCTTCTTAATGAGCTTTACTTATATGGTTCTTCAAAGGAATTGTTCTTCAAAACCCTTATATGGTTCTTGAAGATGATGAAAAAATGAATAAATCTATCAGTTCAAGTCAAAACAACCTACTTTTTGATGTGAAAGAACCAATGGTGAATGTAAAGGATGCAGATTATTTGGTACTGGGATGCAATACCAATTCCAAAGGTTGTTCAGAACATCCTTTAGATGATGTTAATACTAGGGTGTTTTCAGCAGAACCTGAAGATGGTGTTACTAACCCAGAACTGGTGGATGATCATGATCCGAGAGGCTTCTCAGAAGAATCAAATATTAATACCATAGTTTCTCCAGAAGAGCTTACTTATGGCATTAATTCAATGCATGTCTCAAAAGCACCTGTGGATCCTGTTGATGCAGTAGTCTTGTCAGAAGAGCAGGCTAACATTGTAGGTCCATTGCAAGTTAACAATGTCCCTTCCCTTATAAAACGAAATATTTCAATATTGAATATGGAAGAGCACAAGACAATGTCAAATAGACACATGGGAAACATTGATTTCAGAGTGACTGAAAACTCTTCCAGGGACTTTCCTATACCAATAGACAGCTGTACAGATATTGTTGTCACAAATAAAGCTGCAGCATTTCTGGAAATTGCCAGTTCCCTATCCTTGAAATTAGTGAGGGAATGTGAAGGAGAATCACATTCTATTTCTATGATGCCCAATTCAGAAACTGTTAGTCAAGTCTCTGAATTTCATGAGAGGCATGATAATGTAGATTTGGATACTATAAATGTCAGGTGCTTAGATCCAAATCAACAAGATGATGATTTGTGTGGTGAGGCTGGAATTCAGTAGGATGAATCACCTGGAAATATAGAGACAACTCTGGAAAATGTAGTTGAGTCAGTTGATTCTAAAATAGGCATACGGATTTTCAGTCCATATAATATTCCTGGAAGTACACATTGAGACAATCTAAGTATTTTTTTCCCCTCTTATTGATGCCTTTCTTTCTCTTGTTATATTTCTTGCATGCATTTCTTGTATATGTGGCCAAATTATGGAAATATGTCTCTTTCATAAAGTGCTTTTCGTTGTACATATATTGTTTCCTGTTTTTTTGCATGGTTTTGTTTGGACTGAGAAATTCAATCCACTTGCAGTATCTGTTCTTTGAGGTAAGTAAACTTTCTCTATTATTAAGTAACCTTTATGTAGTATCGACAATGCTTTAGATTTAGTGATCAAGAAAACACTTGTATTAGAATTGCTAGTCGTCCTATGTTAAATAACATCATCTTCTACTAGTTGTGGTCAAGTTTCTCAACTTTAATAATGTTACGATTTAATAAAGGAGCTAAAATTTTAATCTATGTAAGTATGCTTAAAACACTTCTGTATCTTCATTACCATGTTTCCTAGTATGGCCTTCTTGTAGTCACTAACCTACATTTCAGTTAACCCATTTTGAGTATTCATATGAGGTTCCTTCGAAAAATGCCAGTATGATAGTTTTACTTGAAGTATTGAGAGTTTGATACCCGCTAAAATCTATATATGGTATTTAGAATGTGATGAACAGACCATGGAACCATGAAATTCAACTATTAATGATTTTTCTTGAGCATCTGTGCTGTTGGTTATGGCTTAAAACTATTTTTTAGTTGGGGTTTGATAATTCTTTCAACATGACTAGTAAGCTATCCTCTTAATCCACAATAATTACATTCTTGTTTTCTTTGCTGTGACACACATCCATTTGTTGCTTATGTGCGCTTGCATACTGAATCTTGACACTGAAGAAATTAATTTTAGGGTGAACCTGTTTAGTTTTTTCTTGGTTATTGGTGGTTTTGAATCACTTAACAGTCGATAACATGCTGAGTGAGATTCTTCATGCATAAATTGAATAACTTATAGATGAATTTGATCATGCAGCAACATTAAGTCAATGAACTCATACAAGGCATTGCAATTTCACCATTTATTCATTCCACTATTGTTAGTCTAATTTTCCAAATTTTGAAGAAAATTAAGTTTATTTTTCCATGACTCCAGACATTCAACTTTTTTATACCTTTATTCAGCAATACATTCTATTTTATAAATGATATTGTGGAAGCTAGTGGATGGAGTGGATCTGCAACTGCGTAATGTTATGAGATACTAATGTTGTTACTCAGCATCATATAGGATTCATTTATGAAAAAGTCATTGGTTAATAAATTTGTTTCCCAATTTTTGGAAAGTTCTAGTAAGTTTACATTATAGCACATTTCCTTCTTTATTGTGATTCCTTAGTTGTTTTGAGGGAGCTTTGTATTTGTATATATAATTTGCTGCTACCCTACTTACACTAGTGATTATCACCTTATATTTTTAATATTTTGGGATGTATTTAATGCCTAGAGCTGAATTGGTATGTAAACTTGCATTGAACACATTTACTGCTACTTATATATGCCTTGTTATTGGTAATGATTTTTACATTTCTTGATTATATCTTGTTTTCGTAATTATTTACATTTTGAACTGTAAAATTGGCTTAAGATCTGATCTTTCATCTACACTGTGATTCCCTATTGTTACAACAAAACCTAGCACCCGCAAAAAGTATAAAGTCTCAATCACGATGGTGTTATATTTTTACAACGGAAGAATATTACCTACTCACTTTGAGTAGCTTTTCCTTTCTCTTTTGGTTGGCTCTTCTTCAACTCAAGCGGGCATCCCTAAAAGGTAGGATTTCTAGGCTATAGAATGGGGGCACAAGGTGATTTAATAAGATGAGTGGTGGTTGTAGTGTATGAAATAGGATGAAGAAACAAAAATGGACAAAAGCAAGGAATGAATGAGAAGGAAGGAAATTGGTGCCTATCAGTTATGGGCTAATGGAGCCATAAGGAATTTGGATAAATGAGAGAACTTGTATGTCACAAACAACTACTTTGAAGCAGGTCATACGATAGAATATTTTTTCTTACCATTTTCTACCAATTAGTAGATGAAGAAACAATTTGATACATTCATCTTTAAGGTGTGTACTTGAGATGAAAAGGGCATAATGTATGCATTTGATCCTTATGTGTTCGCTGGAAATGTGTTGTAGAAAATCAGTCTTCAAGGGATAAATTTCTACTCATCAATCAGTTCATAAGGTGTTGTTTTATGGCTGTAGTATGCTTCAAAATATGCAACATAGTTGATAGAAGAAAGGGAAACAAGTTCAGAAATAGATATCCAATGTTAGGGTATCTGTGGTATTCCTGTTCTAATTATGCAATATTTCTTATTCACAGTTATGGTACACATTAGCCAAGACACTGTCAGAGAGGGTTGCATGGGTGCTGGTGATGGACAGAGGGTTGAATATGGTGACAATCAACGCATATGTGATTGTGGGACCTAGTATCACATACAAAAGCTCGGGATCTACCATTGCATATCTTAAAGGTGAGGGTGAGAGATCTGCATACCAAATAGACTCTGTTCTAGAACGTACAAATATGGTATAGTAATCCCTTGGAGAGGATCTAATCTATTGGTATAGTAATCCCAATACCATATCAGGTGTGGAAAACCGAGCACGTTTGGAAACCAAAGCTTCAGGAAACCAAACTTTGGATCAATGTGTCTTCTATCAACATCTTTGGAACATGGACCTCAACTCTGCCCTTTGGCTCTGTATTTGGTTCTATCTATCCAACTCTATTTCTTGGCTTCACTTCTTTCTATAGTGTGAAAATAGTTAAATTTACTATTGATTCCCAACTCCAAGAAATCTTTAGATTTGGAACTATTTAATCAAAATACATTCCCATTTTATTCAAGTCCCTTTCAATCTCAAAATTGACAATAATATATCTTTGTAGCTATTGTTTCCATTATTAAATCCTCACATTTTATCAGGGAAACATTCATGGGGCAAGATCTGGATGAACAATTACCTGAGATGAACAAATACAATCTGGTGTGAAGGATCTCATTTTTCTTGAGCTAGCTAGGTGAATATGTCGTCCATAGTAGGTCAAACCATATAAGACACATGAGATTTGAGATTTGAAATGTTTCTCAAAGATTGCACCGCCATTAAAGCTCAGTCACTCAGCCAAAAAATCAATGCGGAGGAGACTCCAAGAGGTATGCCCCGCCATTATTTACTCGAAAATTAATTCCTCGTGATCACTAGCCAACTTAAGTTCGTCGATCCATTCAAGTATGCATAGCCTTTCTTGCATTGAATCTTTAGTGGTCTCAAGCAGTATGCCTATTCTATTCATGTCAATGCATCGACTTTAAGCTCAAAGAAATCTGAAATTCAGAATAAAGTAATTCACATTGTCTTCAGGTGGAGGTGGCCATGATACACAGCAAAAATCAACATGATCTAGAATTCAAAATAATGTGGCAGTAAAGAAGATCTCAACCGATTTTTATTTAGTGATTTAAAGCGACAATCTGCACAATTTTTTTGTAAATGACTAGTCTTTACTTTCTCCCCCTTTAGCCACTATGATCAAACCTATTATCTAAGCAGAAGCGTCAATATCAAATCAAATCAAGCGTCAGTGTTGGCTAATGCTAGGGTTCAAGGTGTTCCTGGAAGATGGTAAAAAAATTGGTTAGTAGCAGAATATCTGAACTTACAAGGAGCTTTTTTTGTTGAATATACTCCCTACATCTCATTACTATGTCACAATTTTATTTCTTTACAGATTTCAAGGGATGAAATAGTATGCTTTTGGAATAAGGCCACAAGTATCCTTACATAAAAGTTAGGTTATGAGGCTTTATCCTACATGGATTTGCTGCGAGAAAGACATTTATGGTAGGTAATCATCTGGAAGATTTCTTAAATTAGAACCTTCTCCTCATTATCTCTATCAAACAGAATTCAGACCTGCGACAATGGAAAAAAGTGTTATTGGCAGGGACCAAATCGTTGTATTTTCTACAAATGTTAAGGTAAATTTGTGGATCACCTCTTTATTACGTGTTCATATGTTATTTTTGTATGGCAAGATGTCCTCCAATCTTTAAATTGCCTAGGACAATTTAATTCTGGGTCCCTACTTCAGGGTCTTGAGACATGGTTTGCACACACTCAATTTTGAGCTCTTCTTAGCTATATTATGTGGGGGTTATGGATGGTTGGAACAAGTGGACTTTTGAGGATTTGGCAGAATAAGTGGACGGTTGGAATAAGATAGAGAATCTAGCAACACATATAATTAGAATTTCCTATAAAGAAAGTTGCAAAGATAAAAAGCCAAAGGATTTTAAGATAGATCATAATGAAGCAAGGTTTTTTGATGGAGCAAGGTATTCCAGAAGATGCGGATATGGTGTTGTTCTGTTTTTATCTCACCCGTTACTCTACCTTAAATTTTGGAGCTGATCAATGGTTCAAATAAGAGGATAGAACTATTTGCCTTGTATATTTTTTTGAAGTCTTAGTTTGCTTTAGAAAATGATATCAAATATTTGTAGGTACCAGGAGTTTCAAAGTTGAAAATGGCATTGGTTTATTGAGAAGTGTCAAATCAGATCTTTGAAACTACCAGGAGTTTCAAAGTTGAAAATTGCATTAGTTTAATGAGAAGTGAAAAATCACTAATTTAGTGTTGTCTCCTTTGCTTCATAGAATTAGGGAGACAGGGTTCACTCTTTGGTCCGTTGCAACATCTGTATAGATAATTTAACAAATCAGCCAATGGACTCTCAAAAAAAGTTATGGCACAACAAAAAGGTTTGCTCTTGTTCAAGGAGTTCAAGGGGGAAGCAAGCTTCCCAGTGAGATACAAAATCTTCTATTGACTTAGAAGAACAATGGGAGGTGCTCTAGTTGACTTGTAACTCTTGTTCTCATGTATAGTGTACACCAATTGCAGAAGATGGATGTGGTATGTATTTGGGGTAAATCCAATGGTTAAATTCCAATGTATTTAGACTAGTAGTTTTGTATGAAAGCGCGGACTTTTTCATGCATATTTTGCTTTCACACTTGAAATAGAAAACATAGTTTTTTCTTGGAAAAAAAATGTGTGTAAAAGACTAAAGATGTAAACAACTCAAATATTTAGAATCCATGAAGGGGGTGTATGAAAGAAATAATTCATACTTTTGATATTTGATATTTGATAGTGAAATTATAATATGCTTTTTTTTCTTTTGTAAGTAAGAGAGAGTTGTATTATATTATAAAATTCTGAAGATTAAATTTGACTTCAAATGTGCTCGGTTTGCCACACCTCATATGGTTCCCTAACAGGTACAGAGCAATTAATTATTGTTCAGTTATTGAAATCACTGAAGATTATGTATCTTCAAGATTTAAATTGGGTTGCTTACCTAATGATATTTTTTCTTTAGCTATTATGTCACAATGAAATTAATCATACATAGATACTCTCCAAAGATAATCATGAATTCATTATTTATTTGATTTTTTTCATAATTTGCTAACAGATTTGAAAAACCAACGGTCTACCAACAACGTCTGAATAATAAGAAGCTGACTGGATTGATGGTTGGATATGGAAACTGTGCAACCCTAAGCAACAAACTGTAAGGGAAGGGGGGGTTTCCCATGTTACAGCTTAACAACAGCCATGAATGAGGGGTACAAGAAAACTTGGGGAGTTTACATGTTCAAACTATATCCATTTTTGTACATACTGTAATGTAATTTTCACTTCAAGGTTTGGATAGTTGGTAATAAGTTGATTTCCATAACAACCAACATTAAAATTTTAGCCGGTGACTAAGGCTCTCTACCATATGCAGTTTTTTTCATTAATTTCTAATGTAAAATCAATTTCCTGATTTCTGGCAAGGACAAGTGCAAGTAAGTTGTTGATGGGTTGTTTGGTGTGTGAATAAAAAGTGGGATACCCCACACTTTGGAATTGTTTTATCATTATTAAATTTCCTCCTTTTTTTTACCATTATGGGAAGTTCCACTTTCTCTTATCATGAATTGTGTTATGAATGGAATGAGAAGTTACACTTTCTCTTATCCTGAACTGTTTTATGAGTGGAGTGCATAATGTTCGTTTGATGGTATTTTTATATATTGGGATGTTGAATTCTTTAATTACAAGATAAAAAATTGAATACTACTTTTCCTGGTCAAACTTTTATTTTTAAATTTTTTAGTCAAGCACCGTCGCCGGTCAAACTTATGAGAGGCCATTGTTGTGAGAGGCCTGGATTGTGTAATATTTGTGTAACTGCTGGTGCCTATTGGTGATTATATGCATTGAGGAGAGACGACCTCCATTGTTGCATTGGACTGTGGAGGGATGAGTTGAGCTTCATGAATTTATGATACCACCCCCTCGAATTCCCCGATCCATTCCCACGAGAAAATTCTGCCATGAGCTGAGTCGGTTTGGATGTGCGTAGCAGACAGTGAGGCACAACTATCGGTTTGGAGGTGTGTTGGGATTGTCATATTGACTCTGTTCATTAGTTATTGGCGTTTTAATTTTTATTCGACTTGTTCTGCTCATTGAAGAAATCGGTAGAGGCATGGGCCTTTGTGTTGGAGGATTGTTGAAACAAAATGATCTGCAAAGATCCCAATTTGTTGAAACTCCTCTCCAACCTCAATATCAGTGCTAGTAGTAGCATGAGCAACAACACTATGCATAGCAGAACTAGAATAATGCATTTTCCAAACTGCACGAGAACTACTTCCCTCATGAGTCACCATGTGCCATGCTTGGTCTCGGTGGTTCTCTTCCTTCTACTCCTGGTTCAACTACCATATCTTCATTGGAACCAACAACCCGAACTCCACTAGACAACGATTCACCATTCTGTAGTAGTGATTTGCCATTTGTACTGGTGATTCACCATGTTTTTAAAAGATAATATAATATCGTGAGAGATTCGCCAAAAAATTATATATACATATTATATTATTAATAAAACCGCCTTCCATTTTTCCTATGTATCATGGGGATTCGCCTATTTATTATATATATAAATTTAGGGGGGTTCTTAAAATTTTCCCTGATATGAAAAAGCCCAAACCATATATATATATATATATATATATATATATATATATATATATATATATATATATATATATATATATATATATATGTGGTGTGCAATATATATAAAGGCAGGGTGTAATGGTTCGTGGGCCCGGAACCAAAGGACGATATACATTTATACACTGTGCTAAAGTCATAAGATTGAGTTTATTATAAAAGCCTGCAAGAACGAAAGAACTAGAGACAGCGGCAGAAATATGATACAAAAGAAAAATGAATTGAAATTGTAAAGTGAGCTTCAAGCAATTATACTTAAACTCATGTATGAACAGAGAACGTAGACAGGTAGCCTGAGAACAAATATGGTGATGCACACAAGTACAGTGAACAGATAAATAAACCCAGAGGTGAACCAAGATATATAGAACAGCCACTCAACAGTAGCAGAAGAGACAAACCCAGTAAAGCCCAGGTTCAGAAAAGGAGCTGAGTGGTATTGAAATGCATAACTGAAAATGTAAATATTTTTGTTTATATTGTTTGTGATGCAAAGGCAAGTATCCTAAGGAAAAGACAAAATCCCACTGTAGCATAGAAATTTGTACATATTGTTGTAATTTTAAAAATGAGTTGGATAAAGGAATAAGAAGACAGAAGCCAAAGAGTCATGACTGTTCATTCCAAATTCCTTGTGAAATACAAACAGTCATGTGAGGATCTCTATATATAATATCAATTTGATATGCACAAAAATTAAGAGAGAGCAAATATAGAGAAGGTAGAGTATAGAAGTGTAAGGCAGAGAAAATTAAGAAAAGAAGAGCAGAAAGAGAAGCTACAGAAAAAAGCTGATATCTGAGGTAAATCAGCAAACATTCAGTTTGAAAATTTGAATAAGTTGGAGCTTCCCTATCAAGTTGCAGCTTGATAGCTGTCAGTTGTAGCTGACTAAGGTTGGAGCCTCCTGTAGGTTGGTGCCTGCAGAAAATTGAAGGGAGTTGGCACTTCCTTGCAAGTTGTAGCTTGCAGATTTGAGGTACGAGCCTCCTGTAGGTTGGTGCCTGCAGAAAAACAGTGGTGAGAGGGAGTTGGAGCTTGCCTTTGCATCACAACAATAATAAGATGTGGTTTTCTCCCTTTATGGGTTTCCACTTATATCTGGTGTCTCTGTGCATGATGTTTATGTGTTGATATGATTTATATCATCTGCTTAATACCTACTGCTCTCATATTAAGTCTACTGTTATATCATATTATACGTGCTTCTCACATTCTAAGATTACTCATATTTTAAGTTGGACATAAAATGAAAGTGTAAATAAGTTTCAATGAAAAGTTGTAAAAATTCATGAATATGTTAAACTGATTCACCCCGCCCCCCCTCTCATTTTAAATAAGGTTTCAAAAATTGGTATCAGAGCGAGTTCCTTTGTACAAGTCTAACAACTGAAAGGAGATCCTAGGTTCCCATGATGGCTAGTAAAGAAGGATGCTCAACCAATAAAGCCCCTTTCTTCACTGGTGAAAATTATGCTTTCTGGAAAATCAGAATGAGGACATACATAATGTCTCTAGGAATAGAAGTCTGGGCTTCTGTGGAATTAGGATATGCCCCAAAGGCAACTGATACAGAGAAAGAAAAAAAACAAGATTTTGTGGCTAACGCAAAAGCCATGAATGCCATCCTGAATGGATTGTGTGAAGCAGAGTTTATCAAAGTAATGCACAAAGACACTGCCAAATAAATATGGGATACTCTTGAAAACATACATGAGGGAGACAAGAAAGTAAAGACTGCCAAACTTCAAGTCTATAGAGCCCAGTTTGAAAAATTAAAAATGAATGATGATGAAGACATTGCCAGTTTCTTCCTAAAAGCTGCAGAAATTATTAACAATATGAAAGCTCTTGGAGAAAAATTGCCAGAAAGTATAATTGTGCAAAAGATTCTAAGATATCTTCCATCCAGGTTTAATCCAAAGGTGTCTGCAATAGAAGAAATAGCTGATTGGGAGACCTTGACCATGAACCATCTACTTGGAAATCTAACAGCCTATGAAATGAGGCTCCCACAGAAGAAGCGAAGTACGAGGGAAGCAGCCTTTAAAACAGAAAAGAAGAAAGAAGAAGAGGGAGACATATGCTCCTGCTTGGATGAAGAAGAGGCACAGTTTGTCAAGAAATTGGATAGAGGCTTAGGTAAATACAAAGGTAAAATCCCCTTCAAATGCTTTAACTGTGGAAGAGTGGGACACTATGCTACTAAGTGTCCTCACAAGAAAGTAAGGAATCAGGCTCAAGAGTCAGAGAAAAATAAATCAAAGAACTGGCAGAAAGGAAAGAAGTTCAACAGAAAATCCTTCTATGCTCAACAAGACAGCAGTACATCTGAAGATTCAGATGAATCCTCAAGTGAAGAAGGAACCTCTAAATTCTTATTGATGGCCATAAAAGAACTTGAAGGTCTCCCGCTAGAAGATGAAGAAGAAGAAGGTGAAGTCGACCTTGAGGGGGAGCTAAGAAGTGCTCTAGAAGAGATTGATAGACTCAAACTGAAATGCAGAAAACAAAAGGACATTCTTCTCAAATATGTACGAGAAGAACAAAATTCAGAAATCCTTAAGCAGCTAAAAATAGAGATTGAAGAAGCCAAGAAGATAGAGGACATGTTACTTAAGAAAATCAAAGAAAAAACTCAAGAGTAAGAAAAGTTGGAAGAAGAAGTAGTATGTCTCAAAAAGAAATTAGAAAATGCTCAAAGGAAAGTGGTTATAAACTCTTCCCAAACAACAAGCTCTAGTAAGTTGAATGAAATTTTGATTGCCCAAAGATCCCCTATGATAAAGACTGGAATAGGATATGAAGGAGAATCAAGTAAAGGAAAAGAAAAGGTTGACAGAGAGATTATATTTGTAAAAGCAAAGAAGAATGATGAAGCAACTCAAACAATTCCTACAAAAGAAGAAATCTGCAACAAGGAAGAAAGAAATCAGAAGAAACCACTAGTAGCAAAGAATGTAATAAATACTAAGACCCCTGAATATGTAAAATTTGGAAACCATCAAAGGAGATCCTTCCCTTCAATGAAGAATGCCACTTGCTATGTTTGCCATAAGCTGGGACACATTGCTGCATATTGTCATGCAAGGAGGATTAATTCAAACCAGCAAAAGATGCAAGTATTGAAGAGACTACCTCACACAAACAAATGGAAGAAACAACCTTACATCAGGTATGCAAATAACTTCTATGGTTACTACTTTTATTGTAAGGAATTTGGTCATAAAATCATTTAATGTAAAAATTATGGACAAAGGCTAATGTTTAACACCTCAAGGAGGTTTATGAATCAAAGAAATTTTGTTCATACTCATAATTCTGCAAAAATTATGATCAAATGTTGTATATGCAATCAAGTTGGACATATACAACCCAAATGTCCTCTAAGAAGATCGAGGTCATCACCTCACAATTCTCGGAAATACAAAAACAAAATTACCTCCAGTGGATAAAGGTGAATAAGTGTGACTTAGCTCTGCTTGCTCGAATCTGAAAAGTCAATAGTATTTGGATAGTGGTGCTCTAAACACATGACAGGAGACAAAAGTAAGTTTATAACTCTTGATGAAAATAAATCAGGCAATGTTACTTTTGGCAATGATAAGTCAGGAAAAATCAAAGGAAAGGGTTCAGTTAGCATAGACAATGGCAAAGGAAAGGCCCAAGATGTACTATTTGTAGATGGGATGAAATCAAATTTACTGAGTGTCAGTTAGATGTGTGACAAAGGTTGCGAAGTTCTATTTAAAACACAAGACTGTGAAGTCAGATCAAGCACTACAGGTAACACTGTACTCAAAGGTGTTTTAATAGAAAGCAATGTTTACATTGTGAAAGAGGAATATGAAGCATGCCATCTTAGCAAACTTGAGGAGTCATGGTTATGGCATAGGAGATTGGGACATCTTAGCTTCGATCTGTCATATTAATTTGACAAAGAAAAGTTGTTGAGATATGCCCCGAGAAATAAAAGGCCTTCAAATACCATATGCAAATTGTGTCGATTAGGCAACAGAACCCGAACATCCTTTAAATCTGAATGAGTTATCAACAAGAATACCACTCCCGACTTGTACACATTGACCTATGTGTGGACTGCTAGAACTAAGACACCGAAGAGAGAATCCTACTTCATCACGATAATGGTCGTTCTCCCGGTGGCCTTGGGTTTGCTTTTCTCAAGAATAAATGGGAAGCTGCGGTTAAATTCAAAATATTTAAAGCTTTAGCAGAAAATCAGACAGGATGCAAGCTAAAATGCATCAGATCAGACAGAGGAGGTGAATTCACAGATTATGACTTTGCAGACCTATGCAATGAACATGGCATAAAGCAACAATTTACTATTGCAGGGACACCTCAGCAGAATGGAGTAGCAGAGAGACAAAACAGATCTGTACAACAAATTGCTAGAGCCATGATGCAAGAGAGTAATATTCCTCAAACCTTATGGGCAGAAGCAGTACACAAAGTTGTGCATATCCTTAATAAAGCTCACTTAAGGCCAAACAGTGACAAGACTCCCTATGAACTATGGCATGGAAAGCCAGCTTCAATCAAACATTTCAGAATCTTTGGAAGCAAGTGTTACATAAAGAATAATGATGAAAATCTTGAAAAATTTGATGCAAGAGCAGATGAAGGGATCTTTCTAGGATATGCTTCCAAAAGTAAAGGGTACAGGTGCTACAACAAGACTCTTCGGAAAATAGTAGAAAGTATTGATGTGAGATTTGATGAAGAACTTCAAAACAATACACGAGATACAGACTGCTGCAGTCCATCAAATAACCATGAAGAAGAAAACCAAGATGATGAGGAAACAAGCAAGACTAAATAAAATGAAGAAGTGAGCTCGAAAGCCCCCTCAAGATACACTCAGAAGAATCATTCCGAAGATCAAATCATAGGAGATAAGAAAGCAGGGGTCCAGACAAGAATGCAACTAACAGAACAAACTGAAGAAGTATACATAGCCATGCTGTCACAAATAGAGCCAAAGAAATTTGAAGAAGCCAACAAGGACAAGTCTTGGGTAAAAGAAATGAATGAGCAATTGGACCAAATTGAAAAGAACAATACCTGGGAACTAGTTCCTAGACCAATTGAGAAAAATATCATTGGTTCAAAATAGGTATTCAAAAACAAAATGAATGAGCAAGGACAAGTAATGGGGCAAGCCAGGCCCCTGGTACGCAAAGGATACTCACAAATTGAAGGAATTGATTACGATGAAACATTTGCCCCTGTAGCCAGAATGGAAGCCATCAGAATTTTTCTGCCCTTTGCATGCTACCAAGACTTCAAGGTATACCAAATGGATGTAGAATGCGCTTTTTTTCTTAATGGAGATCTGAAAGAATAAGTCTACATGGAACAACCGGAAGGCTTCTTGTTGACGGACAAAGAAGACTATGTGTGCGGAGCCCGAAGAAGGCTCTATATGGACTGAAACAGGCTCCTCGTGCTTGGTACTCAAGACTGGATAAGTATTTGCAAAAACAAGGCTTTAAGAGAGGTGTAGTAGACAGCAATCTATACATAAAAGCCCATGAAAATGAACTCCTGATTGTTGTAGTATATGTTGATGACATTATGTTTGGAAGCAACAGAGATGAACTAGCAAAAGGGTTTGTTGAGGAAATGAAATCATAGGTTGAGATGTCCATGATTGGAGAGCTCATTTTCTACTTAGGACTTCAAATTCAGCAAAAGAACATAGGTAAATTCATCTCACGGGAAAAATACTTAAAATAAATGTTGAAAAAGTTCGAAATGGAGGACTGCAAACCTATGTCAACTCCCATGATCACGAGATGCAAGTTGCATGCTGATGATGGATCTGCTGATATAGATCAAAAACTCTACAAATCCATGATAGGAATTCTATTGTACCTAACAGCATCAAGACCGGACATCATGCTAGCAGTAGGACTTGTGGCTAGATATCAAGCAGCACCTAAACAAAATCACCTTCTAGCAGTCAAAAGAATATTCAGATATCTACAAGGAACAACCCAGTATGGAATTTGGTATCCTAAAGGAAAGAGCTTCACCTTGACAACATACATAGATGCAGATTGGGCCAGCTGTGTGGATGACAGGAAAAGCACAAGTGGAAGTGCATTCTATCTAGGAGAAAGTCTGGTGGCATGGTTAAGCAAGAAACAAAAATCTATCTCTGCGTACGGCGAGCGAGAATATATAGTAGCGACGACATGTTGTACTCAAGTCATGTGGATGAAGCAAACTCTCCAATACATGAAGGTAAGCATCGAAGAACCTATCTCAATCAAATGTGATAATACAAGTGCTATAAGTATATCTAAAAATCCTGTGCTTCACTCAAAAACCAAACATATTCCAATCAAGTATCATTTTATCCGAGAACAATTGGCTCAGAAGATAGTAAAGCTGGAGTATGTGCCAACAAAAGAACAGACATCTAATATATTTACCAAACCGCTTGCCAGAGAGCCATTTGTATATTTGAGAGACAGACTAGGGGTAGTATCTGTAGATGCTACTCTCTGATATGAAAAGAAAGCACAGTTTCAGGGGGAGAACAGAAAAGAAAATATCATTCTCAGGGGGAGATCAACCAGCAAGGGAAGCATGAAAACAGGTCCTCAAGATCATAGGGATTATGGAAATAAAACATTTAGGATAAAAGAATCAATAAAAAGGCAAAAGGGTCAGTGGTGCAGCAGAAGAGTGGTGAACCCGAAGTAAACTGAACACGGAAGAATAGTGAAACCGATGTGTATCTCAGCCTCAAAAGGATAAATACACAGCATCAAAGAATAAAAGCTTCACTAAGAATTTGAACCCCTTGCCATTGATGTCAAAGGGGGAGGAAGAGTAAGGAACAGGAGGAGGAGCAGACAAACAAAGAAAGTGTATTTCCATCAATGCCAAAGGGGGAGACTGTTGGAAATGTTGGCATTGATGTCAAAGGTGAAGACAAGAGCAACACCTAAACTATCCATAAGGCAAAAGAGACAGAGAGGTAGTAGAGGCAACAGAAGAAACAGAGGAATTGAAGTAGAAGCTACAGAGGAATTAGAGACAGAGTAGTGGAGTTGAAAGGGCCTGAAGGAGTGTAATACAGAGGCAGCAAATATAGAGGCAGAGCCGTTATCACAGCAGTAGAGGCAGAGGCAGAGGTAGAGACGTTAGCACAGCAGAGGCACATAAATTCCGAGAATCTTTACCAATCCGGGCGTTATATATATATATATATATATATATATATATATATATATATTCTGAGAATCAGCACCCCCACTCGAAGATACACTAAATTTTGGAGCAGAACAAGGAAAGGACGGAACCGTGAGCGTGTACAGTTAACACAGAGGAAGACAGTTCTTTTAAAAAGGGCGGAAACAGAAATCAGTGGAACAGAGATAAAGCTACAATATTAACAAAGGTTGTATTACAATAAAACGTTGAAGCGTTGAACGGAACTTTGGAGCAGAAGCTGAACGGAACCTGGAGTGGAGAAGTGGAATTGTGACCGGATGAATAGTGAACGTGGTTTGGAGGAATAGTAAAAGCGGTTTCTTGGGTTTCATCGCACCGCTTTAGGCAAGTAAGCGGTAATCTTTGGTTGGGCAGCGATTCTATAGGATTGGTGACACGCGTCCCTGAACGAAATTGGAAAACTGTCGTTTAAAAGTGCACCATCACACGTTATACATCGACTGAAGACGCCGAGCAATATTGATATAGACCGTTGATCTGGAGGCTCGACATCTAACGGTGATCGCTCGCTGGACTTGGCCGAAGTTTAATGAAAGAGCCCGGAGGTTAACTAAGGTACGGTGCGTGCGGTTGATTGGTCTTTTGGTTGTATTGTGGGCCCGGGGCGGAGATATATGAAATGAATCTGGTTTATTAACTGTAGTACAAGGTCCGATGGAAAATATTAATAATTTTTATTAAGGTTTGCCAGGTTATTAAAATAAGGTGGAAGAATAAGGTTTAAAATCTATAAAAGATTGCCCGATTATCGATTGGACTCCATTGTAATGGTTCCAATATTAAAGAACGCCGTAATATAGAACGTGGGTCAATATATGTACATGTTGAAGCTCAATTAATATGGTTTTAATAGCCAAAGTATTATGCGCCTTATATGCAAAAGCCCAAACCATATATATATATATATATATATATATATATATATATATACGGTGTGCAATATATATAAAGGCAGGGTGCAATTCATCGTGGGCCCGGAGCCAAAGGACGATATACATTTATACACTGTGCTAAAGTCATAAGATTGAGTTTATTATAAAAGCCTGCAAGAACGAAAGAACTAGAGACAGCGGCAGAAATATGATACAAAAGAAAAATGAATTGAAATTGTAAAGTGAGCTTCAAGCAATTATACTTAAACTCACGTATGAATAGAGAACGTAGACAGGTAGCCCGAGAACAAAGATGGTGATGCACACAAGTATAGTGAACAGATAAATAAACCCAGAGGTGAACCAAGATATATAGAACAACCACTCAACAGTAGCAGAAGAGACAAACCCAGTAAAGCCCAAGTTCAGAAAAGGAGCTGAGTGGTATTAAAATGCATAACTGAAAATGTAAATATTTTTGTTTATATTGTTTGTGATGGAAAGGCAAGTATCCTAAGGAAAAGACAAAATCCCACTGTAGCATGGAAATTTGTACATATTGTTGTAATTTTAAAAATGAGTTGGATAAAGGAATAAGAAGACAGAAGCCAAAGAGTCATGACTGTTCATTCCAAATTCCTTGTGAAATACAAATAGTCATGTGAGGATCTCTATATATAATATCAATTTGATATGCACAAAAAAGTAAGAGAGAGAAAAAATAGAGAAGGCAGAGTATAGAAGTGTAAGGCAGAGAAGATTAAGAAAAGAAGAGCAGAAAGAGAAGCTGCAGAACAAAGCTGATATCTGAGGTAAATCAGCAAACATTCAGTTTGAAAAATTGAGGAAGTTGGAGCTTCCCTATCAAGTTGCAGCTTGATAGCTGTCAGTTGTAGCTGACTGAGGTTGGAGCCTCCTGTAGGTTGGTGCCTGCAGAAAATTGAAGGGAGTTGGTGCTTTCTTGCAAGTTGTAGCTTGCGGGAATGGAGAAGTAGGAGCCTCCCTGCCTTAGGTTGGTGCCTACGGAGAAGAACGATCAGTGAGAGGAGTTAGACTTGCCTTTGCATCACAACAATAATAAGATGTGGTTTTCTCCCTTTATGGGTTTCCACTTATATCTGGTGTCTCTGTGCATGATGTTTATGTGTTGATCTGATTTATATCATTTTCTTAATACCTGCTGCTCTCATATTAAGTCTACTGTTATATCATATTATACGTGCTACTCACATTCTAAGATTACTCATATTTTAAGTTGGGCATAAAATGAAGGTGTAAATAAGTTTCAATGAAAAGTTGTAAAAATTCATGAATATGTTAAACTGATTCACACCCCCCCCCCCCTCAGTTTAACTAAGGTTTCAACACAACCTAGTATGGGAGATATCTTGTCACATAACATTACATTTAAAAATAATAAAATAATACTTATATTATCAAATTAAAATAATAAAACAAAATAATAAATGTCATTCATAAATAAAATACTTCAATTTCTACATTAATTTTACATAAACTATGTATCCAGTGATAAAGTGATTGAAAGTAAAAAGAAATTAATTTACCTTTTAGTATAAGGGGGTATGTATTTTCTTCACTACTTGATATGGAGTTCAGAGAAAACAATATTATTGATATTACGTGATGTGTATTTCATTATATATTTAGTTTACCTTTAATATTTAATATTTAAAATAAAAATATACGCATGTTGAGTAAAAAAGTTTAACATAAAAAAATATATATGGAGACAGAAAAAGTAACATAATTGGGATTTCATTAATAGGCACTTTCTAATTCAAGGTATGAGGGAGAGTAAAAGGTTTTAACATGAAAAATATAGAGAGAGAAAAAGTGAGAGAATTATTATTCTATTAATAGATGCTTTCTAATCCAAGGGATGAGGGAGAAGTATGTATTTCATTCTATGTTCAGTTTACATGTAAGATTTAAGACAAAAATATATTAATAATAAAAATTATTTCATTGTCAACCATAATTAAAATATTTCAATATCCATATTAAACAAGTGCTGTAGGGAATCTTAGTCCCTGTCACATAAGTTATAAATTATGCTTTTATAAAAATTGAAAATTGATATATGAAGTGGAAAACTTAGTTGCGACAAGGATTTTCCTAAATTTTGGTTGGTAGTAACCTCTACTAACTCTACTTAAATAATGGTGTGAAACAAGTGTGTTATTTACCTGAGTATGAGTTATTTTCAAGGATTTTAACTTTTAGTGATTTTCCTATGAAGCTTAACAATGAAAATCATTGCAAAAATATCTAAAATTAATGGTATAAATATTGGAATTGTATCTCTGCATCTACCAAGCGCCAAGAGGGATAAAATCCTTTTTCACTCTAAAAGTGGTTTGCATCTCAAAATATTTGATCCCTCTCAAAGCTGGTTAGATCTAGAGTTAAAATGCATCTATGATGGTTTAGGAAAATATAAATTGTCAAACTTTGTCATATAAATATGAATACAATTGTGCTTTGTAAAATAATTTGATAGAATAATAATTTTGTGTTAGCTTACATATATGGAAAATATATATTAATCTTCTCCATATTATACTAATATCAATTTAAATATTTCACAGTATGTCTTATGTGTATCATGCTAGCAGATTCTATATGCAAATTTGTTGCAACATAATCCTTAATTTCAATGGTACAAACTAAATTGACTTGCAACACTTGTTAACTTATATAAATGTGAAGCTTGGAATTTTGTAATATGATTTTACATTATAAATATGATACTTAAAACATTCAAAAATTTGATAATTTTTTCTTGTGTCATAATAATGTGATAATGTATTGTTTATACATTAATATAATTTTTAGTGCATTAAGAGCATCTTGTTTGTGAATCATATAATAAAACAATTTTTATTATAGTTTTGCACTATTATATTTGATAAAAAAATTGACGTATAACTAAATTATTATCATATTTTTACTCAATTATGATGTCCTTGTTTTAAAACCGTTATTACCATATTACATACAACTAAAACTGTTTTAAAAAGAAAGTTTAAATCATCAAATCAAGGGTTATTTTCATGTTCACACTAAAAGAAACTCCAATGTAACATGTCTTGTGAATTGTACATAATTTTTTTTGGGGTGCAACATCTCTTTCCATAATTTTGTATAGTATCTAAATTCTTTTAGTGTGATATGTCAAATCTTTAAAACTTTGGTTTTGGCTGGGTGGAATAAGCCCTTTTTGTTTATGTTTTTCATTTACATAAATTTTAATGTATAGTACATTTCAACACCTAAATTTTTAAACTTCAATTACTAATTGTATTGGAATTTGAGATAGAAATTTATTGTATTTTAGTTGCAAGATTAATTAAAAATATATTATTTAGAAAATGGTAAATGGGAGGTGGAAAGGTTATTATAGAGTTGAAAATAATTATAAACCAATGGATCTTTGGACTCCGAAAAGGGAATCTCTTATTTGAAATTCATGTTACTCTTATTAGTTTATATGAAAGGGAAGCTTGGGATTTTGCAATGTGATTTTACATTGTAAATATGATGCTCAAAACATTCAAAATTTTAATATTTTTTTTATTGTACCATAGTAATGTGGTAGTGCATTGGTTATACATTGATATAATTTAGCGTGCATCAAAAGCATTATGTTTGTGAATCATGTGGTGAAACAATTATATCATTATAGTTTTGCACTATTATATTTCATAAAAAAGTTTACATATAATTAAATATTATCATATTTGTACACAATTATGATGTCATTTTTTAAAGAATTCTAGCTACTCTATGAAAAGAGTATACTTTAAAAAATCCTAATGTGAGGAAATATAAAATCACTAAGAAAGAAAAAAATAAAATTTGATGTGAAGAATCACAAAGCAAGCACACTAATTAAAGAAGTTACCTTATATTTATATATATATAAAAATGAAAAAAAAAAATAGTAATTTTGGAGTATGACTTAAAATTATTTTGGTTTACCCTCCAAAACTTAAAAACATGTTTACACATGACATGGTTTTCATTATAATAAAAAATAAAAAATAATAACTAAGCCTATGTAAATAGTGATAATTGTTCAATTAAATTATAATACATTTTTCTTATTTTAAACATAAAAAAAAAAAAACCTCCATAAAAATAAATATATATACAATGCAACCTGATAAATATTGCTACCATAAAACTGGTTGAAAAATGGGTGAAAGTCATGGAAATCGTTAAATAATATTTTATATTCAAAACTCCCTTATCTTTTCATACTTATATAGGAATCTTGTATCCTTTGTACTTGTAATTATGTAATTATGTTAGCCCACATGGTGTAGAGCAGTTGGTGATGGGGTGCACTGTTAAGGCATTTCAACTGCAAGGTCACCGATTCAAAAACTGTGGGTGATTAGGATTTAGTCTAAACTACCAAAAAAAGAAAATTATATAATTATGTTTATGACAAGTTTCTATTTCACACTCTCACATACCAATCTACCATAAAAAATATTGTCACATTTCAATTAGTTGTTTTTGAAAAGTTTATGATTTTTTTAATTATTATTATTATTTAATTGGGAAAATAAATAGCTAATTAATTTTTAATTTAATTGTTCTTTTAACATGTGTTGTAATTTGATGAGTATTTATGGGTATAGGTTAGTGGGTTTGAGTGAGGCTTTGTTTTTATCACGTTTCAAGTTCAAACCTCATGGAGAGAGGTTACGGATAGAAGCTATTTTTGAATGAATAAAAATTGACAAAGGCATTGGCAAATGAAAAGTGACATTAATTGGCTTTTTATTTATGAAATAAAGAAAAATAGGAAAAATGAATGTGAAGAGACATAAATTTGCATGAGAGGGAAATTGAAGGAAAAATGAAGAAAATAGAGGCCTTAATGATAAATAGGCTTCTGAGAATCAGTTCATAGCTTTTGATAGTTTTTTGACAGTTTTTGGGTGGAACTCTCTTCAATTCTCTCATTCTCTCACACTCTTGCACAGTTAGAGAATTTTTGGAGCATGTTTGGAGCACTCTATTTCACTCAAATTTGGAGAAATAAGGAAAAGGAAAGTATGAAAGCACAAGGGACCGAATGGATCATTAGCTACAGCTGAATTGTTTGGTAGGTAACAGGTTTCATGTATGATCTCCTTGTTGATTTTTGGATGCATGACATATGCATGTGATTATCTGGTTATGGGTTCTCATTGGCATGGAGGATTTCCTAGATTGACAATGGTTTTAGCCTTGCCTTGCCATTTCTTGGATATCCATGGCGTTGTGGGGTTTTCCACTTAATTATTTTCTGATTGGTGCTCATGTTCCTTATAGTTGTGGATTGGAAAAAACGCTCTAGAATCCCTAGAACAGCTTGGGTTGAGTTACTAGTCATAGAGCTTAGGTTGGGAAAAACACTCTGGAGACCTTTGTGGTTTGAGTTACTAGTCCCTAGAGCTCGGTTGGACAAACACTCTAGATCCCTAGAAAATTGTGGATTGAGTTACTAGTTCCTAGATCCCTGTACAACTTGGGTAGAGATCGATCTGGTTGGTGTTAGTGATGTCTGACCATGGAGGTGGAATCACTGTGGTTGAGGGTTGAGGTGGTTTGGCCTATGGAAGCATTGGTTTGGTTTATTCCATGAGATCCCACACTCATACTTAGAATATGGCGTGAGGGTGATTGGATGAAAGAGAGATTTGGTTCAGCTGATCCAGATTTATGCAAGAACACAATAAAATACAGAAATAGACATAAACACAAATATGCATCAGAAATAATGCTTCATTTCATTAATATCAAATAACATAAATATGCTTACAGACATAATGGACATCAAATAGCTAAGGCGTTGGTAGCTTATCTCTGAGAAAATATGTGGCGGATACATGCCTCTGAACTATGTTACAATGAGGCTCGAGGGCCTATTTATTACTAAGAAACAATGGAAAATTCTAAACGTCCAAAAACCTAACCCTAGGAGATGAAGTGCCAACTATGGGCCCCGTTTGGGTAAATTGGTGTTTCAATTTCCCGAGGTCGTAACTTTGACATACTATCTCTGTTTGACACACATGATACATCATTATAAAGATCTATCTGAGGACTACAACTGCTGACCAAAATATCAATTCTAAAATGGTATCATATTTTCCGAAGGCGCGATGCCCAAAAAAACGTTGTTTAGGGCCTCAAAACAGCTCTGGAAGTTCAGGACCCGAAAATCTGCTAAAAATAGTAATTTGTGTTGAAACTGAAAAACTGAAAGGAATGATGGTGATGTTTCAAATGGAGTAGGTGAGCGGCCACCAATATCCACCTGTATCATTAGGGTCCCAAAACGACTCCGGGAGTGCAGGACTCGAAAACCTGCTAAAAATAGTAAGTTGCGCTGAAAGTGAAAAGCTGCAAGAATTGATGGTGTGGGTCCAAATGGAATAGGTGGGTGGCCATCGATATCCACCTGGATCATCAACCCAATTTATGGTCGAGTGGTACGTGGAAGTCCCTGACTTGGTTGGTATTTTCCTATGTTAATATGAGACTCTTTCCTATTGTGATCTATGAGCATTGTAGCGATTATGTTGGTGATATTATGGTCGATTTTCCATGATTTCTATGTTGGTTATTTTCTATTTATATGTTGATTTTATGATGAGTACCATCTATGGATCTTGTCATGAATTGTTTAGTTATCGATTAGTTGATGAATATATGGACTAATAAGTGTTATTGCGGATATGTGGAGAGGGAATAGGGCCTTCTTGGTGATTCTCAAATGAATCTCAGACTATTATGATTAGATATGAATTCATGACCTATAGCTTCTATGTTTTCCATGTGTTTGACGGAATATCTAGTGTGTTCTAGGAAGTCTAGGTCAAGTTCTCGATTCGAGTGTGAATGTTTAGCTTTTTCTTAATGTCAATAATGATTTTGGAAAGTCTCAAACAATTATGGGAAGTGGTTTGGAGGTTGGTTTGTAATTGTGGCACAGATCTCGGGACCATACCCTTTGAATTGGAGATTTTGGGCTATAATAACTGCATGGAAGCAGTGCCATGCATGTGGTTGGAGCCGTATAACCACACCTTTACTTGTTGTGCATGCAGTTGGAGCATAATATGTGAGAAAAGCAGCCCCAGCTCAGGGTTTCGGCACTTAGGGTGGTCTTTTGGTCCCTGAGAATCCTGTAGCCCTGAGTGATGCTAGTGAGAAGTTAGTTTATCGAACCCAGTTCCATAACTGAAGCTTGAAGGTTGGGTCATGTCATAGTAACTCTTCGTCTCATGTTTACCCTCACATGCTTGTGAATTTGGGGAAATGTGGGAGGGGTCATTACACTTTTGGGGGAATTAAATCATCTCAAGGGATGTTCAAGCTCGACACAATCTTGTGAATAGCACAACATCCCACTGTGGGCATTGTGGGTAGATGTGTTGGCCTCAACCTAAGCTCAGCCTAATTACAAAAAAAACTTAACAAGTTGAATCATTTGACACATTATTTCTTATTTATCAATATTTATTAAAACAACGTTATGTTAGGCCACGATGTGTAGTTTAATTGGTGATATTATACAAAACATGAGATTTAAGGTTCAAATCCCCCCATGAGTGAAGCAAAAAAAAAACAACTTTATACGATAGCACATTAATTTGATTAGTTTAAATTTTTTCTTTAAAACAACATTAGATTATAACACATTAATATTTGACTTTTTATTTTTAGTTTTTTTTCAATCCTGAAAAAAAAATAAAAAAATTAAATAAATAAAAATAAAAAAATAAAAAAAATTAAAGATTGTAAAATCGATGAGAATTTGAATGTCCACTATGACAACGATTACTTGTTGCTTTACTCATTATTCAAGGAACATCATGCCACTCTTGCCAGATGTTTGTAGGTCCTAGGCTATTAACCTATTTCCTAACCAATCACAGGCAATTTTATGTCTTACACCCTTCTCTAGCTTTCCCTTCATCTTTCCCTTCACCTTGTCAATCGTAACATTCTCAAGAAGCCTAAAACTAGACAAGAAAAACCCTTAAGATCTTTCCAAATAATTATTGTTTCATTGTTGTGCACTTCTTTCATGGATATTTCACAACATATCTCCAATATTTACTTATCTTCCTTCACATGAATTTTAATCTCCCCTTTCTCTAGACCCACAATGATGAGAGACAATACATTCATGACAACAAACAGGTCAACCACACACAAGGTGTCTTACCACAAGTTAGCAGTTATAATATTCTTTTCCTTGATTTGAGTAAGGAAATTCACACCTCTATTGGTAGACCTACACTGAACTTCCTCCTTCATAATATTCATTGACCTAACTATTTAAAAAGAAAAATAAAAACCAGAAGGAAATCTAGCATTCAAGTTACCCATACCCTGGCTCAATAAGTTCTCTGCATCATTTCAAATAATCTACCATGGTAAATGTGAAGCCCAAAATGAATGTTGAAAATCTTTGTTATTGATCCATGTATTCTCACCTCAGTTGCCTTGACAACTTGGGATCTATTTCACCCACTATGAAGCCGCCACCATCCATTAATGATTCTAATGATTTGTACCTCATACAATTGTAACAATTTTCCATCATATTGAATGCTTTACTCTCTATCCTTTGTTTGATCCTTTGATAATGGTTCGGTCATCTTCTTGCACTAAATCTGCCCTTCCAACAACCTTTGTCTTTTTTAGTCTCTTCAATAAAATAAAAAACAATTTAACCCCCAAAATATATTATATTCAGTTTAAAATTTTCATGTTATTTTTAGTCTAATATATATATATATATGACATGTCGATATATTTTTCATAACCTATCTTTTTTCAATTTTTAATAACATCAATTGTTCTATTATGATTTGGAAAATATCTAAGATTTTATAACAACAAACGCAACCAAACATAACATTAACGAACCTAGATAAAAATTTCCACCAATCTGAACAAATTACTAATCTTTTTTTATTAAACTTTTGACACACAATCTATAAAAAGCTTAACAAAGTATACAATCACAGTTCGTCCTCACCATTAATAATCATCAGAGCTTTCAATTATACGGAAACTTTGCCATTGCCTTCCAGCTCACAAATACCTCGTTTGTAAATGTTAGATTGATATATCTTTATCGTAGAAATAAGAGATTAAAAAGTTGATGTTATAGATGGCATGGTAATTTATATTATTATCCTAACTCCGGGTAAGTTTTAATAGGAACTCAAACTTTGTTACTACTTAATCTTAGCAAAAGAATTTCAAACAACTGTAGGGAAGTTTGCTTAGCTGCTTAGCTGTTAAAGAATCTCTTTTTTTAATAATTAAGCGATGAAAATTTCTACATAATTGGGCAGAATAGTCAACTTCAACATGAGAGATTAATCCGCACAAGGGACACGCAAGCAGTATAGACAACTTAGTATCGATAGTTGGCTACAGAGCAGCACCAAGATGTGTCAAAATCAACAGAGATTCGTAACTCGCAGAAAAGATGAATAAATACCAAACAAATATTCCATCCACAAGTTCAATCCACGGGTCGTTTAATGAGGTTTCAAATTTGTTTAAAAAATTATGGAAATTTTGGTACAAGTAATTTTTTTTGGAAATTTAAGTTACAATTTTCAAATTTTAAGATTTTAAGTGTTATAAGATTTTTGATGGTACTGAATCTATTTTTATTATAAAAATAAGATTTAAACACTATACTCTAAGATTTTTTTGAAAAAAAGTCTGAATTTAAAGTTTTAGATAGACAGTTAAATTATTAATCCATAAATATTCAAAATTAAAATAATGAATAAAAAGTCTGAATTTAAAGTTTTAGATAGACAGTTAAATTATTAATCTATAAATATTCAAAATTAAAATAATGAATAAATTGTATATGCTAGGTACCAATTTAGACTGGAAAACAATAGAAATTCTAGCAGGATTTTGCATAAATCTGACATGTATTTTTGGAAATTCAGAATAAAGCTGTCAAGTTTCAAGTATAAATTTTGGGTTTCTTAGTAGTTTTTGATAATGTTAATCCTTTTCCATCATCAAAAATAGCATTCAATAGAGATTCCGGCAGGATTTTGCATAGATCAGACAATGTTTTTTGGAAATCAAGAATATAACTGTCAAGTTTCAAGATTTTACGTCTAATGATGCTGACCCCATTTCCCATCAAAACTAACATTCAAACCCTAACTATTAATTAAAAAAAACACACACACAATTTTTGAGTCTGACTGCCAAATCCAATCAAATCAAAGTATACATGGGACAGGGTAAGATTTTCATTCTCTGTACATGTTTTCGTGTGCATGAAGCAACGAATCCTATATTATTATTCCATAATTGTTTTAACGTTGGATGCATAATGTTTCCTAGCCAAAAAACAAAATCTGCAGAGTAAGGAAGCCCTGCCCTGGCCTGCCCTTGTTGGGACATCTGCAGAGTAAGGAAGCCCTGCCCTGCCCTGCCCTGCCCTGCCCTTGTTGGGTAGCCAAACAAGCTGCCTTCCATCACCAACTTTATAAAGATGTCAGTGTGTCTTATCACAATTTGTTTTCTGCAACTATTTCATCAGAAGTCAAAATTAAGCCCTGCCCTGTCCTGCCCTTGTTTGGCTGCTGCCTTCCATCACCAACTTTATAAAGATGTCAGTGTCTCTTATCACAATTTGTTTTCTGCAACTATTTCATCAGAATTCAAAATTAATTTTGCCATTGTTTCGTTTATTCACATATTTTTCATTAAAAACAAAAAAATCTTCGGATATATGAGTTTCCAACTTTTTATGACTATCAATATAGAGCGCCCAAACGTTAAAAACACAATGATATGATGGTTAGAGGTTCAACCAAATTCCAAAGCTGCAACAAAGGCTTACGCTTATTTTTCAGAGGTATTGTTATTGAATGCGCACAGAAAAAGCTATAACAGATGATTCGATGACAGCATGAATATTTTTCAGAGGTACTGTTATTGAATGCCCACAGGAAAAGCTAAAACAGATGACTGGATGATAGCATGAAAAACAATAGTTACGTGATGAAGCTTGTAAAGTTTCAAAATCAATTCTTCCTAATAATTTCCCAGGTTTCTTAAATTTTTTTTATTCTTTAATATTTTCATTCATGAGATTTAGACAGTATTCAATGTTACTGTGGGATATATAAAAGTAATGAGATTTGTATAACCACCTTCCAAGTACTATTTTAAATTTAATGCTCTCTGTACCACCCATGACAATATTAAATATTGTGTAATAAGATATATAATACTGATCAGTATGATATGCAAACTGATTAAACGACAGTGTTTTTTTTATATTTAATAATTAATAAATTTATTGATGTTAAGTAAGTTATGTAATTTTTTTTAATTTAATAATTAATAAAATTGTTAATAAATTTATGTGAATTGTGTGAGTAAATATTTAATTGGTACCAATATAAAAATGAGAAATTTATAAGTGTGTTTTTTTGTAAAGTTTTTTTATTTATTTTCTGATTTAATTTGTCTGGAATCTAGTAGAGATTTATTGAAATTACAATTTTGACATGTGAAATCTTCACAATTAAAATGTTTAGTGAGTTTTTGAGGGTACTTAATCCATATAGTTAAAAACCAGTGTCAAAAATACAAATCAAAATTCCCCTAAATTCTGGCTACAAATCCACCAAAACCCCTAAAATTTAGGCTTCAAAATTACTCCACACAAAAATATCCATTAATATAAAATAATACAACTTACAAAACTACCCATCTCTCCTTTTGAAAAAAAAACATAAACCTTTTTCTATTTTTCCTAATTTACATCCGAACCTTTAAAACATGAAATTCTTAGTCATACTAGGTAATTCATGTGAGTACTAATCCTCTCTTGATTCTTTTGTGGGATCTCATTTTTCAATGAATATGGAATGTTCTATATGCTTTTATTAGTGTTAAAATGATAATAATATTAAGTGACAATAATGATTATGTGGGAGTGGATTTAGAATAATGGTTTTGTGAGGTAGATTTATATAACATTTTTAGGAAATGGTATGGAAATGATATAGAGGCTTGTATTTCTACTATGTGAGTCTAATATGATTTTGCTTAATAGGGAGAATAGATATTGGATTGCTATAATACAATTGAGTAATTTTATACTAGATGCAAATTTTGTTTAAAATAAATCAAACTCTTAATTTTTGTGATTTGTATCTTGAAAATCAGAACTCTAAAAAATGGCTCAAGGGATGAGCGAATTGTCTCAAGTAGACCCTTAGTGACACAATTGATGTTCATAAGCCATTAAAATGATGTGCAAGGATCTTCTCCCAATCATTTATATCCAAATGAATTTGAATCATCAAGAGAAAAGTCACTAAAGGTATCATTTTGCACAATGAAGTGATGTATGTGATCACCTCAAGGGCTTGAGGATGTCATGATTCTTTATTGAGGATAAGATTGTGTGCCACATATTTCTTGGGGTGACAATGGAAGGCCAACATTTAAGTTTTTAATTGATGAAGTCAACTTAGTATGAATCCCTCTACTTCGATGTGCCCATGTAATAGAGTGTGGTGTTCCTATGTATTGGAGTGTTGTGAGGTTAAACCTTACTCATTTTTGCAAGAATTTTGTTGGCAAGGAAAATTTATCTTAACTTAAAATCTATTAACCATCAAGAAGGATATATATATATATATATATATATATATATATATATATATATATATATATATATATATATATATATATATATATATATAGATAGATAGATATGACATTATATTAATTTTTATTTCATATTATCCATGGTGATATGGTGTTCTATTAAGGAAATCTATGGTGAAAAGGTCATGAGTTAAAAGCCTTATGGGCACAAATTCAATAATAAAAATGGATTGGTGTAGCCCAAGTTGGGTGGATATCTAGATGATTTTGAATACTTAAATGTCATTGAATAGTTGTTGCTCAAGCCATAGATTACTCTTGAAAACAAACTAACTCAAAAAATGTTAGGAGTTATAATTTTCTTTTCCTTGAGTCAAGGAAATTTATACCTCTATTGGTAGACTTGCATTGAACCTCCTCCTTCATAATATTCATTGACCTAACCATCTAAAAGAAAAAATAAGGAAATTTAACATTCAAATTACCCAAATGTAGTAGAAGCTTTGAGAATCGATTTCTATTGAAAAGAATGATGAATTGATATCTTGGCTCAAAATTTTCTTAACATCATTTCAAATAATGTGCCATGATAAATATGAAGCCCTAATGAATGTTAAAAATCCTTGTTATTGATCCATGTCTTCTCATCCAAGTAGCCTTGACAGCTTGGGATCTGTTTCACCCACCATAAAGCCACCACCATCCCTTAATGATTCCAGTGATTTGTACCTCATGCAATTGTATCATATTGAATGCTTTACTCTTTCTCCTCTGTTTGATCATTTGATAGTGGTTTGGTCATCTTCTTACACTAAATCTAGTCTTTTTAGCAATCTCAGTTTTTTTCAGTCTTTTGAATGAAATATAAAACAATTTCCTAAAATATATTAGCTTCAGTTTAAAACTTTCATATTATTTTTAGTTATCTATATATATATAAGTGTGTGGGAATATATTTTTCATAATCTGTCTTTTTTCAATTTTTAATATAGTCAATTACTCCATTATGATAATGGAAAAGATCAAAATTTTACAGCATAAACACAAGCAAATATGATAAAATTTCTATAAATCTAAACAAATTGCTTATTATTTCACTTTTGCCACATAATCTTTAGAAAACTTGACAAAGTATAAGCATACCATCACGGTATCATTTCTATTAATTACCATCAAAACTTTCAATTATATGGAAACTTTGCCATTGCCTTCCAGCTCACAAATACCTCATCTGTAAATGTTGATTGTTGATATATCTTTATCCTAGAAATAAGAGATTAAAAAGGTGATGTATAGATAGCATGGTAATTTATATTATTATCCTATCTCCGGGTAAGTTTTAATAGGAACTCAAACTTTGTTAGCACTAAATCTTAGCAAAAGAATGTCAAACAACTGTAGGGAAGTTCGCTTAGCTGCTTCTACTTTCAGAGATGTTAAAGAATATCTTTTTTATATATCAAGCTATGAAAAATTCTGCGGAATTGGGCAGAATAGTCAACTTCAACATGAGAGATTAATCCGCAGAAGGGACACGCACGCAGTATAGACAACTTAGTATCGATAGTTGGATACAGAGCAGGACGAAGATGTGTCAAAATCAACAGAGCTTCGTAACACACAGAAAAGATGAATAAACACCAAACAGATATTTAATCCACAAATTTCATTAAAATATAATTTATGACTATCAATATAGAGTGCCAAAACATTAAAAAAATAAATGATATGATGGTTAAAGGTGCAAACAAATTCCAAATCTGCAACAAAGGCTCGCGTATTTTTCAGAGATCCTGTTATTGAATGCCCAGAGAAAAAGCTATAACAAATGACTGGATGATAGCATGAAAAACAAAAGTTACGTGATGAAGCTTGTAAAGTTTCAAAATCGATGGAACATTTTCCTAATAATTGATAGCATGAAAAACAAAAGTTACGTGATGAAGCTTGTAAAGTTTCAAAATCGACTGAACATTTTCCTAATAATTTCCCAAGTTTCTTAATTTTTTTATGCTTTCACTTATGTGATGTGATTGTCCTAATAATTTCCCAAGTTTCTTAATTTTTTTTATGCTTTCACTTATGTGATGTGATTTTCCTAATAATTTCCCAAGGTTACTGTGATGTGATTTTCCTAATAATTTCCCAAGGTTACTGTGAGTGATATAAAAGTTGTGAGATTTGTGTGGCCACCCTCCCAGTACTATTTTAAATTCTAAATTCAATGGTCTTTGTACCACTCTATTGTGTAACAAGATGTCTAATCAGTATGATATGCAATTTGATTAAAGGACAACTTATATATATTTATATATGATAATTAATTAATTTAGTGATATTATTTTTGTAATTTTTTTTTTTATATTTAATAATTAATAAATTTATGTGAATTGTGTGAGTAAATATTTAATTGGTATGAAGTAAAGTTAATTTCATATTTTTTTATTTACAACCAACATAAAAATTAGTAATTTATAAGTGTGATTTTTTGGAAAGTTTTTTGGTTTATTTTCTAATCTAATTTGTTTATGAGATTCATTAAAATCACAAGTTTAATAGGTGAAATTCTCACAATTAAAGTGTTCGGTGTTTTTGAGAGTGCTAATCCATATATGTAATCAAAATACCAATTTAAACAATACAAATCAAGATTCCACATCAAGATTTGGCAACAAAATTTAAACCAAATTCTAACTATAAATCCATAAACTCCAAAAATTTACACTTAAAAATTACTCCACACAAAATATCGTTAATATAAAATAATGTAGATACCTTCCCATCTCTCCTTTTAAAAAAAAACATAAATCTTTTTCCATTTTTCCTTATTTGCATCCAAGCCTTTAAAGCATGAAATTCTTTGTCATACCATGTAATTGACATTGAAGATTTTATGAGTATGGATTATCTCTTAATTCTTTTGGGCTATCTCATTTTTTAGTGAATATGGAGTGTTCCATATGCTTTTATAAGTGTCCTATGATGTGAGTTTAATATGTTTAATAGGGAGAATATATATTGGATTGCTATAATATAATTGGGTATTTTAATATTAAATGCAAATTTCGTTTAAAATAAGTCAAATTTTTAGTTTTTGCGATTTGTACAACTCGTAAACGTTTTTTCGTTCAAGGTTGAACAAGCTCGCTTAAGGGATGAACGAATTCTCTCAAGTAGACACTAAGAGACTCAATTGATGTCTATAATCCATTAAAATGATGTATGAGGATCATCTTCTCCCAATCATCTATATCCAAGTGGATTTGATTCATCTAGAGGCAAATCAGTAAGGATATCCTTTTGCACAATGAAGTGATGTCACCTCAAGGGCTTGAGCATGTTATGATTCTTTATTCAGGATAAGAACTTGTGCCACATAGATCCTTTAGCCTTGAGGATGAGAAAGGGTAGCGAATTAACCTAACTTTAATGTTTTTGTTGGGGGTGACAATGGAAGGCCAACTTTGACATTCTCACCTCACTGAGTCAACTTAGTATGAATCCTTCTCAATGTGCTCATGTACTGGAGTGCAGTGAGGGTAAACCTTACTCATTTTTGCAAGAATTTTGTTGGCAAGGAAAATTCATCTTAACTTTAAATTTATTAATGGTCAAGAAGGATTATGTTTCTTGAAATACAAAGGTTTTTTAGAGTGCAAATTTTGAGTAAATGTTTGCACTTCAAGGGATGTGCTCTTTCTCATGCTCCATAGATGCACAATTAAGATGGATCTGGATTGATTTTTTTGTATTTCAAGCTTCTTTGTCTTCCAACATGACTTAATAAAACTCATTTTCATTAATGTGTTTTCTCCTTTTTAACATTAGCTTAAGTACTTTAATGTAAAATAATGAGAGGTTCATCTATAAATGTATTGATGAACCCTTTATATATATATATATATATATATATATATATATATATATATATATATATATATATATATATATACAATTGAATTATCATATATTTTATAATCTTTAAACAATATATATCTACATTTTTGTTCAAATTTGAAATAAATAATATTAATAGCAATATTAATAATAATAAATCAAATATTAATGTGTTATAATATAATGTCGTTTTAAAGAAAAATTAAAAGTAATCAATATTAATATGTTTTAGTATAAAGTTGTTTTTTCTTCTTGTTGGCTTCACTCAGAGGGCGATTTGAACCTTGAATCTCATGTTTTATATAATATCACCAATTGAACTACACCTCTTGGGCTAAAATAACGTTTTTTAATTTTTAATTTTTATTTTTTTTAAATAAGATACAATGCATCAATTGATTCAACTTGTTAGGTTTTTTCGTAATTATTTGAGCTTAGGTTGGGGCCAACGCAACTCATCTATTGGATGAAAGAATCAGCTACCCACAATAATTACCCCAAAATAACTTCGGTCGTTAACCCCTCCCAAGAGGTTTGAACATAAGACCAATTCAATCCCCCCAAAAATAACTTCTATCCTTAACCCCTCAATTTATGAAACATCAATAGATCATTTCAAGTCGCATGATGTTCCTTGAATAATGAATAAAGCAACAAGTAATCATTGTTCTCATTGTCCGTATTAGTAGAGAATAATTGAATTCTCATAGACTTTACAATCTTTTATATATATATATATATATATATATATATATATATATATATATATATATATATATATATATATATATATATATATATATATATATATATATATATATATATATATATATCCAAGAAAGCCAATGAGAAAGAAAAACAACTTTATACTATAACACATTAATATTTGATTATTTTTAGTCTTTTCTTTAAAACAACATCATATTATAACAAATTTATATAACAATATAAATGTGTTATAATATGATGTTGTTTTAAAGAAAAGACTAAAAATAATCAAATATTAATGTGTTATAGTATAAAGTTGTTTTTTATTCTTGTTGGCTTTGTTGGCTTCACTCACAATGAACCCTGAATTTTTTGTTGTATATAATATCACTAATTGAACTATACCTAGTGGGTTAATATAAATTTGTATTGACAATTTGTTGGGTAATTTAATTGTGAGTTAAATTATTTGCATTAAATGTCAATCCAGGTTTGTATACTTGTGAAATACACTTACAAAATATATGTTAGGAATGAACTTTCAATTTTAAGAGAAAATTACCTTATTTAAAATGATTGAAAGACTTAAATAAAACCTATTCATGAAAAATGTCTAAGATAAGTATGCACATACTTTCATTTTCAAAAGTATCAAATTCGGAACTTGGAAACAATCTTTTAATCTATGAAATTGAAATGACAATTGATATGAAATTAAACTTACTCTTTTGACATGAAAATAAATCTATTATAATGAAATGAAAGTAAATCTATCTTATCAACAGGAAAGTAAATTCATTATAATAACTTGAAAATAAAGACTTGAAAGAAAATTTAATCTAGAAAGAAATAAATCCTATTGTAATAAAGCATTGAATTCTTAAACTATGAACTTTAAAGACAACCTATTATGAAAGTAGTGAGAGATCAATTAAAATTATTGATGTGTGCATTGTCAAATTAGAATCATCCATGACTATCTATGAATCTAAAAGCAAACAAATTGAAATGAAATGAATCTTCAACATGATTTGGAAAGAAATGAATCTACAAAATGAAAGCAGTAACGTTTAACTTGAAAAAGAACATAAATGGAATGAACAACAAAACATCTAATAAAAAGACTTGAAATAAACATTGCAGAAAAAGAAACTAATATATATTGCAAATATGAAACATTAAAATACACTCATACTCATCAAGTGACCATTCTGAAGTGCATGAATGGTAGAAAGTTCAAGAATCCATTTGATCAAACACCATATCTCATCATAAAAGCTTAACCAAGCTCAAAGGATTGTATTCATAACATGAAGCATAAGGATAACCAATATTTAGAATTCTTGATACATCAAGCATAAGAACACACCCTTTGAATATAGAAGGCACTCCTATTTATACAAAAACTAAGATAGCTAATTCATAAATGTAGATCCATAAATCGCTCATAGCTTTGAAATGAGACACTTATGAAGACTTCCATGATTCTTCTCCATGACATGTGCTTGATTAATGAGCTCAAATATTCAAGATTTTGAAGAATAAATTCGAATTTCAGACTTAGAGGCCAAATATGATTGTGTTAGAATCTTCAAATATGTCTATAGACATCACAAAACTCATCCAATTTTTATATATAAGTGAATACATGTTATTTTTCTAATATTTAACTATAAATTCACTCAAAATATCAAAATAAATTTCTTGGAAAATAATTTCTAAACTATATTTAATTACGAAGATGGTCTTAGTGCATGGTTATGGAGCTGCAAAATATGGTAAATAATGAAGGAAAATGGAAGAAAACCAAGTGAAATGGATGAAATTTTGGAGAACCAACATAAATATTGATAAATAAGAAATAATGTGTTAATTAATTCAACTTGTTAAGTTTTTTTTACAACTAGGTTGATCTTAGGTTAGGGCCAACTCATCTATTGGATGAAAGAATGATCTACTCACAATGCCCACAATGGTATCAGTTGGATACAAGATCGTGTCGGGCTTGAATTTCACTTGGGATGATTTAATTCCCCAAAATAAGCTACCATCCTTAACCCCTCCCATGAGGTTTGAACCTGAGACCAATTTAATTCCCCCCAAAATAGATTATATCCTTAACACCTCCTGTGATTTTTGAACCCGAAACTTAGTGAGGACTAAAACCCCACTCATACCCACTAACCTAAACCTCATGGGTACTTTTTAAGTTACAACACCTATTGAAAGAGAAATTAAACTAAAAATGAATTCGTTTTTTTTTTCCAATTACAAAACCAAAAGCATGGTTTGTTGAGTATCCTTTATTCGATACAGAGCTATATTTAAACACTCAAAATTAAGTATTTCCATTCCAATTTCCAAGCGCATTGACACTATGGAGGCCTCTATCATTTCAAGTGAAAAAGAACTAGATGGGAAGGCTAAACAACCAACAAGTTTATTGGCCCACTATCTGGAAAAATTGCATTTCACAGCTTTTAGTGGAGGTCGATAAGACTTCCAAGAATAGTATCTTACCACCCTGCAACCTCTCCACACTCCTCAGTGACTCTAGATCCAACCTTTGATGACTCTAGATCTCATGACATTGTGCATTTTAGTATAATATAGTGTTGATGAGTGACAAACAACAATGGGTGTGGCTATGAATATGGTTTAGTACAGGGAAATATTTAGGGGCTAATATTCACAAGTGGGTTAATTTTCCATGCTTTTTCCAAAAAAAATGATTTGCTAATTTCCATTGTTTCCTAAAAACGATTCTCCAAAATTTTATAATATAAAATTATTTTACCTTAACAATCAAATTTTTTTTTATATAGACTAATATAAAATCATTGCAAATATAAATATTTCTACGAAAATATCACCAAACATTTTATAGTTTACATATTAGGGACTACTAAGATTCGCCAAGGCTTCTAAACTTTAAGATAAACTTCCATCGTTAAAATTTTCCTTATCTTAGTACTATGATATTTGGATAAAGGATCCTTGCCTCATGTCACAACTCACAGCTTGTAATCTTATTAGTCCTTACCTAGTATTGATGTAGTCAACATGGCTCTTTTATGTAAACCGTGCACATATATCAATAAGTTTTAAAAAAATTATAATATGCTTCGTTTGATATGGTGCCCCTAACACTTTTCTATACCAATCAAATATATCCATTTTTTTTATTGGTGATTCAGTTAAATATTCATATTATTTGGCCTCATTTCAAGGAAAAATTTAGGATACGTGTAAGTAATCAAAGAATTTAAATCGAATTTCAGCTTAAAATGAACTAATGCTAGATTTATCTTAGCATTAATTCTATAGAATTTTATTTGGGAATGAAAAAGGATATGAATACCATATTCATTCTCATACTTATCAAGTGACCATTTTGAAGTGCATGAATGGTAGAAAGTTCAAGAATCCATTTGATCAAACACCATATCTCATCATGAAATCTTAACCAAGCTCAAAGGATTGTATTCATAACATGAAGCATAAGGATAACCAATATTTAGAATTCTTAATACATCAAGCATAAGAATAACTTTAGAATTCTCATACCTAACACACCCTTTGAATGTAGAAGGCACTCCTATTTATACAAAAACTAAGATAGCTAATTCATAAATGTAGATCCACAAATCTATCCGAGATCCACACATCTCTCCTAGATCCACAAATATCTAATGTGGTTACAACCATGAATTAACATCTAGCAACTAGAATCTTTTCATTTCCTCTCACAAATCTCTCATAGATTTGAAATGAGATACTTATGAAGACTTCCACGATTCTTCTCCATGACATGTGCTTGATTAATGAGGTCAAATATTCAAGAGTTTGAAGAAGAAATTCGAATTTCAGACTTAGAGGCCAAATATGATTATGTTAGAATCTTCAAATATGTCTACAGACATCACAAAACTCATCCAATTTTTATATATAAGTGAATACATGTTATTTTTCTAATATTTAACTATAAATTCACTCAAAATATCAAAATAAATTTCTTGGAAAATAATTTCTAAACTATATTTAATTACGAAGATGGTCTTAGTGCATGGTTATGGAGATGAAAAATATGGTAAATAATGAAGGAAAATGTGTAATATTCCAAAATTAGCAAGCAGCTAATTTGAATATTAATTTTTTCTCATGTCACTTAGGAGATAAATAAATGGGTAAGGAGGCCCATACATGGCAGAAAAATGAATAAAATTTCTCATAATGTGAAAAGGGATATTCATAAGAGCTGGATTTCACACCCTCAAGTGTGAAAGAGGACATTTTCATGAGGACAAGTTCATGTTTGACCAAGTCAACAACGCTGGAATAAGAGGTGAAGAACACTTAGAGAAACAACACAGTATGAATGGGAGGAGGTTTCTTTGGTGAAGGAAACCCTAATGAGTGGGACCCATTGTGAGAGGGCTTTCACTTTTTTAAAAGGAGGGCAAGGCAACCATTTTTCTTCATGTTATGTATTAGTGATTTCTTGGTCTGTTCAGACTTTGTGCATTCTCCTGTCATTTAGTAGAGTTGCAGTGCTGCTTAGCACAAGGATTTCATGTTTAGGAATTCCTTCTCCTTTCAAGAGAGGCCTCTTGAGGGAGCTTTCAATTCATTTTTCCACATTAAGGCTTCAAGCCAAGCATCCTCCTTTAGCTATAGCGCAGTTTCTGTTTAAAGCTGAGTTGTGTTCCAGGGTGTTGCAATAAAGGTTCCTCAACACCACTTCCTTAGCTTATATTTCAGAGTAGGAAGATTTTTTTCCTTTGGGTGATCAGTTGGGAAGCCCTTGGAGCATATTTCAGATCTTGGCACTTGGCCAACCTATTTTCTTGCACCTACAATGTAGTATCCCTCAGTGACTGCATTATTTTAAGAGAGTATTTGCAGTGTGGGTTGCAGTGTTTGGAGGGTGAGATATTCAATGTTAGGATCAGCCTTTCACTTGCAATATCCATTGGAGGAGGTCTATTCAGCTTGTGTATCATCTATAGCCATCTCCATCCAGTTCTTGAGTTGCTGCTGCTACTCACTCTTGAGACTATAACTCCAACATTTTGCCACTTTTACATATTTCAGCCAATCCTTCCAGGATTCTCTTGAAATAGTGTTTGGGGGCTTAGATATTCACTCCCAATTTTGTATGAGCCATCTATATGTAGAGGTATGTTATTTCACATTCCTATGTAGCAATGCACCATCTATGACTACGCAGTACATGTTCATGAGAACTCTGCAATAGAGCAGCATTCCATTTTTTGCATATGTATTCAAGGGAGGCTTGTTTGCCTTGATCATTTGACTTGTATTGTATATGTTTGCTGTTGATTTACATAATAAAATGGCTCCATGGTTTCCATACATTTTGGTATGATTTTATTCACTGTTGTTTCCAGTTTGTGCTCATATATTGTTGGATCTCCAATTTTGGAATATCTTAAGATATTCCCATTGTTGTAGATTTTCCCTATTTTGGGATATTACAGTGGTATCAAAGCATAATCTTGGCTCACACTGTGATTTTCAGCCATTATGAAATCAGAATAAAAGAAGAAGATCAGAAGGTTGGAAAGAATGAGCCTTCTCTCATCTCTTTTCAGAAGCAAGAAGGACCTCAACAAGGAAGTCAAGCAAAGAAGAAGCAGTGGGACTATACCCTTTCCTTTTGAAAGAGAGGAAAATTTGCAGAAATATGAAGGACACTTGGATCACAAGATCCTAAGTGAATACCTTGTTGAGTACAAGACTCAACCTAGAGCCTTCAAGGGGACTCTAGCCTTCCCACAGTTCATTCAACTGGAGGAAGAAAGGAGACCTTGCAGCACTGTTGGGGTTCCCATGTTTTGGCAGATTTGGCAATACCAAAAGATGAGACAACATCAAACCACTTTGGGGCCCTAGGATCTAGCCCTCCTGGACCCGGAGAGGGATCTCTCCAAATAGAGCAAATAATGATGTATCTTTGAAGCTCAAAATGGGATGTTAGGCTAGTTATGAAGCACAAAGGGGGGTTTTAAATGGTTTGGTTGGATAGTTGTTGGGTTGGTTAGGAGATCATGGACTGGGAAAGCAATGGGAGTAAAAGGACAAAACAACAGGCTGTTTCAGCAAAGAGGATTGGCCAAGAAAGTGCCATCCATTGGGCTATGGAGTCATAAAAGGAAATTACTTGCATCCACTAGCCAAGGCTTTCAAAGGGCAAGTCATCTATACTAAAGGATCTTTTTAGATAGATGATGGGATGGAACATTAAGGAGGAAAGTGAAAGAAGGAAAGCAACCAATTTTCTGTCTATAGATCAGGTCAGAGGTCATTTAACTCCAGACCTGCTTGGACATACTCAAAGGCAGCTCTCAAAGAGGGACAAAGGGGCTGCTTATAGATCAGACCAGAGGTCATTTAACTTCAGATCTGCTTTAGCAACTCCAAGGGAAAAAACAGAGATAGATTTGACAAAGAAGCATCCAAGTGGCAAACCCCCAAGTTCATACATCAGCCAGTAGGCAATAACATCCGCTGCACTGGTTAAACCCATGAATTTACCCTTGGATAACACATTTTAGCAGAAAACATTGATGGCAAGGAGAGTAGACAGCATAGGGCACCTAACAAGGGTGAATCCTATACCATTATTCTGATGCAAGCCCAGAAGAACATGAAACAATATGAAAATGTAAATAACAAAGTTAAGAAAAACATCACCAATATTAATAGACCAGGATCCTGTGAAATGTGCTTTGATTAACTGATGCAAAACCAGTCATGTACAATATGGCTCAATGGCTGTTACAGTCCAGACTTCTCCTCCCAGCCTATTACATACAACTACTCTGCTACTCCCTCCCACGACTGTTCTAATAGTCAAATGAATCCCTCTAACAGCAAACTACCAGCAATTGAACAACAACCGGGAAACCGACAACAACCTTTACAATTCGTTCTCAGGGATTTTATAGGAGAAGAGGAAGAGACAGAGGCAGATAGACAATTAAATGAGACTCATTAAGACAGAATGGCAGAAGTGTCCACGCTCGCACTGCTTAATGGCTATCTGCAACGCTGTAGGTACTCTGAGACTGGTTCGGAGATCTCTGTCAGGTCGATTTTGACCTCTGATACATTCTTTGAAGTCCTTTCTGGTGCTTGGAGCTCTATGCTAGCCTTTCTGAAATAAATGACATGGATGGAAGTCCGCGACTTCTCCATACCTCCATTACTGCTGCTCAGACAGTCTTTAATGAAGCTCTTGTCTGTGTATTTAATTTCCCTAGGCTCGAGAGGCATGGAGAACGTTGTAGGAACGACGTATGTTTGGAGAGAACGTACTCTGTTGATATTTAACATAGATAAGACTTTACAGTGTGTTCTTGGTCTTCAAACTGTGCCTTGATCCTTTGAATACGGGGCAAAACATTTAATTTCATTAATAACAGGCACCGACCCCCTTTGAATTCCTTCTGCTGGTCGCTGGCAGTGCTGAACTGGCCATCTCTGTACTACCTGCGCTATAAAATAAACGTATTATCAGCCGGGCAGTGGTGGAGAAATGCGGTGGAGGTGGAGAGATGGTGGAGCGATGGAGAAACAGTGTAAATAACGGAGAGGAGAGGAGCAATGAACGCACGGTGCAAAACCCAAATTTTAGCGTTGGGTCGAAATACAAAGGAAATGACGGAAAACAATGGAGCGGAGGCCATGGAGGTGGGACCCGGCGGAGGCGGAGGGAGCTTAGAACCTGACCGTCGGATCCAGGGGAGGATCAATGACCATGATCTAATCGCAACAACCCGCGATCGCAATGAACCAAAGGTATCCATCATTGAAATTAACGGTGCGATTGACGGTAGCCTCCGATCGGCGGGAGAATAGACGGCTAACGATGAGATCGGAAGGGCCGATGCGATTCGATCGAGGGATCGGGAGTTGCGATGGAGCGATAGCCGCGTTGATGCAGGGGAGGAATGAGCGAGTTTCCGGGATTGAATCGGCGGAGCAGTGGGGAAGGCTTGCGATTTCTATCAGACGGATGGTGCGATCAGCGCAGGCGCGTTGGATCGAGAAGGGAGATGGATGGTCTGGATCAAATCAGAAGGTTTCAATCGGGGCGGCGCCGATGCGACTTGCGATTGCGATCTGGGGGGCCTTACGATTGAGCGATGACCGTCAGATCTTGTGATAGATCGACGGCCCAAAACTCATCGGGCAGCGCCAATGTGACTTGCGATTGCGATCGGGCGGGGGGCTGCGATTAGCGCTCCGCCGTCAGATCTTGTGATAGATCGACGGCCCAAAACTCATCGCAGGACTTATGTGTTAAAACAATCGCATCGGGGGTTTTCAATGATGCACAGGAATTGCACCCGCTCGACGCTCCGATTGCGATTGGCCCCCAAGGCTTAAGCACTTGGCTTTGGGGAAGGGTCACATGGGGAAGTGGTTAAGGGACTGGCGGAAAGGGGCTAGGCCTATAACAAGGTCGGAATATGGGTTTTTTGCCCATTTAGATGGGTTTTAAGGGGTTTAAAGGGGAACGATAGAGGAATAAAGGGGAGAAGAGGGAAAACAAAGGGCAGGGGTAGAATTTAAAGGGGATTTTGGGAGGATTTGAGGGGTAAATGGGGAAATAGAAAGGGAGACAAGGGGGGATAAAAAGAGGCTAAATGAGGATACAATAAAGGGGAAAGGAGGCCTTTGGGCATTTCTTCACAAACTGAGGGGCTTTATAATGGAAATCAGTAGAGGGGATACTATCAAAGGACAAAGGCGCAAGGAGTCTTCAAGGAGAATGTGTTTTCAGAGGAAATGCATTCCTTGAAGACTCAAAAATGATTTAGCCCCCTAATTGCTTGTCAAAAAATTTATAGGGGGGCTAACAGTGGCTCCACATGGGGATGGCTTCTTATTGAAGGAGTCAAGAATTTAGAAATTGATCTCTTGGTGTAGGCTAGATGCCTGCTGCTTGAACCATCCATTTATTTCTTTGATCAGCTGCCACAAGCTATGAAGACAACATATCATTAGTACAATTCTTCCAAACAACTACCTACCCACACTATAGACCTAACATTTTTCTTCTTGGGTGCATTTGGACTTGCATACCCTTTACATTTTATTTTCAAAACAGAAAAGAAACCTATTCTAAATCTACCCTTATTTCTCCATGAGACCAGATTAGACTATTGGTCTCACATGTTTCTCTACCTACACTACTACCTGCTAGGATTAGACTGTCTGGCAGGTTTCTTCTCTACATTCTAAGACACAAATTGAAACAACTAACTATATGCTCATAGATTGAGCTTTATTGAGCTTTTCCTACCTACCCTAATCTACTGAAATATTTACAAGTCTAGCTTACAAACATTTTCTTCCAATGTAACCAGTCCAACAAATGATCCCATGGCTGGTCCTTCTTGCTCAACTCCTTGAGCCTGCTGGATAGGCAGGGCAGCTCCCACTCTTTCTGTCCAATAACAGCAGCTTTGAAAAAATTTCTTTCTGCCTATAACATGCTGCTCAGGGAGACCTTTGATCCTTCTCCAAATGTATGCAGGAAGTATGCATAAGGATCATGGAAAGATACCTGGCTATGAATGTTTGGCAGGCTAGCTTCAACCATGATCTCTTCTTCTTCCACTGGATCAAGAAGAAGACTCTCTTGAGAGAGAGAATCTCCCTCATCTTCTGAACTGGAGGACTCATCGTATATTGCAGCTGAGTCCTCCTGGAGCTCTGATATGTTCTGCTCTGATGTGCTGAGCTCCGTGAAAAGATCTATGTATTCTTGAGCAGGGGCTTGTTCCATTACTTCCTCCCTTTCAAGAGGAAGCTCATTTCTTTCACTCTGATCAAGAAACTCTTATTTTCCTTCCTCCTCATCTTCTAAAAGGAAAGGCTACTGGCTACCAGTCTCACTGATGATCTGTGGTAGAGTAGAATGAAGATTCAAAGAATCTTCATCTGCTGTTATATTGTCATAGCTCTCGCCATCAGTGTCATAAATAGGCGGACTTGACCAAGTCCACCATTCTGAGCGCGCAGCAGGTCTTTCTTCGTCCTAATCCACAGAGGAGTCTTTTGAATCTGAATCAACAAACTCATAAGGTGACTGAGCAGGAGCATGTGATCTATAGAAGATTTCAGAGGGAGGCTGCTGATTTAATATCCGATCAATCTCTTCTTCTGTCAAAAGAGGGGTTTCCCTTTCATCATGGACAGAAGAGAGCAGTCCTCTTTCTCTTGTGCTGGCTGACTGGGAGGCGGGATGTCTTCTTGAACCTCTTCTTCAACATCAGACTCTGCCTCTTCTACGCGGTCTTCTGTTTCCTCACAGCAGCTTTCCCTATCAGCCTTCGCTAATAGGTTCTGATGTTCTTTGGTTAGCATAACACAAGACACAGGTGTGCAATTAGGCAGTTCCTGATCACTTTCCTCTTCATCTTCTACAAATTCTTGAGCATCGTATAGGTCCTGCTCATCTTCTAGATCTTGAGTTTTTTCTTGTTCTGAAGACGACATGGCCTGCTCTAAATAATCGTCATCTGTATTCATATTGGCCATGCGCGTCTCCAGCATTTTGACAAGCACTTCTGTTATTCTGCATGCTTTATTATACAAAGCATTATACTTTGCATCCCTGTCCATGCTTGGATTCACGCTTCTGCAAAGAAGGCTACTGTCTCTCCTCAACCAGTTCAATGTTCTTCACTAGTGGAGTCATCAGGTCTTTGGATCATAGGGAGTATGGAGTCGCCAGGTGGATGATTATGACTGTTTGGAGCTGGATGCTGTCCACCATCAGCAATGAAAAGCCAATCTAGAGACAAAGCAGTTCTGTCCCCAGCGGAGTCGCCATTATGTTGGGGTTCCCATGTTTTGGCAGATTTGGCAATACCAAAAGATGAGACAACATCAAACCACTTTGGGGCCCTAGGATCTAGCCCTCCTGGACCCGGAGAGGGATCTCTCCAAATAGAGAAAATAATGATGTATCTTTGAAGCTCAAAATGGGATGTTAGGCTAGTTATGAAGCACAAAGGGGGGTTTTAAATGGTTTGGTTGGATGGTTGCTGGGTTGGTTAGGAGATCATGGACTGGGAAAGCAATGGGAGTAAAAGGACAAAACAACAGGCTGTTTTAGCAAAGAGGATTGGCCAAGAAAGTGCCATCCATTGGGCTATGGAGTCATAAAAGGAAATTACTTGCATCCACTAGCCAAGGCTTTCAAAGGGAAAGTCATCTATACTAAAGGATCTTTAGACTAGATGGTGGGATGGAACATTAAGGAGGAAAGTGAAAGAAGGAAAGCAACCAATTTTCTGTCTATAGATCAGGTCAGAGGTCATTTAACTCCAGACCTGCTTGGACATACTCAAAGGCAGCTCTCAAAGAGGGACAAAGGGGCTGCTTATAGATCAGACCAGAGGTCATTTAACTCCAGATCTGCTTTAGCAACTCCAAGGGAAAAAACAAAGATAGATTTGACAAAGAAGCATCCAAGTGGCAAACCCCCAAGTTCATACATCAGCCAGCAGGCAATAACATCCGCTGCACTGGTTAAACCCATGAATTTACTCTTGGATAACACATTTTAGCAGAAAAAATTGATGGCAAGGAGAGCAGATAGCATAGGGCACCTAACAAGGGTGAATCCTATACCATTATTCTGATGCAAGCCCAGAAGAACATGAAACAATATGAAAATGTAAATAACATAGTTAAGAAAAACATCACCAATAGTAATAGACCAGGATCCTGTGAAATGTGCTTTGATTAACTGATGCAAAACCAGTCATGTACAATATGGCTCAATGGCTGTTACAGTCCAGACTTCTCCTCCCAACCTATTACATACAACTACTCTGCTACTCCCTCCCACGACTGTTCTAACAGTCAAATGAATCCATCTAACAGCAAACTACCAGCAACTGAACAACAACCTTTACGATTCGTTCTTAGGGATTTTTTATAGGAGAAGAGGAAGAGACAGAGGTAGATGAGCAAATGAATGAGACTCATTAAGATATAATGGCGGAAGTGTCCACGCCCACACTGCTTAATGGCAAAATGTAGCGCTGTATGTACTTTGAGACTGGTTTGGAGATCTCTGTCGGGTCGAGATTGACCTTTGATACATTCTTTAAATCCTTACGAAGTCTGGAGCTCTGTGCTGCCATTCTGAAATAAATGACATGGATGGAAGTCCGCGACCTCTCCATACCTCCATTACTGCTGCTCAGACAGTTTTTAATGAAGCTCCTGTCTGTGTACTTAATTTCCTTGGGCTCGAGGGGCATGGAGAACACTGTAGGAACGTCGTACATTTGGAGAGAACGTACTCTGCTGATATTTAACACAGATAATACTTTACAGTGTGTTCTTGGTCTTCAAACTGTGCCTTGATCCTTTGAATATGGGGCAAAACATTTAATTTCATTAATAACAGGCACCGGCCCCCTTTGAATTCCTTCTGCTGGTCGCTGGCAGTGCTGAACTGGCCATCTCTGTACTACCTGCGCTGTAAAATAAACATATTATCAGCCGGGCAGTGGTGGAGAAATGCGGTGGAGGTGGAGAGATGGAGAAACAGTGTAAATGACGGAGAGGAGCGGAGCAATGAACGCATGGTGCAAAACCCAAATTTTAGCGTTGGGTCGAAATACAAAGGAAATGACGGAAAACAATGGAGCGGAGGCCATGGAGGTGGGACCCGGCGGAGGCGGAGGGAACTTAGAACCTGATCGTCGGATCCAGGGGAGGATCAACGACCATGATCTAATCAGAACAACCCGCGATCGCAATGAACCAAAGGTGGCTGCGATTGAAATTAGCGATTGCGATTGAGCGCTGGCCGTCAGGTCGGCAGGAGAATGGACGGCTGCGATGAAATCGGAAGGGCAGTTTGATCGGGGGATCGAGAGTTGCGATGGAGCGATAGCCATTGATCTGGGGGAGGAATGAACGGCTGGGATTGAATCGGCAGACAGCGGGGAAGGCTTGCGATTGCTATCAGACGGATGGTGCGATCAAGCGCTCGTCGTTGGATCAGAAGGGGGATGGACGGCCAGGATCAAATCGGAAGGTTTCAATCGGGGCGGTGCCAATGTGACTTGCGTTTGCGATCGGATGGGAGATGGCGATTGAGCGATCCGCTGTCAGATCTTGTGATAGATTGACGACCCAAAACTCATCGCAGGACTTATGCGTTAAAACGATCGCATCGGGGGTTTTCAATGATGCACAGGAATTGCACCCGCCCGACGCTCCGATTGCGATTGGCCCCCAAGGCTTAAGCACTTGGCTTTGGGGAAGGGTCACGTGGGGAAGTGGTTAAGGGACTGGCGGAAAGGGGCTAAGCCTATAACAAGGTCGGAATATGGGTTTTTAGCCCATTTTAATGGGTTTTAAGGGGTTTAAAGGGGAACGATAGGGGAATAAAGCGGAGAAGAGGGAAAACAAAGGGCAAGGGAAGAATTTAAAGGGGATCTTGGGGGGATTCGAGGGGTAAATGGGGAAATAGAAGGGGAGAAAAAGGGGAAGAAAAAGAGGTTAAATGAGGAAAAAATAAAGGGGAAAGGAGGCCTTTGGGAATTTCTTCACATAGCAGAGAGGCTTTATAGGGGGAATCAGCAGAGGGGATTTGTCAAAGGATAAAAGACACGAAGAGGCTTCAAGGAGACTGTGTTTTCAGAGGAAATGCATTCCTTGAAGACTCAAAAATGATTTAGCCCCCTATTTGCTTGTCAAAAATTTCATAGGGGGGCTAACAAGCACAAGAAGAATGAAGGGAAATAGGTTTCTATTGTCTACTTTTGATGGATCATCTTCACCAAGGGCTTGGGTAAGAAAACTATATGCATTCTTCCTACTACATCTAGTGGTAGAGAGAGAAGCTGTAGAAATTGTAGCACTGCACCTTGAGGGTGAGGCCATTATTTGGAGGTTCAACCATTTGGGTCATGCAAGAGTGCATACTTTTGCTAAGTTTACTCAAAGGTTGATTAGAAATTTTGGCAAAGAGGGATCAGATGAGAAGAAGCCCTCACCACCATTGGAGGAGACTTTTACAAGCGTTGTCACAACCTTGGAAGAGTAGCTTTCCACATCAACAGTTAGGGGAGCCAACACATTAGAGGAAGAAACTCTTGCAGGCATACAAGATTCTTCCAAACTTCACCAAGGCATGCCTAATTTTTTATCTCCTATTGTTTCAGAAAATTCTATGGAGGGTTGTATCCCATTGCATGATTCTTATTTAGAGCAAATAACTTCCACTGCGCTGTGCCACCTTGACTTGTTCAAGGAAGGGAGGAACCATCATCCTCATATACCATTGATTATTTGTATACCACACTTGAGGCTGGAGTTTGAAAACTTGGAGGAGAGGATGAATATTGTTCCAAACAAACTTACACAAAACCATATGTTCATCCTTGAGTTGGAGCATGAGACAGCAAGTACACCATTGGAAAGATTAACAACGCTATCAATTAGCAGCAATGATGAGTTGGGGACCCAACCATTGTTGAAATATTCCAATGACCTTCCCATATACATAACCAGAGGGGAACATATAGATGATGGAGGACATCTTAGCATGGATAACATCTCTCATGTGTGTGTTGGATACTTCTTGATGAGCCCTACACATCATGATGGGAGATTTTTGCCTACCACCTATTTGGATCCTTATGGGATCGACTTGGTCATTGAGGAGATTGCATTTAAATATCCCATGAAATGCAAAGACAGAAATCTGATTTGGGAGGATGGTTACAACCTTCATGGTAAGGGTACCAAGATTGAGCATGATGGGAGGCACCCACATTTGGATGAATGGGGGTGGATGGAGAGAAAGAAGATGGTAAGCTACTTGCAAATTTATGACACTGGGTAGCAGGAGGCATGGCTGTGTTGGCTACTCTTAAAAGAGTTTGGCCATCTTGAGACATATCCTCTTTCAAAGAGTATGAGGGAGGAAGGATTTTGGCAGAATACTTGCATCATTAGGCAGCAAGGAGTGTGGATGCATTATGATGATGTGATCATTATGTCTTCACCTCATGATTTGTATGATGGAGGTACGAGGAGGCAACAAAAAATTTTGTTGCTTTGGAGGACTTTGGGAGAGCAAGGGAAGATTTTCTCTCACACTTTGCATAATGTTGCAGGAGTAGGAGATGACACTACATGGTGCAAGGGGGCTACTCTTTAGCCTTATATAATCAGGAGGTGCTTCCACCTTAGAAGGAGCTTCCTATATATGGTAGCATTGTGGGAGATGTCTTTGACAATGGGCATGTCAAAGAATGGAGTTATGGGATGGCAAGAGCTTATGTTCATAGGCCAACAGTGCTGTCACTTTGGAGCTGGGATTTATTGATGGAGTGTTCCCAAGATCACTTCACATATGATGCACTTGGTGGACAAGGAGGAGATAAGAGTGATGGAGTAGTGGATGGAGACATCTATTACCAAGGTGTGATCTTCTTAACTTGGGTTTCCAAGCATAACAAGGAGGGCATTCATGCAGCACATGGTACATTCCTCTTCATAGGAGTATGTCCTACCACTATGGAGAACTTATTCATGGATCCATATATCATCTTACTTCCAGCACATGGGAAGAATTTTACTTTTACATACATGGGATATCTAACACAACATTTGTGTGTTCTTACCATTCCTATTCAATGCATTTCTCCACAAGAGGGCAAGCTTCTCTTAGGGCTCCATGGTCATCTTTTGGCCAACTATTGTGATGGAGACAACCATCTCTTATGTAGCCTTGGGAAAATGTTTTTTTATTCTTTTATGTATGCTCAGTTGGTTCACCAAGCCATTTACTATTCACTAGTAGAGGTGTTGACATTTACAAATAGCTATTTTTCATGAAACATCTTGCCTTGTCATTTTCTGAAGAAGCAGTTAGAAAGACTGTGCTGTAACCACTTGGGAGACTGTTGGTACCTTCCAGCAATATATGGAACCTTCAGTAATATTCGTAATTGGATTCCATATGATGATCATGTCCTATTCATCATATATGAGATGGTTTGGGCCAGCTTGATTCACAACGTTGGAGGAGAGATATTTGAATATCTAATCTTCATCTTGCCTCTTAAGGGCAACATTATTTCAGCCCAAGATTAGCAAACACTCTACACTTATCATAAGTGGAGAGGAGGACAGCGTAGGGTAGGCTAATTTGTCTACCATGTTCAGATTTTCAGCCCACCTACATTGTTGGAGCTCAAGGTGGAGGATGATTTGCATGAGTTGCCAATTTTGAGGGTGGCCCATTTTGTATGGTTGATAGCTTGGGGATGGTAGATCCCAATGTATATCATACTTGATTCCTCAAGAAGGCCTTTAGATAGCCCATTTTTGCCTCCATGGGTGTTTTACTTGATGATAGCTATTTGGGATACACACCAAAAGCTAGATTACATACTTGGGAGGGACAACTTGGAGATATCTTGATGAGACAACATCTTGATCCTTGGAGGATTTTATCACATGAGGATGCTACAGGGGAAGAAGAGGAGGATTCTCAGTTGTATCCTTGCAGTTTCTTAAGGACAAGCAACATTTGGGAGGGGAGGACTGTAATATTCCAAAATTAGCAAGCAGCTAATTTGAATATTATTTTTTTCTCATGTCACTTAGGAGATAAATAAATGGGTAAGGAGGCCCATACGTGGAAGAAAAATGAATAAAATACCTCATAGTGTGAAAAGGGATATTTAGAAGAGCTATATTTCACACCCTCAAGTGTGAAAGAGGACATTTGCATGAGGACAAGGTCATGTTTGACCAAGTCAACAACGCTGGAATAGGAGGTGAAGAACACTTAGAGAAACAATGCAGTATGAATGGGAGGAGGTTCCTTTGGTGAAGGAAACCATAATGAGTGGGACCCATGGTGAGAGCACTTTCACTTGTTTAAAAGGAGAGCAAGGCAGCCATTGTTCTTCATGTTATGTATTAGTGATTTCTTGGTCTGTTCAGACTTTGTGCATTCTCTTGTTATTTAGCAAAGTTGCAGTGCTGCTTAGCACAAGGATTTCCTATTTAGGAATTATTTCTCCTTTCAAGAGAGGCGTCTTAAGGGAGCTTTCTCTTCATTTCTCCACATTCATGCTTCAAGCCAGCATCCTCCTTCAGCTACAGCAGAGTTTCTGTTTAGATCTGAGTTGTGTTGCATGGTGTTGCAGTGGAGGTTCCTAAACACCACTTCCTCAGCTTATCTTTCAGAGGAGGAAGCTTTCTTTCCTTTGGGTGATTAGTTGGGAAGCCCTTGGAGCATATTTAAGATCTTGCACCAACAATACAGTATCCCTCAGTGACTACGTTATTTTCAGATAGTATTTGCAGTGTGGGTTGCAATGTTTGTTTGGAGGGAGATATCTTCAGTGTTAGGATCAGCCTTTCACTTAGAAGATCCATTGGAGGAGGTCTATTCAGCTTGTGTATCATCTATAGCCATCTCCATCCAGTTCTTGAGTTGCAACCGCTACTCAATCTTGAGACTGCAACTCCGACATTTTGCCACTTTTGCGTATTTCAGCCAATCCTTCCATGATTGTCTTGAAATAGAGTTTGGGAGCTTAGATATTCACTCCCAATGTTGTATGAGCCATCTATATGCAGATGTATGTTATTTCACATTCCTATGTAGCAGTGTACCATCTATTACTGCGCAGTACATGTTCATGAGCACTTTGCAATAGAGCAGCATTCCACTTTTTGCATATGTATTCAAGGGAGGCTTGTTTGCCTTGATCATTTGAGTTGTATTGTATATGTTTGCTACTAATTTACATAATAAAATGGCTCCATGGTTTCCATACATTTTTTTATGATGTTATTCACTGCTATTTCTAGTTTGTGTTCATATATTGTTGGATCTCCAATTTTGGAATGTCTTAAGATATTCCCATTGTTGTATATTTTCCCTATTTCGGGATATTACAAAATGGAAGAAAAGAGGGTGAAATGGATGAAATTTTGGAGACCCAACATAAATATTGATAACTAGGAAATAATGTGTTAATTGATTCAACTTTTTAAGTTATTTTACAACTAGGGTGATCTTAGGTTAGGGCCAACTCATCTATTGGATGAAAGAATGATCTACTCACAATGCCCACAGTGGTATCATTTGGATGCAAGATCATGCCGGGCTTGAATTTCACTTGGGATGATTTAATTCCCCAATAGAAGCTACCATCCTTAACCCCTCCCATGAGGTTTGAACCTGAGACTATTTTAATTCCCCCAAAAATAAATTATATCCTTAATGCCTCTCGTGATTTTTGAACCCGAAACTTAGTGAGGACTAAAACCCCACTCAAACCCACTAACCTAAACCTCATGGGTACTTGTTAAGTTACAACACCTATTGAAACAGAAATTAAACTAAAAATTAATTTGTTTTTTTTTCCAATTACAAAACTAGAAGCATGGTTTGTTGAGTATCCTTTATTCGATACAGAGCTATATTGAAACACTCAAAAGTAAGTATTTCCTTTCCAATTTCCAAGTGCATTGACACCATGGAGGCCTCTATCATTTCAAGTGAAAAATAACTAGATGAGAAGGCTAAAAAAACAAAAATTTTATTGCCCCACTATCTTGAAAAATTGCATTTCACAGCTTCGAGTGGAGGTCGATACGACTTCCAAGAATAGTACCTTACCACCCTCCAACCTCTCCACACTCATCAGTGACTCTAGATCCAACCTTTGATGACTCTAGATCTCATGACACTGTTCATGATAGTATAATATAGTGTTGAAGAGTGACAAAAAACAATGGGTGTGGCTATGAATATGGTTTAGTACAGGGGAAAATTTAGGGGCTAATATTCGCAAGTGGGCTAATTTTCCATGCTTTTTCCAAAAAAAAGATTTGCTAATTTCCATTGTTTCCTAAAAACGATTCTCCAAAATTATATAATATAAAATTATTTTACCTTAAAAATTATTATTTTTTTATATAGACTAATATAAAATCATTGCAAATATAAATATTTCTACAAAAATATCACCAAAAATTTTATAGTTTACATATTAGGGACTACTAAGATTCGCCAAGGCTTCTAAACTTTAAGATAAACTTCCATCGTTAAAATTTTCCTTGTCTTAGTATTATGATATTTGGATAAATGGATCCTTGCCTCATGTCACAACTCACAGCTTGTAATCTTATTAGTCCTTACCTAGGATTGGTGTAGTCAACATGGCTCTTTTATGTAAACCGTGCACATATATCAATAACTTTTAAAAAAATTATAATATGCTTCATTCGATATGGTGCCCCTAACACTTTTCTATACCAATCAAATATATCAATTTTTTTATTGTAGAATCATTCAAATCTTCATATTATTTGGCCTCATTTCGAGGAAAAATTTAGGATACGTGTAAGTAATCAAAGAATTTGAATCAAATTTCGGCTTCAAATGAACTAATGCTAGATTTATCTTAACATTAATTTTGTAGCATTTTAGTTGGGAATGAAAAAGGATAAGAATACCATATTCATAACCCCTAGCATTTAGTAATATCAAGTTCTGAAGTGACATTTGGACTCTCGAAATGGCTCATGGCATGCTCATCATCTGGCATGGTTTTTAAACACCATCTCCCTTAGTCATTGGCAATTGCTTGCAGTCTGAATCAAAGAAATAGAAATAAATTATTTCCCAATTTGGCTCTTCCATATTCCCCACTTTGGTGAGGGCGAGGAGTAGGTCACACCTACTCCATAGCCCATTTCAACTCACGAGTCAACCCACCGCAACAACAATATACAGAGGCAAGTGAAAATAATCTTGCATTGTGCACTGCTTTGAAAAAAATGAATTTGTTTCATTATATATATGTCAGCTCACTCATCTCCTTGTAGGAAACAATCCACTGACGCAAGTCAAAATAAGCTTGCACTATCCACTGCTTTGAAATTTTTTGATTATATATATGTCACTCACTCACTTGTAGGAAAAAAATGGTACAAAATTATGAATAAGTGATAGACATTATAATTGTGATAGAGACTTTACCTACATCTATTGTTACACCATTTTTTGGTCATCTAACCTGTTACCATTAGATGGACCTAAGTACACCATGTAAGACCAATTTTACCCTAAGTAAAATTGCTTTCACTATGAAAAATAACTTAGTAAAACACCTTTATTAAGTTGTTTATGGTCTAAACATGAAACCCCATGAGGAAATATTAAATAAATCCACATTTGTTTGATTTTCCTCAAGGAATAATTAGTTAAAAAACAGTTTAATTAATATTCCTAGTCATATTTAACCCAAAACAGGAAAATTAATTAGATAATTTATTATTTATCTTATGATTTTCTAGGAATGATTATTTAAACCTTATTTAAATAATAACCCTTGTTAAATTTGACTAAATAACTCATAAATAGTTAAATAAATCATTATTTATTTAATTATTACTCAACCACATCCTTAAAATGATAAATAAATCATTTATTTATTTATTTATTATTTACAAATAAAGGGATTTGACCCAAGTCAAATTCCTTTTCCCTCCAACAAAAATAATAAAATTTTCCGTGAAAGTTGGATCTTGATTTGGTTAATAATATTTTAATTATGCCCTAATATCTAAAATAACTCAATATTTTGTTATAAATAGAAGGGTTTTTCCATTCATTCATCACCTTTTGTTGACTAAGATCACTCTGGATCTATACTTCTTGTCTGACTTTGATCCACCATCATTGTCATATTTTCTCCATCCTTTTGCTTGTGAGCTCCCTTTGAGTTCCTTTTTTTGTCTGGGTTTTCTACACCATCAAGAGAGAGGAATTTTAGATCTGAAGTGCTTAGGACTTACAAGAACCCATCCCATTGAGGAGAACTAGTAACATCCTTCTATGTTTTCCTCCCAGGTGCCCTTAATATAAAATTCATTCAACATATTCTTGTCTTGTCTATTGGATGCATGGAGTAAAGCTTGTTTTATTTATTGCTTAATGTATTTTGATGCATACATCTAGATTTTTGCAGCATTTATCTTGATCAACTAACTATAGATCTGAAGATATTAGCAGCCATCTTTTATTGTTAGGGTTGTTTGTTATGCGCAGCCAAAGTGGTCTTTTTTCGCACACCTGCAATTAAGATTCATACTAACAACTGGCGATTCCACATGGCTTTCTGATTACTACCACTGTCGTTTTTCTGATCCTTGCATATCCAACTACTTCAAACCCTAGGATTTCTCTTCAGCCTCTTATTTTTGCTTTTCTTGATGTTGTTTTTAACCTATGAAACCCTAAAACAATAAAAATTCTAACTTCCGTGTGTTTTCGGACCTATTGCACAGGTGAAAAACATCAGCCGCAGTCGAGATGACACTTTTTACTGAAATCTGCCGCCAAGAGTGCCATAAGTGCAGGTCACACTTTTTGGCCCTAAACCTGCAACCTGGAGCTCCAGGATGCACTTTTCAGCTGAGAAACTGTAACCTCTGCAGAAAACAGGTCAGAAATTGTGACCTGAACTTTTTGCGGGAGTTTTTCTGAATTTTTTTTGGGTTTGTCTGGGCCTCTGTTCAGGGTTGTCTGACCTTTGTCTCCACCCATTTTGGACCTGTATATATTATGTTTTACTCAAATAATGGGAACCTAGCCCCCTAGGGCTTTAGTACCCTCCACACTTTGTGGAAGAGTTTTAGTTGCTGCAAGTTGTCTGAAATTTTCAGAGTGTTCAACCATTTTTCAGATTTGATACCTCACCTTCAAATATGCTTCAGATTAGCTTTTTATCCATCCAAATCAGCTCATTTAGCTTTTTTTGGTTTTTCCTCTAGGGTTCACTCTGTTTCCCTCCAGGAGATAGCCTTTCGCCACCTCATTTACAATAATTTTTCCTCTTATTTGTTGTTGTTTTCTGCATCACTTTCAAATAGATTTTGACCTTTAGATCCTTGTCCCTCTCAACCTTATATCTATTGGCTATTTTTGTGTGTTTTGAATAGTTTTTTCCCACCTACAGACTACTTTTTGAGAGGCCCTCCTTTTTGGGTTGAGATTATTTCATTATTAGCTATTTATTTACTGTTATTTTAGTTTCATATACTGTTATCTGCAGGTTTATTTACAGTTACACAACACACTTTTTCTTTTTCTCTACAAACATATGGGTTTAAAAATTAAAATTTACACACTTTGCACACACACCCTAAGCGAAAAATGGATTGGTTAACACTTCCAAGCAAAGACTTTAAAAACATTGAAATCAATTGATCGTGCACCTCTTCGCCCTTGTTTCAACATTGTAATCAGTTGATCCTACACCTCTTTGCCCTTGTCAGTCTCTTTTTCCCTTGTACCATGTTTGTGTCATCACCATTGCACCACCAAGGTGTTTATCCCAGAGACTTCTTGGCCTTCATCCTCAGTTTCCGGTAGGAAGACTTACTCCTCTACGTAGGATTCAAGTTAGTCCTCCTCCGAGTCCACACTCTGACTCTTCTTCTAGTTCTCTTTCTACCCCTAGTTCTCCTCCTGTATCCTTCACCATGTCTGGTTCAGGACCTAATGCTGGTGGTATCCCCAGCCCTAATGCTGGGAATACTACTAGTGGGACTGCAGCAAGAACTATCCCAGCTACTCCCTTGCTCCCCTATATGGCAGGCCTCAGTCTTCCTGATTTTGACCAGTTGATAAATGACCCTATACACCATGACACTAGTTGGCCTGATATGCTGACTAAGCTCCCTTTCGACATCCCCAAGTCTGAAGGCCTTGCTGGAGAAGATCCTACAAATCATGTGCGATCTTTCCACATGTGGTGTTCATCTAACTCCATTACCGATGACTCTGTCCGTTTTCGGTTGTTCCAACGTACACTTACAGGAAAAGATTCTAAGTGGTATGTTGATCAGGCCTCACCTTCTCATACCACCTTTGTGACTCTTGCTTGGGAATTTTTGTCTTATTTCCAGCTTCCTCTTCGTTATGACACTAGTACCAAACTTTTGACTTCTTTCCGTCAATTGTCTGTGACCCTCCTATCCGATCATGTCCAAGAATGGCGGAGAAGAAAGAGCCTATGTTGAGCCCCTACCTTCGAAGACCGTGTCTACATGGATTGGTTCCTTAGATATCTCTTTCCCCCTATCGGCAAAGATGTTGCATCTCACTTTCCCCAAACTGAAGAAGGCGCTCTCCAAATTGCGTTAAAATATGACCTGATCTACGCTCAGTCAAGCTATGTTTATATCGTTCCACCTTATCTTCCTAGACCCAGTGGTGCCAACACACTAGGGGCATATCATGCCACCAACCATATCGTTGGAGCTCTCTCTCATACATACACTCAACCTCCCATGGGCTATGGTTTTCCTCAGGGGGACCAGTACCTCCTGCACTTTTCCCCCTCCCAGTAGCATGTATCCAGGATGCGGCATACCTCCTCCTTTTGCCCAACCTCCTGTTTACAACACTGTTACCCAACCTCCTTATTACCCATATCCATAGCATGGTGCTCCAACCCCTCCAACATTAGCACCACCTCCTCCTTTTCCTTCTCAACCCTAGAAACAACATTCACTACCCCCTCAGGGGCAGGTGTATGCACAACAAGGCACGACTAATCCTCCTCCCTCCAAAAAGAAGAGGAAAGGCACTCAAAATCAATCCGCTCCCAGTAATCCTATACCTAATCCTCAAAATAATGCCCCTAACACTGCTAACCAGCAATAGGGCTTAGCCCAAGCTCCTTGAGCTGCCTCCTTCGGTCTCTACAGAGCCTCTTTCGATACCTACTAGTCCCTTGTAGATCCCTCAGCCTAAGGCGGAGGTTCATACCAAGATCCCTAAGGGACCACTATGCCGAAATGCTGCTTTTGGCAAAGCTACCCATTCATATAGCATAGTAGATGATTTGGCGCAATCTCCTGCTTCCATTTCAATGTTGGAACTCCCCTAGTCATGCCCTTCACAATGAAAAGCTCTACTATCTGCCATGGGCACTTTAGATCCTTTTGACGATCGATTGATTTTTTTTTTATGTTGACCGGTTAGAACATCCTCCTCTCCCTACTTTCATCACTTTCCAAATCGTAGTCAAGAACCGGAACGCCAACGTTTCCCGGTGCATCATTGATGAGGGGGCATTCACCTGTGTGATGTCTGCTTCTGTTTGGAAGCAACTAGGATCACCTGAGTTGGCTCCTTCCACGTTCACTCTCCAAGCGTGGGATAGCCATGCCTCCCAGCCCATTGGCTTATTCCGCAATTGTCCTATTAATCTTGCGAGCAAGATTGTTTGTTTTGACATAGAATTCATAGATGCCGCCTTAGATTACAACATTATATTGGGTCATAGCTACACCTATGCGATGTCCGATGTCCCATCTGCGGTTCACCTCAAGATATCCTTCCCTCATAATGGAAATATAGTCACCATCGACCAGTTGACATATTACGAACCTAAGTCTCAGACCTCCCCTGAGTCCACCATCTCTTCGGTGGCCAACAAGAAAAATTTCGATCCTTTGACCAGTGTCTCACCCGGAGTCTACAAAGATTCCTCATTGCTTGGTACATTCCATGGTCTTCCTTCTCCTGTCTCTGATCCCAACTCATCGAATGTTTGCATGATGCAATCTTCTCAGGCTGCCCTCAAACGACCCTCCTCGGCTAGTCAACAGCCTGCTCTCCCTCCACAACCTACTCCTATCCCTTCGATTCAGCCTTCTAGACCTCCTCCTCTTGGCCCTTCAGCTGGTATCCATGAGCCTCTTTACCCTCCTGGAACAGTTCCTCCAGGCCTTAACCATTTAGGAGTCGTCCCACCTGGCCATTACCCCTTCAGTCAGATACCGCTCCTAGCTCCCCCACCAGGAGTGTATACGGCACCTATCATGGCCACCCTCTCTCTTCCTAACCTGACCCTTGGGATTCCCATATGGTACCTTGATCCTCCAGCCGCTACCCTGTCTGGTCAACCCAATACTTGTCTTGCTTTGACTCTGGTTTAACCAGTCCCCATGAATTCTTCCGCTACAACAGTGCCTCAACCATTTCAATAGGAACCACCTCCTGTTGTGACCGTTTCGGGTAAGAAGGGCAAAGATCGTAAGAGGGCCTCAAAGGACAAGGCTGCCCCGACTGACCCTGCACCTCCCCTGCACACAAATCCCCGTGCTTTGTGTGATTTCGTCGTCCATCCCACCCATAACTTTCATGAACTACCCCGTATCAAGTCCATGGTTAAAGTTGTGTTCCCTGATTCTACGGTCCCTGAAGCCTCTGTTTCTTCCTTGAATGCAGCCAAGAATCCTAAAACTATTCACACCAACCAACCCTGTGCTTTGTGTGATCTCCATGGCCATTATTCCCACCATTTTCCCCACCTTCCGCATTATCGTGCCTCTTTAAAGGTAGTTTGAGAGTACGAGGTTGAACACAACCAATCCTCATCTCCCATACTTGCACAGTATGATGCAGTCCAAACTGAGGATTTATCGGCTCCCATTGACATTCCCCTTCCTGATGTCGAGATGACAGAGCTTGCGGCCACCATCCTCTACCTATCATCATCCATGAGACCCTCGATGGAAGCTCCCTCTGAATCTTTCGTAATTGTTTCGCTTGACCTCCCTTCAGTGATCGCCCTGGGCTAAAAAGTAATAGATCCCTTATCTTCTTGTTCTTCTGTCATCCACCGTGACGATGCGTATGTGAACCTTTCTTCTCATGATGTTGAGTCAGGTAGCTTCGCCATGTCATGTGGTCTCCCTTCCTCCAGTCACTCCATCTTCTATTGTGATGATGGCATCATGGAAGCCATGTCCGCCCCTGACTTCATCTTTCCCGCCCATAAACGGGATGGCACCATCCGTGTCTATGGTGAGTTTCGCGGCCTGAGCACAAGCTACACCTATGGTAGCTCCCACACTCCACCTCACCGTCGGCGTGTGAGTAGTAGACATCCTACCCAAATCACTCCCTCCCGCAGAATGCGTTCGATTTCTACTTTGCGCTCAGGTTGCCAGTATTTTTCATCATCCTCCCATTTATTGTCTTGTGGCACCTTTCAGATGGACCTCCCGTCCACACCTTATATTGGTTTTGCTAATGGTGCAAGTCGCTACTCCCGGAATCTAGCCTCGGCAGGTTGGGCCATATTTACCCCCTTGCACTCACTTGTTCTCTCAAATCGTGTATGCATTGGTACTACTACCAATAATCAGGTCGAATATGATGTTGTGTGAGGTTTATTATCTGATGCCCTTTCACATCACATCCTCCACCTTCATGTTCGTTTATATTCCCTGCTTCTTGTCATGCAACTGAATGGTGTCTATCGTGTGCATAATCCTATCCTTTTTAGAAGATATTTACGAGTGAAGCTTTTGATGCGTGAATTTGAAATCATTACATTCAGTAATGTACCTAGAGCACAAAATCACTATGTAGATAGCATTGCAAACCATATTGTAGATTTTCATTTAACACATGCATTTAACACAAGGCAATAACATAAAACTATCAAAATGGTACATATCCATAATATGTGTTGTATAAAATGTTTTAGATTCCATCAACTCTAATACATATGACATGCTCATAGCATGTTACGAAAACTCAAAACTGGGGGCACCACCTACCCCTACACACTAATCACTATCTGGAGGATCCCGAGCCAATGGCTTTGCTCCTACAGGTCGTAGATCATGCATCCCATGTTCAGCCATCACTATGCGCCACATGACCCCTTGCCACTCCGAAGGTAGACCAATACATGGCTCTATGTACTAGTCCTCTAAGTCTTGCCAACCGCACTTTGAAATACCAATCAACATCCTCTCACATCTACGAAATATGTCCTCCAGGAGAGCTGTTGCCTCCTCATTTTGTTGTGCCCTCGATCCAGTAGGTCCTGCAGCTCCTAATAATGCAGGTCATCCCATATACCCATCCGGTTTTACTGGTGCTGTATCTGCATACCAAAGGTGGAAGAATTAGTACCATATACAATATTTTGAAACTTTACAATGCACATAAAAAGATTATCAATTTTTCACTTACCATCGGCCCCCCATACTCGACCAAGAGGCAGTGGAAAATCCAGGTCCCCAAAATAACTCGTCCCACTATAGGGATAGTCGTCTATGTACAATGGCATCTGATCCCAATGCGCAAAAAAATCAGGTCGGAACACCCATCCGACTACCCCATCTCCCCCTCTGCACAGTGTTTTTCCCCACCAGCACATCCTGGGCTCTCTCCGGCACCCATCCTAGAGCTTTATATGAGGTTGAAGTGTAGGGATCTTCTCAAAGAAGAGTGAGCACAAAATTGTACCATATGCACAATCGTGGTTCACTTGCCGCCTGCATAGTGACAATTTCCTTTTCAACAACGACAGCATCATCTAGGCCCACCCATAGCAAGTCCCACCCAACACACTCTCCACAAGCATCATCTGCCCTCCGGTGATGTGGTGGAGTGCCTGGTTGCCTAGGATCCGCAGCACCGCTGCGGCCACGACACGGATCTCTAACCTCTCTAGATCCCCGATGGGTATCTAAGTCTCCATGACTTGGAGACCTGGTCAAAAATGGCGCTCTACAAACTCCATGATTTTCTACCCTCACGGTAACACTGGCTGCATATTCCCAACCATCCCAAGTGGTGGAAGACCAGTCAGGAAATATATATTCTGGACCGTCAACTCGATTTGGTGCCCTTGCACTATAAATACCTCATAGTCCGGATCCCAAGAGCTGACAATCTGGGCCAATAAGGGCTCTCTAGCTCTCATCAGAGGTTCTCCACAAACTTCAAAACCCCAAACCTGGCCAATGCACTGCAGACACCCTGATCCTCCCGGATCTCCGACCGTAATGTGCCCAGGTATCTCTCTCTCTCCAGTTGATCCGTAATTCTGCTATATCTACACAAAACCATCATAATTGTCAGTGTATAGATAGGAAATACTGTATCCAAAAAAAAAAACCTAGTTCTCAGCCAAAAAATATCATAGAAAAACCCTCCCTGTCAGGTTGCACTTTTCAGGCCCAATCCTGGGACAGGTCGCAGTTTTCTGCCCAAAACCTACTACCCAGGTCACACTTTTTACCCCAAAAAGTGTGACCTGGTCGTGAAGAGGAGAAGGGGTTTGTTCCTAAGCTCTAGGGACCTAAAATAAACTTTCAAACCACTGAAATGAAAGATTAGGGTTAGGCATCTTACTTGCAACTCACGGATCTCGATTCCAACAATCGGTTTGTCTGCTACGATTGCCGCAATATTTAGGGCCTTCTCTCCTCTCTACATTCACCACAGCTCCACATGCAAATGAGTGAATTTGGAGGGAAAATTCCTTATTAAAAGAGAAAACCCTAATTTTTCTTTTGCCTGCTATGGCCAAACCATAGCTCAATTTTCCAAACCGTCTATACTGTTGGAAAGCTCTCACCCGGCCCTCAAATGGGTATTTGTTAGTTTTTCGTGATTTGATATTTCACCTTGACACATTTTGTCCAAGAAGGGTCACTTCACCACTCCTCAAAATCAAATTTCCTCTCCTGCAACACTTTTACTTGGGGGCACCACTTTGCCTTCATACTTGTCCATGCTCGTGTTGATTTTTTTCGTGAGTAACCATCATGTACTCATGTTTTTATGGTCCCGGTTGGACCTTTTTCTGTGTGGCAGCACCATCGAGTCACCCTTGTTTAGAGCATCTGAGTTGATTCATCATTGCATTCATGGAGTCTATCCCAAGTCCCTTTATATCCCGCTATAGTCCTCCATACTTCATTTCTTGGTTCCTCTCTCGTGTCGCACAGTATGACCTTTAGTCCCACTGTCCCCTATCCCTCATAAGATTGTGTCAGTCGCTGCCAGGTCATCCATGCCCTTTATGCTCTAATATGGGAATTTTTCCGTCTGCTACTCAGTACCCCCCATTTTATCATCATCACCGGTGTCAGTCTGTCAGTTGCTCTACTATTTTCTCTTGTGCCTTAGTTGATGAACCCTTATTTCCTCATCTATGATGGACCTCCTTCTGTCGACATCAGCTCATTCATTCTAGAAGATAGGTCTAGAGGGCAGTGTACCTTGGTTCCAACTTCCACTCTTGTTCGGTGCCTCAGATCAGGCAAAGGGACTCCTTATTGCCCTTTGACTTTATTTTTTCCGAACTTCAGCTCCTTTCAGCATGATCGAGATCTGTATACTTGATGGTTCAGTGATGCAGCAGTTGAAATCAGTGATTCCCAGGTGTGTGTGAGATGTCTCAGCCCTCGTGAGGGGGTGGCCCTACAGGTAGCCCCCCACATGCCCGAATGACCTCTTCATTATAGCCTTTGATGCAACTCCATATATTTGATGGTGTCAACCTCAGTCACTTGCAGCACCTTTTTGTTTGCATCTATCAGTCAGATTTTTAGAGCCCTTTCCTGTTTACAGGGGAATTTGGGTTGTATTTGTATCTCATGTACTCAGATATTATTGTATAAGCCCTGGATGTTATCCCAGGCACAATATGTATGTGGAATTCATTATCATGTTTTACCTAGCTCATGTTTATGCCAGCATGTAATATATTGTTCAGTCCCTTCTTTACTGGATGAATAATTCTTTGTACTTTGTTTCGGCAGGCATAGGTATGCCTCCCTTGTCGCCTATAGCACAGGTACTCACTCATAAAAGAGATTTGTCACACCTATAAGTCTCGCCTCCTCAGGGTCTAGTCCTTTAGCACTTCGCTCTACCTCATATTTCTCTCTCTTTGAATTCCCCTTCGGTGTCTAGTGATTGAGTTTTTACACCGTACTTTGGTCATAGGATTAGCTCCTAAAGCTCACACATTGGGGGGCAATCTGTTACACCATTTTTTGGTCATCTAACCTGTTACTATTAGATGGAACTAAGTACACAATGTAAGACCAATTTTACCCTAAGAAAAATTGCTTTCACTATGAAAAATAACTTAGTAAAACACCTTTATTAAGTTGTTTATGGTCTAAACAGGAAACCCCATGAGGAAATATTAAATACATCCACATTTTTTTTATTTTCCTCAAGGAATAATTAGTTAAACAAAAATTTAACTAATATTCCTAGTCATATTTAACCCAAAACAAGAAAATTAATTAGATAAATTATTATTTATCTTTTTATTTTCTAGGAATGATTATTTAAACCTTATTTACATAATATTCCTTGTTAAATTTGACTAAATCACTCATAAATAGTTAAATAAATCATTATTTATTTAATTATTACTCAACCACATCCTTAAAATGATAAATAAATCATTTATTTATTTATTTATTACAAATAAATGGATTTGACCGAAGTCAAAATCCTTTTCCCTCCAACAAAAATAATAAAATATTTCATAAAAGTTGGATCTTGATTTGGTTAATAATATTTTAATTATGCACCAATATCTAGAGTAACTCAATATTTTGTTATAAATAAAAGGTTTTTTGCATTCATTCATCACCTTTTGTTGCCTAAGATCACTCTGAATCTATACTTTTGGTTTGACTTTGATCCACCATCATTGTCATATTTTCTCCATCCTTTTGCTTGTGAGCTCCCTTTGAGTTCCTTTTTTTTGTCTAGGTTTTCTACAACATCAAGAGAGAGGATTTTTAGATCTGAAGTGCTGAGAACTTACAAGAACCCATCCCATTGAAGAGAACTGGTAACATCCTTCTATGTTTTAATTCCAAGTTCCCTTAATATAAAATTCATTCAACATATTCTTGTCTTGTCTATTGGATGCATGGAGTAAATCATGTTTTATTTACTTAATGTCTTTTGATGCATAGATCTAGGTTTTTGTAGAATTTATCTTGATCAAATAACTTCATATCTGAAGATATTGGCAGCCATATTTTGATGTTAGGGTTTTTTGTTATGCGCAGCTAAAGTGGTCTTTTTTTGCACACCTGTAATTAAGATTCATACTAACAACTGGCAACTCCACACGGGTTTCCAATTACGACCGCTGTCATTTTTCTGATCCTTGCATATCCAGCTGCTTAAAACCCTAGTATTTCTCTTTAGCCTCTTGTTTTTTCTTTTCTTGATGTTGTTTTTAACCTATAAAACCCTAAAACAGTAAAAATTCTAACTTCCGTGTGTTTTCGAACCTATTGCGCAGGTGACAGACATCAGCCGCAGCTGAGACGACATTTTTTACTAAAATCTACCGCTGAGAGTGCTAGAAGTGCAGGTCACATTTTTTGGAGCTAAACCTGTGACCTGAAGCTCCAGGATGCACTTTTTAGCCCAGAAACTGTGACATATGCAGAAAACAGGTCAGAAACTGCGACCTGAACTTTTTGCGGGAGTTTTTCTGAAATTTTTCTGGGTTTGTCTAGGCCTCTGTTCAGGGTTGTCTAACCTCTGTCTCCACCCATTTTTGACCTGTACTTGTTCTGTTTTACTCAACTAAGTGGGAACCTAGGCCCTTAGGGCTTCAGTACCCTCCACACTTTGTGGAAGATTTTTAGTTGTTGAGGTTGTCTGAAATTTTCAGAGTGTTCAGCTATTTTTCAGATCTAATACCTCACCTTCATATCTACTTCAAATTGTCTTTTTATCCATCCAAATCACCTCATTTAGCTTTGTTTTGGTTTTCCTCCAGGGTTCACTCTGTTTCCCTCCAGGAGATAGCCTTTCGCCACCTCATTTACAACAATTTTTCCTCTGATTTGTTGTTGTTTTCTGCACCACTTTCCAGCAGATTTTGACCTTTAGATCCATGTCCCTCCCTACCTTAGATCTATCGACTATTTTGGTGTGTTTTGACTAGTTTTTTCCCACCTACAAACTACTTGTTCAAAGTCTCGCCTTCTTGGGTTTAGATTATTGCATTATTAGTTGTTTATTTACTGTTATTTCAGTTTCATATACTATTATCTGCAGGTTTATTTACAGTTACACAACACACTTTTCTTTTTCTCTACAAACATCTATGTTTAAAAATTAAAATTTACACACTTTGCACACACACCATAAGTGTAAAAGGGCTTGGTTAACATCGCCAAGCAAAGACTCTAAAAAAATTGAAATCAATTGATCCTGCACCTCTTCACCCTTTTTTCGACATTGTAATCAGTTGATCCTGCACCTCCTTGCCCTTGTCGGTCTTTTTTTCCCTTGTGTCGTGTTTTTTTTGTCACCATTGCGCCACCAAGGCATTTATCCCTAAGACTTCTTGGCCTTCATCCTTAGTTTCCAGTAGGAATACTTACTCTTCCGCGTAGGATTCGAGTTAGTCCTCCTCCGAGTCCGCACTCTGACTCTTCTTCTAGTTCTCCTTCTGCCCCTGGTTCTCCTCCTGTCACCTTCACCATGTCTAGCTCAGGACCTAACGTTGGTGGTATCCCTGGCCTAATGCTGGGAATACTACTAGTGGGACCGCAACAGGAACTATCCTGGCTTCTCCCTTGCTCCCCTATATGGCAGGCCTCAGTCTTGCTGATTTTGACTAGTTGATAAATGACCTTATACACCATGACACTAGTTGGCCTACTATGCTGACTAAGCTCCCTTCTGACATGGCCAAGTTTGAAAGCCTTGCTGGAGAATAACCTACAAACCATGTTCGATATTTCCACATGTGGTGTTTGTCTAACTCTATTACTGATGACTCTGTCCGTCTTCGGTTATTCCAACATATGCTTACAGGTGAAGCTTCTACGTGGTATGTTTATCAGGCCTCGTCCTCTCTTACCACCTTTTTGAGTCTTGCTCGGGCCTTTTTGTCTTATTTCTAGCTTCCTCTTCATTATGACACTGGTACCGAACTTTTGACTTCTTTCCATCAATTGTCTGTGACCCGCCTATCTGATCATGTCCAAGAATGGCGGAGAAGAAAGAGCCTATGTCAAGCCCCTACCTTCGAAGGCTGTGTCTACATGGACTGGTTCCTTAGATATCTCTTGCCCCTATCGGCAAAGATGTCGCATCACACTTCCCTCAAACTGAAGAAGCTGCTCTCCAAATTATTTTAAAATATGACCTGATCTACGCTCAGTTGGGTTATGCTTATACCGTTCTACCTGATATTCCTAGACTCGGTGGTGCCAACACACCGGGGGCATCTCATGCCGCTGACAGTATCGTTGGAGTTCTCTCTCATCCATACGTTCAACCTCCAATGGGCTATGGTTTTCCTCAGGGGGGGCTGTACCTCCTACACTTTTCCGCCTTTCGGTAGCATGTATCCATGATACGACATACCTCCTCCTTTTACCCAACCTCCTATTTACCACACTGTTACCAACCTCCTTATTACCTGTATCCACAGCCTGGTCCTCCAGCCCCTCCAGCATTAGCACCACCTCCTCCCTTGCCTTCTCAACCCCTGCAATAGCAGCCACCGCCCCCTCAAGGGCAGGTGTATACACAGCAGGATGCGACTAATATTCCTCCCTCCAAAAGATGAAAGGCACTCAAAATCAATCTGCTCCCGATAATCTTGGACCTAATCCTCAAAATAATGCCCCTAACACTGCTAACCAGCAACAGGGCACTCAGCCCAAGTAGGACAGGCCTGTTCGCATGAACAACCCTTGTTCTTGTTGTGGTGTTTATGGTCATTACACACATGATTGTCCTCTTTTACCACAGATGAAGCAGATGTGGGAGTTTCAAGCAACATTGCGAGGACAACAAGCCTCCCCTTCCATCCCTCCCAATGCTACGCCTAGTCAGCCGACTATGCTAACTAATCCTTTCCCTCAGCAAGGATTTGTGGCTACCCAACCACCTGAAGGTTAGGTGGCCCCTCAACCTCTTCCATCTGGTACATCCGATTACCAGATTCTCATGATGAACTCTGATCAACCTCTAACCCTAGACATCAATCTTCAGACTCGATCCCGCCAGTACAAAAAGCCTCCCACTACGTCTATCCCTGAGCCACCTCCTTCGGTCTCTACACAGCCTCTTTCGACACCAAATGGTCCCTTGCAGCTCCCTCATCCTAAGGCGTAGGTTCATACCAAGATCCCTAAGGGACCACTACGACGAAATGCTGCTTCTGGAAAATTTTCCCATTTGTATACCATAGTAGATGATTTGGCGCAATCTCCTATTTCCATTTCAACACTAGAACTCCTCCATTCGTGCCCTTCACAACGAAAAGCTCTACTATCTTCCATGGGCACTATAGATCCTTCCGATGATCAATTGATTTTTTTTTATGTTGACCGATCAGAACATCCTCCTCTCCCTGCTTCCGTCACTTTCCAAATCCCAGTCAAGATCCAGAACGCCAACATTTCCTTGTGCATCATTAATGAGGGGGCATCCACCTATGCGATGTCAACTTCGATTTGGAAGCAACTCGGATCACCTGATTTGGTTCCTTCCATGATCACTCTCTAAGCATGGGATGGCCATGCCTCCTAGCCCATTGGCTTATTCCACAATTGTCCTATTACTCTTGCGGGCAAGACTGTTTTCGTTGATGTAGAAGTCATAGATGCCCCGTTAGATTACAACATTATATTGGGTCGTAGCTACACCTATGCGATGTTTGATGTACCATCTGCGGTTCACTACAAAATTTCCTTCCCTCATAATGGAAATATAGTCACCATTGACTAGTTGACATATTACAAACAGAAGTCTCAGACCTCCCTGAGTCCACCATCTCTTCAGTGGCCAACAAGCAAACCATCTATCCTTTGACCAGTGTCTCACCCAGAGTCTACAAAGATTCCTCATTGCTTGGTACATTCCATGGTCTTCCTCCTCCTGTCTCTGATCCTAGCTCATCGAATGTTTGCATGATGCAATCATCTTGGGCTGCCCTCAAACGGCCCGCCTCGGCTAGTCAGGAGCCTCCTCGCCCTCCACAACCTACTCCTAGCCCTTTGATTCAGCCTTCTAGACCTCCTCCTCTTGGCCCTTCAGCTGGTATCCATGAGCTTCTTTACCCTCTTGGAACGGTTCTTATAGGCCTTAACCATTTAGGAGCTGTCCCGCCTGGCCTTTACCCCTCCGGTCAAATACCGCTCCTAGCTCCCCCACCAGGAGTGTATACGGTACCTATCATGGTCACCCTCTCTCTTCCTAACCTGATGCTTGGGATTCATGTATGGTACCTTGATCCTCCAACCACTACCTCGCTTGGTCAACCCAAACCTTACCTTGCTTTGACTCTGGTTCAACTATTCCCCATGACTTCTCCCACTGCAACAATGCCTCAACCACCTCAATAAGAACCACAACCTGTTGCGACCGTTTCGGGTAAGAAGGGCAAAGCTCGCAAGAGGGCCTCAAAGGACAAGGCTGCCCCAATTGACCCTACACCTCCCCCGCCCGCAAAGCCTTATGCTCTGTGTGATGTCGTCAACCATGCCACCCATAATTGTCCTGAACTGCCTCATATCAATCCCATGGTTAAATTTGTGTTCCCTGAGTCTACAGTCCATGAAGCCTCTGTTTCTTCCTTGACTACAGACAAGAATCATAAAACTATTCACACCAACCAACCCTGTGCTTTGTGTGGTCTCCATGGCCATTATTCCCACCATTTTCCCCGCCTTACGCATTACCACGCCTCTTTAGAGGTAGTTTAGGAGTACGAGGTTGAACAGAACCAATATGCATCTCCCGTACTTGTGCAGTATGCTGCAGGCCAAACTGAGGATTTACCCACTCCCACTGACATTCCCCCTCCTGATGTCGAGATGATGGAGCCTGCGGCCAACATCCTCTACCTATCATCATCCATGAGACCCTCAGTGGAAGCTCCCTCTGAATATTCCCTTGTTGTTTCGAATGACCTCCCTTCAGCGATCACCTTGGGTTCAACATCAGTAGATCCCTTATCTATTTTTTCTTCCGTCATCCACTGTGACGATGCGCATGTGAACCTTTCTTCTCATGATGATGATTCAGGTAGCTTCGCTGCATCATGTGGTCTCTCTTCCTCCAGTCACTCCATCTTATATTGTGATGATGACATCATTGAAGCCATCTCCACCCCTGACTTCATATTTCCCGCCCATAAACGGGATGGCACCATCCATGCCTATGGTTACTTTCGCAGCCTAAGCACAAGCTACACCTCTGGTAGCTCCCACACTCCACCTGACCGTCGACATGTGAGTAGTAGACATCCTACCCAAATCACTCCCTCCCGCGGAATGCGTTCGATTTCTACTTTGCGCTCAGGTTGCCAAAATTGTTCATCATCCTCCCATTTATTGTCTTGTGGCATCTTTTAGATGGACCTCCCGTCCACACCTTATATTGGTTCTGCTGATGGTGCAAGTCGCTACTCCCGGAATCTAGCCTCGACAGGTTGGGCCATATTTACCCCCTTGCACTCACTTGTTCTCTCGAATGGTGTATGCATTGGTACTACTACCAATAATCAGGCAGAATATGATGGAGTGTGAGGTTTATTAGCCGATTCCATTTCACATCGCATCCTCCACCTTCATGTTCATGTAGATTCCCTGCTTCTTGTCATGCAACTGAATGGTGTCTATCGTGTGCATAATCCTATCCTTTTTAGAAGATATTTACGAGTGAAGCTTTTGATGCGTGAATTTGAAATCAATACATTCAATCATGTACCTAGAGCACAAAATTACTTTGTAGATAGCATTGCAAACCATATTCTAGATTGGCATTTAGCACACGCATTTAACACAAGACAATAACATAAAACTATCAAAATGGTACATATCCATAATATGTGTCGTATAAAATGTTTTAGAGTCCATCAACTCTGATACATATGACATGCACATAGCATGTTATGAAAACTCAGAACTGGGGGCACCAGCTTCCCCTACACACTAATCACTATCTGGAGGATCCCGAGCTAATGGCTTTGCTCCTGCAGCTCATAGATCACGCATCCCCTGTCTGGCCATCGCCATGCACCACATGACCCCTCGCCACTCCGAGGGTAGACTAATACATGGCTCTATGTACTGTTCCTCTAAGTCTTGCCAGCCGCACTCTGCACACCGGTCAACAAACTCTCACATCTATGATGGATGTCCTCCAGGAGGACTGCTACATCCTCATTTTGTTGCACCCTCGATCCACTAGGTCCTGTAGCTCCTGATACTGCAGGTCGTCCCATATACCCGGCTGGTTTTACTGGTGTTGTATCTGCATACCAAAAGTGGAAGAATCAGTACCATATACAATATTCTGAAACCTTACAATGCACATAAAAATATTAGCAATATTTCACTTACCATCGGGCCTCCATACTCGACCACGAGGCAGTGGCAAATCTGGGTCCCCAAAATAACTCATCCCACTATAGGGATAGCCATCTATGTACAACGACATCTGATCCCAATGCGCAAAAAACTCAGGACGGAACACCCGTCCGACTGCCCCACCTCCCCCTCTGCACAGTATTCATCCCCACCAGTGCATCCTAGGCTCTCTCGGGTCCCCATCCTAGAGTTGTATACGAGGTCAAAGTGTAGGGATCTTCATAAAGAAGAGTGAGCACAAAATTTTACCATATGCACAGTCATGGTTCACTTGTCGCTTGCATAGCGAAAACTTTCATTTCAACGACGACAGCATCATCTGGGCCCACCCAACACACTCTCCATAAGCATCATTTTCCCTTCGGTGATGTGGTGGAGTGCCTGGTTGCCCAGGATCCCAGCACCGTTGCGGCCACAACATGGGTCTCTAACCTCTTTAGATCCCTAATGGGTATCCGAGTCCCCTTGACTTGGAGACCTGGTCACTAATGGTTCTCTACAAACTCCATGATGTTCCACCCTCGCAGTAACACTAGCTGCGTATTCCCAACCATCCCAAGTGGTGGAAGACCACTCAGGAAATATATATCCTAGACCATCAACTTGATCTGGTGCCCCTGCACTATAAATACCTCAGGGTCCGGATCCCAATAGCTGACAATACGGGCCAATAAGGCTCTCCAGCTCTCATCAGAGGGTTCTCCACAAACTTCAAAACCCCAAACCTGGCTAATGCACTGCGGACACCTAGATCCTCCCGGATCCCCAACCTTAATGTGCCTAGGTCTCTCTCTCTCCATTTGATCCATAATTCTTCCATATATGCACAAAACCATCATAATTGTCAGTGTATAGATAGGAAAGACTGTATCCAAACACAAAAACCTAGTTCTCAGCCAAAAAACACCATAGAAAAACCCCTCCCTGTTAGGTCACACTTTTGAGGCCCAATCCTGGGATAGGTTGCATTTTTCTGCCCAAAACCTGCTAGCGAGGTCGTAGGTTTTTCCCCAAAAAGTGCGACCCGGTCGTGAAGAGGAGCAAGGGTCTTTTCCTGAGCTCTGGGGACCTAAACTGAACTTTCAATCCATTGAAATGAAAGAGTAGGGTTAGGCCTCTTACCTACAACTAACGGATCTCGATTCCAATGGTCAGTTTGTCTGCTACGATTTCTACAAGATTTAGGGCCTTCTCTCCTCTCTACATTCACCATAGCTCCACATGCAAATGAGTGAATTTGGAGGGAAAATGCCTTATTAAAAGAGAAACCCCTGATTTTTCTTTCGCCTGCTATGGCCAAACCGTAGCTCAATTTGTGAAACCTTCTGTACCGTTGGAAAGCTCTCACTGAGCCCTCAAATGGGTATTTGTTAGTTTTTCGTGATTTGATACTTCACCGGGACACATTTTTTCCAAGAAGGGTCACTTCACCACTCCTCAAAATTGAATTTCTTCACCTACAATGCTTGTACGTGGGGGCACCACTTTTCCTTCATACTTATCCATGCTCGTGTCAATTTTCTTCATGATTAACCATCATGTACTCATGTTTTTATGGTCCCCATTGGACCTTTTTCTGTGTGGCAGCACCATTGAGTCGCCCTTGTTTAGAGCATTCGAGTTGAGTCATAATTGCATTCATGGAGTCTATCCCGAGTCCCTTTGTATCCCTCTATAGTCCTCCATCCTTCATTTCTTGGTTCCTCTCTTGTGTCGCACATTATGCTCTTCAGTCCCATTACCCCCTATCCCTCATGATATTGTGTCAGTCGCTGCCAGGTCATCCATGCCCTTTATGCTCTAACAAGGGAATTCATCTGTTTGCTACTCAGTACCCCCCATTTTATCACCATCACTGGTGTCAGTCTGTCAGTCTCTCTTCTATTTCCTCTTCTGCCTTAACTGAGGAACCCTTATTGCCTCATCTATGGCAGACCTCCTTCTGTTGACATCATCTCATCCATTCCAGAAGACAGGTCTAGAGGGCGGTGTACCTTGGTTCTAGCTTCCACTCTTGTTCAGTGCCTCGGATCAGGCAAAGGGACTCCTTATTTCCCTTTGAATTTATTGTTTCTCAGCTCCAGCTCCTTTCAGCATGATCCAGATCCGTATGATGGCTCAGTGATGCAGTAGCTGATATCAGTGATTCCCAGGTGTGTGTGAGATGTCTCAACCCTCATGAGGGGGTGGCCCTAAAGGTAGCCCCCCACATGCCTGGATGACCTCTTCATTACAGCCTTTGATGCAGCGCCATATATTTGATGATTTCGGCCTCAACCGCTTGCAACACTTTTTTGTTTGCATGTATCAGTCAGATTTTCAAAGCCCTTTCTTGTTTACAGGGGCATTTTGGGTTGTATTTGTATCTCATGTAATCAGATATTATTGTATAAGCCCTGGCTATTATCCCAGGCATAGTATGTATGTGGGATTCATTATCATGTTTTACCTGGCTCATGTTTATGCCAGCATGTACTATATAGTTCAGTCCCTTGCTTACTGGACACATTATTCTTTGTACTTTATCTCGACGGGCATAGGTATGCCTCCCTCGCTGCCTATAGCACAGGTACTCACTCATAAAAGAGACTTGTCGCACCTGTAAGTCTTGCCTCCTCAGGGTCTAGTCCTTTAGCGCTTCGGTCTACCTCATATTTCTCTCTCTTTGACTTCCCCTTCAGTGTCTAGTGATTGAGTTCTTACACCATACTTCAGTCATATGATTAGCTCCTAATGCTCACACACTGGGGGCAAATCTGTTACACCATTTTTTGGCTATCTAACCTGTTACTATTACATTGACCTAAGTATACCATGTAAGACCAATTTTACCCTAAGTAAAATTGCTTTCACTATGAAAAATATTAGTAAAACACCTTTATTAAGTTGTTTATGGTCTAAACAGGAAACCCCATGAGGAAATATTAAATAAATCCACATTTGTTTGATTTTCCTCAAGGAATAATTAGTTAAACAACATTTTAATTAATATTCCTGGTCATATTTAACCCAAAACAGGAAAATTAATTAGATAAATTATTATTTATCTTATTATTTTCTAGGAATGATTATTTAAACCTTATTTAAATAATATTCCTTGTTAAACTTGATTAAATCACTCATAAATAGTTAAATAAATCATTATTTATTTAATTATTACTCAACCACATCCTTAAAATGATAAATAAATCATTTATTTATTTATTATTTACAAATAAATGGATTTGACCCAAGTCAAATTCGTTTTCCCTCCAACAAAAATAATAAAATATTCCATAAAAGTTGGATCTTGATTTGGTTACTAATATTTTAATTATGCTTCAATATCTAGACTAACTCAATATTTTAGACTAACTCAATATTTTTTTATAAATAGAAGGGTTTTTCCATTCATTCATCACCTTTTTTTGCCTAAGATCACACTGGATCTATACTTTTGGTCTGACTTTGATCCACCATCATTGTCATATTTTCTCCATCCTTTTGCTTGTGAGCTCCCTTTGAGTTCCTTTTTTTGTCTGGGTTTTATACACCCTCAAGAGAGAGGAATTTTAGATCTGAAGTGTTGAGGACTTACAAGAACCCATCCCATTGAGGAGAACTGGTAACATCCTTCTATGTTTTCCTCCCAGGTGCCCTTAATATAAAATTCATTCAACATATTATTGTTTTTTCTATTGGATGCATGGAGTAAATCTTGTTTTATTTATTGCTTAATGTCTTTTGATGCATAGATCTATATTTTTGCAGCATTTATCTTGATCAACTAACTGCAGATCTGAAGATATTGGCAACCATCTTTTGTTGTTAGGGTTGTTTGTTATGCGCAACTAAAGTGGTCTTTTTCGCACACCTTCAATTCAGATTCATACTAACATCTATATTTGAAGTTGTATTTTCTTTCTAAATTTAGAGTTGTGCTTATTGTCATGTATCACAGTATTTTCCCAGGGAATCCAACAGCCTATTGTTTTTCACTGGGCTTTTTCTTGTAGGAGTTTCCCACTGAATCCAAATTCAATGGCATCCCACACTAACTCACACCCCACTGCAACTCACAACTCTGGAACGAACTTACAACACTATATGGATGATAAGGGAAAAGTAGAGGCAGAGGAAAAATAAAAGAAAGAATAAATGAAAAAAATAAAGTTTACTTTGGAATGAACTTACAACATTATATGGATGATAAGGATAAAGCAGAGGCAAAGGAAAAATAACAGAAAGTAAAAACGAAAAAATAAAGTTGAGTATTGTGGAACTTGCAATAATGGTTGAACTTGAAACTTATCCTCAAGGCCACTGCTGGTCACCTGCCTTCTAACCCTACCAAGGACTGCAAAAAACTCAAAATATTCTCAAGAAAAAATTATCAATCCTACCATCTACAATAAGAAATATGGCATCCTCCAAATAAGAAATGAAGAATTCTTGATTGATTTTATTGCCATTAATCAATACTCAAAGGTAAATGAGTTTTACCCAACCTTTTTCTTCATAAAATATAATTGTTATTCAAAGCTTAATTCTATTAAGTGTTTTAAAATTCAATTCCTTGTGTAGATGGAGAAAAAATGGCAATGAACTATGACATGAATGGAGAGAATTTTCCAACTACAAACTAGCTAATGACTTTGATGAACAACAACATATGAAAATATTGAATTTTTGAAGCAAAAAGATATGTACTGAAGGCTTTCTCAATCTTTCAAGTGATGGCTAAAAGGAATCAGATAAGTAATAAGCTCTAACTGAAATCTCAATAATAAGAGAATATATTTGACTTTAAGCAAGAAAAATGGGCTCATGCTCAGCGTACATTACCCGGTATTCATCCACCTGAAACACATTTATTCAATGAAAAGAGAAGTGTTAATTTTGGGAAACTAGGTCCAAACTCCATGTTGCACTACTCATATGACGATGGTCATATTTTTGCTAGATTCCTCTTTCGGAGAGGTGCAATATTGATCTAAATATCATCTTGATCGGATGAGAAGAACATTAATTTTGAATTTATTTTCCACATGTGCAAGGTCGGCCAGATTTATCCCACATGCCTAAGAGATGTGTCACACACCCTCATTGATGAAAATAAATTGGAGAGACTTCAAAGTTTTTTTCTCATCATCTCATCACAAATTCTCTCTTTGTGATCTAATTGGTTTGATAGCCTTTGGAGGCATTTTTCCCTCACACATTTGGAGCGAAGTTACTGTTTTCTGTGATGATCTGTTTAGGGATTTCTATTTTCTGCGCTAATCTGTTTAGGGATTTTCTACTGCAGTGTTGACCAACATTGACCATGGTCAACCATTGGTCATTTTACCTCAATATTCTACAAAAATTCTGATTTTAGGAGGCCATACAACTGGGCACTAAAATCGAGGAATTTCGGGCTGTTTGACCAAAGACATAGTTTGTTGTGTTGACTTTTTTGAAGCTGCATATGTTGATTCTTCTACATTATCCCTGGTTTTACTAGAGTTGACTTGTGATCAGCTATTTTTGAGGGCTGTGGGTGTGACACATGAAAGTAATAGATGACCGAGAAAGACTTTGCTGGTTGAAGCATCCCGTTGATCGTCATAGCTCCACAATATCTCATATCTTTGCTGGACAAAAGGAATTGTAAATCTAACCTATATTTGGCTTGTCTTCTATGGATCTATTATTGTGTTCAATCAGAATTTTACTTTCAATTTTATCTTATTTCTATTTTTTATTGGGCCTAAGAAAGATTGAATTAAAAGTGCATCAAGCATAGAACACCATGGTTATCTAAATTTAACATGGTATCATATTTGAGGTGAAGACAAAGTCCAAGAGTCCAAGCTGGTGTTAGAAGCTATCTCTGAAGAAAGAATGTAATACAGTTGAGCAGCATTCTGTTGTAGAGGAATGAACCATCATGTATGTAGCTAGAATGGGAAATAACGTAGAAGACATTTTTTCTCTGGATGATCTTGTATAAGTTAATATTGCATGTAAGAATATTGCAAGGGAGAATAATAACTTATATCCTTTGGCCTGGTGGAGTAAAGGAATCTCATCATGATCTGAGTTCATCATTCTTATGGAAAACCGACCTAATCAATCAAGAGGACTAGTGCTGATTTGATTTGAAAATCAATAAGGAGCATTGATGTATTGCTGTAAAAATGAAATACCGCAATCCTAAAACAATATTTCAGCATTCTATTGTCTGAGCTCTGGAGAGGTCATCAAATCAAGATAAACAGTAATGGTTAGTGAAGTCTGTCACCTAGATCATGAATCATTAAACAGTGCTATGGATCTGTGGCAAAGGCTAGAAGGCTTCCAGCATGGAGAAGATTGTCTTCTCTTAAATACGAAGGTCTAGCAAAGGGAGGAAATTGCTAGGCCCCTATATTAATAGTGTAGTCCCTTATTTTTATTATTGTAGCCCCCTTATTGTTATTTTTGTGCCCCTGTAACCCCCATATTGTTATTATTGTTCCCTTGCATTATTATTGTTAGGTCGGCTAGGATTATATTGTGATCCCATGGACCCTTATATATAGAAGGAGGTTTTGTCATTTGTATCATCCAAGAATTGTTAATTTATGTAATGTATTGGAGTTTTCCCCTTAGAAGTGGCTGATTTCTAAGGAATTGATGTATCTTCTCTTCTATTTTTGATCTTGTTTCATAACATTTGGTATCAGAGCTTTGGATTCTAGGGTTTCACTGCTCCAAACAGGTCATTGTGGAATTTTTGCTATAACCTTTCTTCTACAAAGGTTACAAAGAAGAAATTTGTATAGCGTGAAGCAGAAATCTTGAGGAACGTCATGGAAAATTTTCAGATCCTGGGTCACAATATTTTCAGAGATATAATCTGTAGAAGTTATGGCTTTTTGGAGGCTCCTGAATTTAACCTAAACAGGTCATCGTGGAATTTTCGCAATAATTTTTTTGCTACGAGGGTTCAAAAGCTGAAATGTTTACAGAGCGAAGACGAAATCCTGAGGAACGTCATGGAAAAATTTCCAATATTTTTTCACAATGTTTTCGGAGATATGATCTGTGGAAGTTAGTGTTGTTTCAGGATTATGAATTTCATCTCAAAGAGGTGACCTTGGTAAAATCGTCATAACTCTCACTCTGAGCATCGGATTTGAATTCTATAAAAAATGGCCACAAGTGCACACATTGTAGTTTCCTTTATATCAATTTCAGAGCTGAAGGAAGAAACAATGACACATGGCATGTCGTACAAGTTCACTCTACTGAACCAGTCCATAATTAGGTCATTGTGGGAGATTGGGCAAGACTTTGCCTTGAAGAATCCAAATCAGGTGACACCTGTGGAAATTGAAAGAAGTTTCAAAGGGATACTACAGGGCTGAATTTTAGATATTGAAGATCCAAAATCACAGAGATAATTTAGTTTCAATATTGAGCTCCTCAAAATCAATAAAATGGTGTGTGTTTTTTTCTAATTGCATAAGTCTTGTGTGAAAAATCAGTTTGAATTGATTCCAAGGGCACATTGTAGAATAAATATCAGTATTCGGTTATAAAATGCCTCCTAAGAAGAATTAAACACCCATTAATCCTTTAGAAGGCTCTATTATGACTCATGAAGACTAAGAATTGCAACATGACATATCAAAATTACAAGAGCAAGTGCACCAAATTTCGCTCTCGCAAAGAGCAACAAAAAATTAAATGGAAGATTTGAAGAAAGGCATGGAAGCTAATATGGATGGCATGGAAGCTGGCATGAAAGCTAAGATGGATGACATGAAAAACAACATGGAAAACATGAATAATGACCTAAATTCACACATGGAAGGTTTGACAAAGTTGATACAAGAAATGTTTCATAATGCCGAAAAGATAGTAGAGGAAACTCAAGATGAGAACAAATAAATGTTAATCGTGATTTCATAAACTCTAATGTTGGATGAAGAACCACCCTATTCCAAATATGGATATGAGGAAATTTGATTTCAAGGATCCCGTAACATGGATACTACATATGGAGCAATATTTTGATCTCAATAATGTGCAAAACACACAAAAGGTATGCATTGCAACTTTACATGTAGAACAAAATACATTTGTAAGGTATCAATGGCTTTGCTCTCGTAAAAAAAATTTCACTTGGTCAATTTTTATGGAGGAAATGATAGCACATTATAAGGAGACAAAGAGTAACACCTTCTTTAGCCAATTGATAAATCTCACACAAAAGGGTTCGGTGGTGGAGCACATTGAGGGCTTCCAAAAATTGAATATAAGGGTAACTGATATTCCAGAGGAACACAAGATTGATGTCTTTATAGGGACTTTAAAGGATAACATCCAACATGAAGTTCATGTTTGGGAACCTGATTCATTGGAGAAGGCATTCAGGTTGGCAAGAAAAATTGAATGTAAAAAATTGGCGACAAGGTCACATCTATAAATATTGAAGTATTGCTACTCCTAGACTTCCACAACCTACAAGGTTGACACCACAAAAATTGGAAGAAAAAAGAGAAAAAGGGATTTGCTACAGTTGTGATAGAAAATACACTAAAGGTCATAAGTGTGTTGAGAAGAAATTATTTTACATAGATTGTGAAGAGGAGGAAGAAAATGAATAAGAAACTTCAAAAGAAGAGGATATACACCATGAACCAACCCTAGAAGAAGAAGAAATGAGTCCGACCATATTGTGTAATGCATTGGTAGGAATTACCACTCCTCAAACTCTCAAGATAGAAGGACATATCAAGAAGAAAAAGGTAATAATGTTGATTGATTCAGGTAGCACCCATAATTTTATTCATTGTAATGTAGCCAAGGAATTGAATTGTTTCCTATACCCAACACCAGAATGTCAAGCCATCATTGAAAATGGAGGAACTATAAATTGTTTTGGAAAATGCCATAATATCAAGTTAACCATGGGGGAATATGTATTGAATATTCCAATGCTTTCCATTCCAATGGGAGGTGCTAATGTTGTACTAAGAGTACAATGGTTACAATCTTTGGGGACGGTAGATTTTAATTTTCAAGAAATTTTCTTGAATTTTTTTTAGAAGGAAAGGAAATTGAATTACGGGGTATCGTAGTGAAGCCAAGAAATATAATAAGCTCTAATGTCATGACAAAGCTTCTGAAGAAAGAACAACGAGGTGTAATTGCACAATTATGCTCACTAGAAGTTCCAACATCAAAATCATCTATTTCTCTAGATCTCCAAAAAGTCTTGGAAAATCATTCCAAGGTGTTTGATACTCCCAAAAGACTCCCACCTATTTGTGATCATGATGATGTTATTCATTTGGTTCCAGGAAGTGTTCCTCCAAACATCCAGCCTTACAGATATGCTTATGTCTTTTTTTTTCTAAGTTAGTTTAAATCTATTAAAAAAGGGGGGGAAAATATTTTACATCTTGGCTGAAGTCGTGTCTTTGCCCAGAAGAGTGGCATAATCAGCAAAAGAAACATAAAAAAGACCGCCCACTAGGGGAAACCGGTCCCATTCAGTCCTTGTACTATTGTGTTGCCCACGCAGGGGTAACAGCCATGGATTCCACTTAGTTTTACACCTATGATAGACTAAAAGACAAAAATTGCTGGATGACAAAACTTCAAATTCAAATTTAATCCCAGCAGATTGGGACTCATAGCACAAAAACCAAACGTACTTGGAATAATTAAACATCATGTGGAGGAGGAGGTTCTTTAATTATGAGGCATCTGTATGCCTCCAAGTCGTCGTCCTCCCTTGGTAGGTCCGCAGTGGAGGAAATCATACACCCGCAACGAATCTGCTCCTTCTCACGCCCACTACGAATCGTCTCCTCCTCACTAGGAGCCTTTCCTTTGTCCCTGTTCACCGACCTTTGCTGATTGTTCGTGTCTTGAGCTACCACAGAGGTTGGCCCCTCCTGACGGGTGCTAGTCTCTCCCCCCTGGGATTCCTCAGTGAAAGCCACCGAGATGGAGGCAATAATGTGAGGGAGATTCAGGGAGGAGTTGAAGAATAAATGGGCAGTCTGGGCCGAGTTTGTAGCATGAGTGATGGGGTTGGTGGAGGCTGGAGAACCCAAATGGAGGTCGGTTTCATGGAGGTGGGCCCTCCCACTTCGAGTATTCGGGTATCTACCAGAGAAATACTCAGAGGATTGAGAAGAGGACTCATAATTGGACATGGAGGGGGAGCATTGGGGTTGGCTTCTTGTGCTTCCCCTATGGCATCTCATGCGCTGACGGAGCCGCGGCATGGTGAGAGAGGATTCGAAGGAGCAGAGCTAGGAGAGAGCAGAGTAAAGAGGATTTCCAGATTGACAGAGGTTAAAGTGTAGAGGCCAGAGCAAGAAAGGTGCAGACCCTCTCCAAAATCAATACAACAATTCAGATGGCTCTGTCTGCCAGTGGTCGTGCGGTAACCAGGGAGCCCAGCATTTGGAGTGCAAATACCATGCAAAGGAGGGGGAGTGCCTGTGGTTCCTGTGCCTTCCTCCATATTTAAAACCTAAACAGTGATATCTCGAAGCTCTCCCTGTGATAAATTCTCATAAATGTGCGCAGAGAGCGGGTGCGGTAAGATCCATACGAAGACGTGAGCAGGAATAATGGTCGGATCTCGACCTCTGCCAAGAGTAAATGTTTCAGTTATGAAGGCATATAAAAAGGGTGATCACGCCTGGCAATAGCTTGGGTGGGCAAGTGTCTCCCCCACTTGCCGAACCCAAGTCCCATCACAGTGTTAAACCGACGATACACCCGCATCTGGGAGATCTACATCAGTCTGAACCAAAGTATTGCATTGTTGTTTTTTATCATGGTCATGTATAATGTCTATGGATCCTACGAGAAGAGTTTTCTCACTGTCCACTCCCATGTTGGCCAGTATATCAACAACCTTGTTGCCTTCCCTTTTGACATGCTCGAACAGAAGCGCTCGATTGGTGTTGAGCCATTGTTCAATTAGCTCCAATCTAGCCTCTAGTCTCCAACTATTGGCTACGTTGTTTTCATGGGCTCCATTAAGCAGGTTATTAGCCATGTTTATGAGGATTTGTGAATCCCCTTCAGTATCCAAAGGGTGAAGTCCATGAAGATGGGATAAAGTTAGACCTTGCCATAAGCCTTCTAACTTAGCTGAGTTGTTTCTGTCCCATCCAATGTTGTCCAAAAAAATTAGGAGAGATTTACCTTCGTGATCCCTGAATATACCGCTAAATCCTGCTCGACCAGGATTACCCTTTGAAGCTCCGTCAAAGTTGAGTTTGAAGGTTCCCGGTGGAGGGGGCATCCATATGCTTTTCTCTTTTGAGTGATTGTGAGAAGTTGCAGGATTTTTCTGAATTTGTGGGATTTGTATGTTTCAATTCTCCCATATGGCCTTCTCTTGTGGGAGAGTTGGAAAATCTTCAACTTTCCAGGATTGAAGCGCCAAAGTTTCCTGAAGATTAAGACAGATGTTGTTCCAGATGGTGTCTAGAGGAGTGCATTGGTCTTTGAAGATGCATCTATTTATTTCCTTCCATATTGTCCATAGAATAAGGCCTGGAATTATTTGCCACAATCGGTTAAGTAGCTCGCTTTTATAAGGATACTGCTACCAATTGCGGATGGTATTGATTAAATCCTCTGAAGCTCTGCACCTTTTTTGACATCACAAGCTAGCTTTCTCCCATAATTGGTTGGCAAGAGGACAGGTATCAAGGAGATTTTGTATTGTTTCTTCCTGTTGATTGCAATTGGGACATCTGGAGGGTCCATGAAAATTTTGTTTCCTGAGGTTGTCCCATGTGAGGATACGTTGATGACCAAATAGCCATAGGAACATGGAGACCTTGGGCAAAATACCAGGCGACCAAATTCTACTCCACAAAGGATCAGGGGGTGTTGGATCATTGCAGATGATTTTGTATGCCTCCTTGGTGGTGAAGGAACCTTTTGGGTTGTACCCCCATCTTAGGATATCCCCTTTTTCAGATAATCTAATTTCTCAATTTTGTAGTTCTGTATTTATGGCTTGCTGGAGATGCTCTTCTTCATTCCTGATCAATTGAGCCACTGGCTTCCATTGTCTGTAGCCTTGTGTAATGTCGGAAGTCCATTATTGTTGGATTGTCTCCATGCCTAACTAGGTGGTGGTCTATAAATACTACAAAGCCTTGGTTCTTGTTGCTAGGAGTCTGTCCAAAACCGTGTTTTTTTTCCATTCCTGATTTCCTAGAAGCTATGTTGTTGGATCAGAATAAAGTGTTGTCTAGCAGCATTCCAAATTAAAGAGCCTTTTTCAGTTGGAGTGAATTTGATTAATTCTTCAGGTGGTCTATGATTTGCGTATTTGGCGGTCCAAATAACATCCCAAGGCTTGTTTGGAGCTGAGAGCCATTGCCACCAGATTTTAGCCCCCATGATAGCATTACTGTGATGGGGATCTCTTAAGCCTATACCCCCGGTTTCCTTGGATTTGCAAACAATCGTCCATTTTACTAATGCCCATTTGCGAATTTGTCCTGTGGTCCCCCAAAGAAAATTTCGTTGCAGAGATTTGATTTTCTTGAGTACCCATTTTGGCGCAGCTAGGATTGAGAAAATATATAAAGGCATTTCTTGTAACACAGCTTTGACTAACACTAATCTACTTGCTATATTGAGAGCTCGGTATGTCTAAGAGGAAAGACGTGATTCTAGATTCTCAAGAAGGAATTGGCATGAAGCATGTTTGATAGCCGAATCAATTAAGGGAGCCCCCAGATATTTGGAAGGTAGTGAAGCTATGGAGAAGCCGAGAATGCGAACTATAGCATTTTGTGTCATGGGAGGAGTATGAAAGAAGAATATTTGGGATTTAGTTGTGTTGATGTTGGCCCCCGAAGCTTCAGAGAAATCGTCAATAAGTGATTTGTATTTAAAGGCTTCTTGCACCAAGGGATGCCCAAATAACACATTGTCATCAACAAATTGTTGGTGGGTAATAGCTAGAGAATTATGGATGGAAATACCTCTGAGTTGTTGAGAATTAAGAGCATTCTTGATATGACGTCCTAATCCTTCTGCCATCAATACGAAGAGGAAAGGTGAGAGGGGATCTCCTTGCCTGATACCCTGGGAGGGATTGAACGGTCGAGATGGAATGCCATTGATGAGGATGGAGAATAAAGTAGAGGAAACCAGACTCATTACCCAACGAATCCAAGGAGAGGAAAAACCATAGGCTGCCAACATTTTTTGAATATATATCCAGCTTAAGTTTTCGAAAGCTTTAGATAAGTCTATTTTAAGAATCATACCTGTCGTTTTGGAGTGCTTGAGCGAATGTATAACCTCATGAGTGAGGATTATACCATCCAGGATTTTCCTACCTTCCACGTATCCTGATTGTTCTGGCGAAATGAGTAGGGGTAGAAGCAGTTTCAGTCGAGAAGCTATGACTTTGGATATGACCTTGTAAATGACATTGCACAAGGAAATTCGGCGGAACTTGTCCAGCGTGCTGGTATGCTCTTCTTTAGGAATTAGGGCAATAAAGTTTGAATTTAGAGAGGGAAGAAGCGAGTGAAGAGTTCTTGATTCTTCCACCACCATCCAAACATCATATTTAATGAGGTCCCAGAAATTATGGAAGAAGGTGGTAGTAAAATCGTCCGGACCAGGAGCCTTACCTTCCTTGAGTTGTTTCATGGCCACGTCAACTTCTTGAGGCGTAACTGGCCTTAGGAGAAGTTGGTTATGTTCCTCTGTTATAATTCTTGGAATATTTTGAGTGATTCTTTCTATAGCTGGCTATCTATCGATTTGGGGCTCCTAATGAACATATGATTGCAAAAATGTTAGAAGCTGGTATAATTCAACCTAGTCAAAGTTATTTCTCTGTTCCAGTAGTATTGGTGCACAAGAAGGATGCATCATGGTGCATGTGTCCAGATTATAGTGAGCTCAATAAGCTCACTATTAAAGATAAATTTCCCATTCCTATGATTGATGAATTATTGGATGAATTACATGGCACTATTTATTTTACCAAGTTGGATCTTCGTTCAGGATATCATCAAATTAGAATGAAGACTGAAGATATTCCGAAAACAGCATTTCCAACTCATGAGGATCATTATGAATTTTTGGTCATGCCTTTTGGCCTTACTAATGCACCTTCTACATTTCAAGGGTTGATGAATTCCATTTTCAAACCCTTCCTTAGAAAATTTGTGCTAGTATTTTTTTAATGACATACTAATCTAAAACATGTCTTGGAAGGACCATGTTCAACATGTTGACAGGGTGCTCAAACTATTGGAGGAGAAACAATTATATGCAAAAACGTCCAAATGTTTCTTTGGAGTACAAGAGGTGGAATATCTTGGTCATATTGTATCTCACGAGGGTGTTAAGGTAGACCCTAACAAAATTAAATCCATTAAGGAATGGAAAGTCCCCACAACCATAAAGAAGTTGTGAGGATTTCTCAGCTTAACAGGGTATTATCGCAAGTTTGTTAAGAATTATGGGAGAATAGCAGCACCTCTAACAACATTATTGAAGAAATATGCATTTTCATGGACTCCTGAAGCAACTAAGGCCTTTGAACATCTTAAAGAGGCAATGTTCCTAGCACTAGTCTTAGCTACGCCAGACTTCACAAAAACCTTTATTATGGAATGTGATGCCCCAGGAAATGGAATTGGTGTTATATTAATGCAAGAAGGAAGACCCATTGCTTTTTAAAGTCGTCTAATCAAAGGAAAGTATTTACATAAAGCTATTTATGAGAAGGAAATGTTGGCAATACTACATGCACTAAAGAAATGGCAACCTTACCTAATGGGAAGGCACTTCAAGGTAAAAAATGATCATGATAGTCTTAAACACATTTTGGAACAAAGAATATATTCATAAGAGCAGCAAAAATGTGTCACAAAGATGTTGGGTTATGACTTTGAAATCATCTACAAAAAAGGGGAGATAAATGTTGTTGCAGATGCACTTTGAAGAAAGGATGAAGAGGTGGAAGAATTTCTCTGTGAAATTTATATTATCCAACTAGATTGGATAACCAAAGCAAGAGATGAATGGAAGAAGGAAGAAGAAGTGTGGACACTCATTCAAAAGTTGAAGCAAGATCCTAGTACATCTGATACATTTAGCTGGAAAAATGATTCCTTATGGTACAAAGATCACTTATATCTTTGTAAGAATTCCCAAATAAAACAAAATATTCTTTTGGAATTGCACACTTCCCCTTTAGGAGGACACTCGCAATTTTTAAAACTTACCACAGGGTGAAGAAAGAATTCTTTTGGGATGGCCTTAAATCTGATATTCAAAATTTTATGGAGGAATGTTTAGTTTTCCAACAAAATAAAGTTGAGAAAATTAAGACCTCGAGTCTTCTACAACCTTTATCCATTTCAAGTCAACATTGGGAGGAGATTTCAATGGATTTTATCACAGTTTTACCTAAGTCCGAAGGAAAGAGTGTCATCATGGTGGTAGTTCATAGACTTACCAAGTATGCACACTTTTGTACATTATCTCATCCATTTAAATCAAGTACATTTGCTACTACATTTATGGAAACAATTCAAAAGCTACATGGAAACCCAAAGATTATGGTAAGCGACAGAGATCCCATTTTTACTGGAAATTTTTGGATGGAATTATTTTCTTGTTTGGGTACTCAACTAGCTCATAGCTCATATTATCATCCTCAATCTGATGGTCAAACTGAGATAGTGAACAAATGTTTGGAAGGATATCTTATCTTTGTTGTTTTGTATCTGATAAACAAACATAATGGGTCAAGTGATTACCTCTGGCGGAATGGTGGTATAACACTTCCTTCCCTACTGCAACAAAAATGACCCCATTTATGGCACTTTATGGATATCATCCACCGTCCATCACATCATCTTTAAGAGAAAATTCTAAGGTGCAAGCAGTGGAATATGACATCGAGCATCAATAGCAAGTTTTCCAACTCTTAAAGGATAACCTCAATTTCGCACAAAATCAAATGAAACAACAGGTAGATAAACATCGCAATGAGAGAAGTTTTGATATAGGAGACTAGGTATTTTTACGGCTACAACCATACAAACAAATCTCCCTCAAGAAAGCTAAGAAGGATAATAAATTATCACCAAAATACTATGGTCCTTACAAGGTGTTGCAAAATATTGGTACTATGGCATACAAATTGGAGCTTCCTTCTTCTTCGCGAGTACATCCAGTTTTCCATGTTTCATACTTAAAGAAGGTTATAGGTGACAAACTTCCAATTCAAACAATATTTCCAGAACATGATGAGGAAGGAAAAATCATACTGGAACTTGAAACAGTCACGAAAACAAGAACTCGACAGCTACAAAATCGATCAATTTCAGAGTATCTCATCAAGTGGAAGAATTTACCCACTAAAGATTCTACATGGGAGGATGAGAATTTTATACAAAAGCATCTAGAGATACTCAAGCATTGAGGACAACACTTTTTTGAAGGAGAGGGGCATGTTAGGTCCCTATATTACTAGTGTAGTCCCTTATTTTTATTAGTGTAGCCCCCTTATTGTTATTGTTGTGCCCCTGTAACCCCCATATTGTTATTATTTTTCCCTTACATTATTATTATTAGGTCGACTAGGATTATATTGTGATCCCATGGACCCCTATATATAGAAGGAGGTTTTGTCATTTGTATCATCCAAGAATTGTTCATTTATGTAATGTATTGGAGGTTTCCCCCTCGAAGTGGCTAATTTCTAAGGCGTTGATCTCTCTTCTCTTCTATTTTTGGAGCTAGTTTCATAACAACAATATATATTTGGGTCAGCTTTGAGGATTTTTAATGATTGTTTCATGATGATTAAGGATGTAGATCTCTGGCCTCTTCAGGATATTGTAACAGAGGTAATTTGGGTGTGCCTTCTATAGTCTATCATCTCAAATCAATGGGACGCAGGGAAAAGCTGATAATAGCATCACAATCGAGGGATATTTTGAGTATCCAACAATATTGTTTTGGGTCATTTATCCCTGTCATAGTCAACCCTTGGCTAGCCGCATATAACCTAAGGGTAGCAAGGTTGAATCAAGGTATTATATGCAGGTCACACTCCATTCTACATCAGATATGTTCATTAATATTTGTGATGATGCTAGAAAGCGGCATTGGAAGGTTATCAGTTTGGTCAGCATTGTAAGGCTGGACTACATTATTAGTTTGGGGAGAATTATAAGGTTGGACTACATTATTAGTTTGGGTAGTATTGTAAGGTTGGGCTGCATTAAAAGGATAATAAGAATCTCTATGTCTTGGAGCTATATAAGGGTCAATATGACACCCTAACACTATCTCAGAAGTGTGCTCAGAACCCTTATCAACAACAGTTCATGACAACAACTTCAGAAGACATTATGTGTCTTTAATTGCAAGCCATCCACTTTCTTGAAGTCAAAATTTTATCAAGTCAATTTTGACTTTGATTGATGTACTAGTTATAAATAAGCCCTTTCTGATTTGGTTGAGAAGGATACATATCTGCAATAATAACTTTAATGAAGCTCTAGAGTTATGGCACCGGAGGTTTGCACAACTTCATTACAAAGCCCTTCCTGAAGCAAGGAAGGTGTTTACAGGGATGCCCGAATTGAGAGATGATCATGAAGGTATATTTCAGGGTTTTGCTAAAGGGAAGAATACAAGGGGACCATTCCCCTCAAGTGTTACAAAGACAACTGATATCTTGCAGTTGATACATTCTGACTTATCTGGTATGCTGCCTGTGACATCCTTGGGAGGATGTTCCTATTACATGAATTTTACAGATGAATTCTCCTGCAAGACCTAGATATATTTTTTGAAGAAGAAGGATGAATAATTCAAATGTTTTTGTACCTTCAAAGCCTTGGTGGAAACTCAAATCAAGAAGAAAATCAAATTTTTGAGGACCGACAATGGGACAGAGTATGAGTCAAATGAGTTTAATGAATTTTTTAGAGAAGATGGCATTAAGAGGGAGACCACAACTGTGTACACTCCTGATCAAAATGGTGTTGCTTAAAGAAATAATGGGACCATTGTGGAAACTTCCCATGCCATGCTATGTGACCAAGGTCTTCCGAAGTTTCTATGCGGAGAAGCTATGAACACTGTTGTGTATGTTCAAAATAGATGCCCACATTCTACACTGGACTCCAAAACTCCTGAAGAAGTCTTTGTTGATAAGAAACCTGATGTTTCTCATTTTATATTTTTTGGTTGTCTTGTTTACTTTCATGTTTCCCTCAAGAAAGTAAGAAATCTTCCTAGCTCCAAGGAAGACAAAGAAGATGAAGAAGCAGGGAAGTTGGAAGATCCGAAGGATGACCTTATGCCCGATGTTGAAGGACCTATGGATCCCATTGATCCACCTACTTCAAATAATAGAATACCGTAATGGTTTATGGATACTCTTGAAGATTCCAAGAGACATATTTCCCCAAGGGAGACATTCCGTGAAAGCAAGAAGCTGAAGAGATACCAAGGGTATCTAGCAGCCATGAGTACGATAATACAATCTGAGCCTGAAACATTTGAAGAGGCCATAAAGCATCAAGTTTGGAAGGATGCTATGCATAAAGAATATGAGTCCACTATGAATAATGATGTCTGGGAAGTGGTCCCATGACTGGAGGACAAATCTCTTGTCACCTCGAAATGGCTCTATAAGATCAAGCATGGATCTGATGTAAGTGTTGAAAAGTACAAGGCAAGATTCGTTGCCCGAGGCTTCTCTCAAAAAGAAGGCATAGATTATGATGATATATTTTCACCTGTGGCTCGCTATACCACCATCTGATCTTTTATTTCCCTTGCTACTACGCAAGGATGGAGTCTACACCAGATGGATGTGAAGACCAATTTTCTGCATGGATCTATAACGGAAGAGGTGTATGTGGAGCAACCTCTAGGGTTCAAAGTCTGAGATAGAGACACCCATGTATGCAGGTTGAAGAAATCCCTCTATGGTTTGAATCAATACCCCAGGGCTTGGTATGAGAGGATAGATAGCTACTTGATGAAGCTGGGCTTCACTCAAAGTAATGTTGATCTAAACCTTGATTTTAAGGTTGATATAGAAAGGCCTCTCATTTTGGTTCTCTATGTGGACGATGTCTTCCTAATAGGTGTTGACCCTCTCATTCATCAATGTAAGAGGGAGCTAGCTTCCAAGTTTAAGATGAAAGACCTACGACTGATGCATTACTTCCTAGGCTTGGAGGTCTGGTAGAGGCTAGGCAAGTTTTTTCTTTCTCAAGGAAAATATGTCGTGAAGCTGCTAGAGAGATTTGGTATGGTGGACTGTAAGTCTGTTTTGACACCGATGGAACTCAACTTTAAGAATTTGAGTGGAAACGTTGTTGGGCCCATGCTAGCAAATCCTACCGAGTATCGACAACTCGTAGGGGCCTTGATGTTCTTAGTGAACTCTCGTCCGGACATATGTTTTGCAATGAACACTTTGAGTCAACATATGGTTGAACCTCATCACATTCATTGGATTGGTGCCAAGAATATGTTGAGATATCTTCGGGCCACAATAAACCATGGGTTGAGATACGCTGTAGGGAGTTTGAGACTCCATGGATATACAGATGTTGATTGGGCTGGCAGTGTAGTGGATCACAAGAGCACATCTTGATGTTGCTTCACCTTGGGTTCTGCTTCGATATCTTGGATGAGCAGTAATCAAAAGTCGATGGCTTTGAGCACCATTGAGGCCAAATACATTGTAGAGAGTATGGCCTATTGTGAAGCTATTTGATTGTGAAAGCTCTTCCATGAGCTGTTTGGGAATGTGTTAGATACCACCACTATCCTTTGTAATAACCATAGTGGGATTCTTCTTTCTGAGAATCCTGTGTTCCAAGTATATTGATATCAGGTACCACTTTATTCATGATATGGTACAACGAAGTACCATAAGGCTCAATCATATAGGAACTGATGAGAAATTCACACATATTGTCACGAAGCCCGTGGGGAAGGTCAAGTTCGTAACCTTCCATGAGAAGCTTGGAATCATGGAAAGACCCTATTCTGAGGGTCCTTCTTGAGTTGGACTATGAGATATGGGAGCTCCAAGGGGCTTGGGGATTGCTTCTTGGAGCTATAAGCACTCACAAGGTTAGGCTTTCCAAAACTTGTGGTGCTTCTACCCCAACGTTATGATATTGAGTTGGTTCACCTCTCTCTGATTTGTGCCCCGCACACATCCTACCCATGGAGTTTCAGACTCATGGGAAGTACCTCTCATTTGGCCAATGATGTTGGAAATGTGGATAGAGACCATAACAAGACTGATGTATGATTGTAATACTCTTTATGTCTAGGATGGCACGTGTCTAACACCTTGATCTGGGATGAAATATGATGAGGTTTTATCCTCTAAACTGACTTCGGGTTAGTATGAGACTCTTTTGAGTCTGAGAGAGGTTTTTACTTCTAAGTTGACTTCGGGTCAACTGTGTGTGATGTCTTTTTGACTCACCTTTTGTTCTGAAATAAAGAGCCAACAATGCAAGTTACGGCGGGTTGACGCACGATGTTTTGTTTGGTACATGATGGATGGAACTTGTGGACAGATGGAGTTCTCTCTAGTTGAGAGGGAGTGTTAATTTTGGGCAACTAGGTCCAAAATCCATGTTACAATGCTCATATGATGATGGTCATATTTTTTTTGGATTCCTCTTTTGGAGAGGTGTAAGATTGATCTAAGGATCCTCTTTATTGGATGAGAAGAACATTGATCTTGAATTTATTTTCCACATGTGCAAGGTCGACCAGATTTATCCCACATTCCTAAGAGATGTGTCACGCACCCTCATTGATGAATATAAATTGGAGAGAATTGGAGGTCATTTTCTCATCATATAATCACACATTCTCTCATTGTGATCTGATTGGTTCAATAGAATTTGGAGGCATGTTTCCCTCCGAACACGTGTGGAGCGAAGCTGTTGTTTTCTATGCTGATCTATTTAGGGCTTTCTATTTTCTGCGCTGATCTCTTTATCGCTTTTCTGCTGCAACATTGACCAGCGTTGTCCGTGGTCAACCCTTGGTCATTGGACCTCAATCTTCTACATAAATTCTAATTGTAGGAGGTCGTATATCTAGGCACTAAAATCGAGGAATTCTGGGTTGTTTAACTTAAGCCCTAGTTTGTTGCATTGACTTTTCTAAAGTTGCCTGCGTTGATTTTTCTGCACTATCCCTGTTTTGACTTGTGTTGACTTGTGATGAGCTTTCTTTGAGGGTTGTGGGTGTGACACATGAAAGTGTTGGCTAACCAAGAAATACTTTGCGGGTTGAAGCATCTTGTTGACTGTCGTAATGCCACAATATCTCATATCTTTGTTGGAAAAAATGAATTGTAAATCTGATCTATATTTGGCTTGTCTTCTATTAATCTATTATTGTGTTCTATCAACATTTTACTTTCAAGTTTATGTGATTTCTATTTTTTATTGGGCCTAAGAAATATTGAAGTAAAATTTCATCAAGCATAGAACACCATGGTTATCTAAATTTAACAAGAAGTTACCAAGAGTTGTGAGAATTTGTTGAACAAGAAAATATTTTGGAGTTGATCCACTTTTGGAGGCCACTTCTTTAAGAAACTACTATTCTCATATATATTTGTAACCCCTATTTCATTTATCATGCAATGGATACAAGCACATGTTTCCTTAATCATGTGCATATTGATGTATTTTATCCAACCTAATGTCTAGAGAAGATAATCAACATTCTACATTTCTTCTTTAACAATAAGGAAGTTGTGTATTTTCAAAATTTCTTACAATCATGACAATATTTTATGTTTCTAACACACTATAGGTTGCCTTTCTATATTGTTGTAAGAAATGATAAACTACTTTTAAAGGAGACAATACTTGCCTTGCATATTTGAATTTCAAATAACACATGCATCTCCAATCCATGGAGATTTTTGAGTTCAAGGGACGATTTAGTTTGGTGCCCAATTCTTTGCATTAGTATGACATGGAGCATGCTCTATATTTTTTGGATCTGATAATGAACAAACATTTATTTGACAATTTGATCCTGCAATGGATTGGAAGCCAGAATCTACATGTATTAAATGTATATAGTTAAGATTCTTGAAAAGAAGGAAACAAACATCCAAAGTAAATAAAATAAGACTAAATGGAAATTTATATTGTATAATCTCTATTTACAACAAAGAATCATATGAAGTTACTGAGAACATAGTGCAATAAATTACCCTTTCGGGCTAGCTCTAACTTAGGGTTAATTCCAACAATTGAGTAGTTTGTATTCATGAAGAAATATAATACACAAAGCAAGCAACAAGGGAGATTAGAGACCTGAACAAAGAGAAAAAACAAAATCATTGTTCTAGTATTCCTCTCACGGTGAAATCAAAACCTGAGTCTGCACTAATTTCCCCCTCTCATCGAGAAGCTTCAGAATAAGAATCATTATTACAATTGAGACTCTCGAGGGTTAGTAACAACATGGGCTATAGATGTAAAGGGCATGGGCTTGTTAAGAGATTTACCTATATATTTTCCAACAACCAGGTCTACTACATGCAAGGGTGAGATTCTTCTTGTAGAGACAGTTGACCCCACTGTAAAATACCTATGTTGAACTTAGGGGTTATCGGTATAGATTCACCTAAAGCTAAAATGGCTCCCACTATCGATAATTTATATCTATTTGGGCTATATCTATCTGGGCGTATTATTTTTCAAGATCTTTTTAATATATATATATATATATATATCTATATAGCACCTAATGAATAATTATAACATATTTTCATATTATATTAAACAAAAAAAATGGTATAAGCGAAGTTTACGAAAATATATTTGAAAATCCATTTCATATAAAAGTATTTATTAACTAGAGTTGATTAAAAAAATGTGTAAAACTTAAAAAGTCCTTTTGAAATTAAATAATGTAATACTAACTTCCACTAATCCAGTGAGTGTGCCTTCACATGAAAGGCATTTGTGTCATCATGAAAGTGAGGAGGTATTTTACCTATATTTTCTAAATTTATTTTTATAATACTAAAATTTTGTGATAATTATAGACCACGACGATGTCTATTTAGTCCGGGTAAAGTTACCTGGGCTCCCACTCGATTCTATACTCTAAAGGCTTTGACGGCGATAGGAAATTATATCGGGCGCACCAGACATGTTGATCCGAAAATTCTAGGAGAAAATGACAAATGAATTCCCTAGATCCTGGTTGAAATGAGTTTCGCAGGTGGCCTTCCGAGTAATGTGGATTTGCTCTAGGGTCAGTGATGACACAGTCAGAGGATATATTTCTGGGGGATCCCTTTTAGGTGCCTTCTTTGTCATCACACTATTCATCTCATGAACAGATGTCCCTCAAGGCATTAGCAAGTGGGGCACATCAAATCAAAACAGTGGTTCTACAACAAAAGGAATTAGTCTCACAGCTCTTATGATCGACATTATTCGATTAAGTTGTCATCTACCTCATCTAATAATTATCTTTCTTGCTCTTCTACATCCCGATATTAATGGCCATTCTCTCCTTATATTGTCCCTAAGCTTGCCACTGATCCCCCTCTCCATGAACCGTGCTCTTTACCAATGCCTACTAATCCTATCTACCCTACTATTCCTAATGAGGTTGCTACCTGCTCTTCTGATCACATTGAAGAAGCACCTCCTGATATGAACTTGCCAAGATAGACGATAGTATCCCCCTTTATGCTGCCCCTCAAATGAGCTTTACCCTCTCCCCCTATTGATTTGGAGGAGGGTGTTCCCTCAGATTCTATGAGGAACACGGTTGGAAGTGATATTGAATTTTTGTTAGGTAATATGTCCCTTGATATAGCTTCCTTAACTATTTTTGACAAGCTGCCTCCTGATCCTCCCTTATCCATTTCACCTGTTTCAGCATCCAACATCACTATGAGGAAAAAAATCCAAATCTAGATCCAGACATTTTAGGGGCAGGCTCAAGATAGGGTCTTTATTTAAGAATGACATGCATGACTTCAGGGATATTCCCATCTCCTCTGTTGATGATACCCGGGCACATAGAGCAAGAAACCTCGCTCAGGTTCCTAAATGAATGCTATTCTATCTCTAAATATCAGCGGGATAGGCGACCCCTCGAAACATCTTCACCTAAGAGACATATTTGCATAAATACAACCTTGCATTGTAGTTTGTCAAGAGACCATGTGCCCACAATCCAAAGCCCTCATCACACTTCTTCACATCCAACTAGGTTGGCATGTGGTTGGTATTGACTCGAATGGTAGAGCTGGGGGTATGTTAGCATTATGGAACCCTAAGCTGGCTATTTTCCAAGCATATAGCTTCTTTGGAGGAATTATTCTCTCTAGGAGGTTCCAAGGATATTCTGATACAGTCCACTTGATTAACCTATACGCACCCTGTCATCGTCGATCTTCCTTCTGGGACTACCTTAATTCATTTTCCATTATTTGCATCAGTAACCTCATAGTTATTGGGGATCTTAATTCCACTCTGTTGGTGGGTGAAATTTGGGAGCAGAAATCCCGATAGGATCCCTTGGTTGATCGCATTGCCCAGATTTTTTATGATCATCACCTTGTGGATATTCGATCAACTCCCCTTGTTCCGACATGGACTAATCATCGTTTCAGTTATGATTTCATTGGGAAAATATTAGACAAGGTAATGGTACATGAAAGTGTGACTGAACTATTTGGAAATACTTGATCACAAGTTGTTGTAGCATCCCTATCTAATCATATGGCCATCACTCTTACATGGTGCATGGAGCAAGTCAGACATGGTCTACCTTTTAATTTTAATCAAATATGGTTAAAGGACCCACAATACGAACAGCTGGTATATGAATTATGGCTTAAGGATTATTTCACTCCTGAGAGAGATGTGTGGAGGATATTGTCAGTAAATTTACGCACATTGAAACTCCATATAAAACAATGGGAACATAAGAAAAAATAAGAGATGTGTGCAAATTTGAGAGTCATTTCTGGAAGGGTGGCACAATTATATGAAGATATGAGAGATTCTCCACCGGACCAGAAAACATATGATCTTCTAAAGGTTCTGGAGAAAAGAAATATGGAAATTATAAAATTCCAAGAGGTGACTTAGAAACTAAAGAGATGTGTACAATGGTTAAAGGAAGGTGAATTAAATACAAAATAATTCCATTAGATGGTAAATGGGCGGAAAAGGGGGAACTCTATCTGGCACATTGAATCGACTGGGGGTAACAAGGTATACTCTACCAAGGATATACAGAGGGAGGTGTTTAATTATTTCTCGGATTTCTACAAGGCAGAGGCAGTGATAGACTACATGAGCCAGAAGTGGGTGTTGGACCATATGGACCGTATGTTTGACAACACTCCAAACGAGGAATTGGGGAGGGTAATCTCCAAAGATGAGATTCATGTGGTCCTCAAATCATTTTCACATGACAAAATTCCTAGGACGAATGAATGGTTGGTTGAGTTCTTTATCTACTTTTTCGAGCTGATGGGGGATGAACTGCAATCTGTTGTTGAACAACCCAGGCAATCGGGGTTCATTATTGGGGACATGAACTCTACCTTTCTATCACTTATTCCTAAATCATCTAGTCCCCAGTATTTTACATATCTCAGGCCTATTGCGTTATGCAACGTCATTTATAAAATTTCCTCTAAAATTATTTCTCATAGAATCAAAGGGGTGCTATCCATGAGCATATCTAGTGAAAAATATGGTTTAATACAGGGATGTTCCATCCATGACATTGTCACTTATACAGAAGAAGTACTTCACTCAGTATGAAAATGGAGGCTCTTATTATGAAAGTGGACCTATAAAAATCCTATGATTGTGTGGATTGGTCTTTTATTAGACTAATTCTTTTAAGGATTGACATCTCTTTTCCTAAAATTAGATGGATTATGGCCTGCATCTCTTCTGTCAGATATAAATTTATTATTAATGGGTTTCCCTTGGATTTCTTTGTTATTGGCCAGGGACTCTGCCAGGGATGTGTTCTTTCCCCCTTAATTTTCATTCTTGTCATGGATGGTTTTAGCAATTTGCTCAAGATGGAAAACCATGATGGCTTATTTCAGGGAATTTCCTTTTCTCCCTCTGTATGCATTTTTCACTCTTTGTTTTCAGATGACATACTTGTATTTGGCAGGCTCCTAAGGAATCATTGGTTCTATCTCCATTACATTCTACTTCAATTCGGAGAAGCCTCTGGTTTTCACATCAACAAATGTAAATCTTTCCTTATCCATGCATATAGGGATATAAAAGAGATAAACTTCGTTGCAGGTTTGTTTGGGGTTCATATTAAGCATATATCAGAGGGTATCTCTTATCTAGGGTTTAGGACGAAACCGTGTGGTTACAAAACATCAGACTGGACCTGGCATGTCAATAAGTTTAGTAGCAGAGTTCACAAATGGTATTATTGTTGGTTGACATTAAGAGGGAGATATATTCTCATTCAATCAGTTTTATAGAAATTATTGGTGTATTGGGCACATCTATTCTACCTTCCATTTCACACCATATCCTTAATCAAAGCAACAATTTCTCATTTTTTAATGGACAGGGGCCTCAAAGACAAAAAAGTACCATCTTTGTAAGCTCGACAGTATCTCTATTCGTAAGGAATATGGGGGTTGGGGTCTATTGAATGTGCGCTCCTTTTCAAATGCTCTTCTAATAGAATCCTTATGGAGAGTGCTCAATGGATGGGGAATCTGACTAGATCTCATTCGAATCGAATACTTACATGGTGATCCTCTAATGCAGATATATAGTAAATCCTTTGTGTTCCAAAAAATATGGTCTTATATTTGGAAAATTTTCGAGAAAGTAATGGGGCTTCTTGCTGAGTGATTAATCTGGAGTTTTGGCAACAAACATCAAATAGTTATGAGTTGTGACATAGTTATGGGTCTTTGTGATGGGAAGAAGATGGAAAACATGCTTTTCCATAGACTGACACAAAGGGGAATATTTTATCTCTATTAAGCGATATCTATATGGAAAAAAGGATGCTCGATATGGAAAAATGTGGCACAACTAGGGTTACATGAGCAGGATGTTCGATCATGGTAGCGCTATGTGGCCTGCCTACAAGCATGGGGTTTATGCTTACATCATGAATGGGATTAGATTTTTTGGGATGGGATAATGAAAGGGGATGGTTTAGTAGTGAATGATATCTACAATCATATCATTTGTAATCAGATAGTTGAAAGGGTTCCTTCCCCTTTCCAAGTCTATTGGTTTTGGAAAATTCCCTACAAAATCTTACTTTTTGGATGGTTAGTATGGAAGGATCATATACTGACCTGAGACAATCTGAAAAAAAGGGGAATGCACAGTCCTGGATGTTGTATCTGTTAGAAAATTATATATTATGGAGCAATGCAACACATAAAATATGCAGAAAATACAAGCACACAAAACACATAAAACCAGAGAGACACAGATATACGTGGTTCACCCAATTTGGGCTATGTCCACCCCGAACAGCCAGTCCTTCCTTTCTATTATCCAGCAAAAATGAAGAGACAAAACCCACAGCAGATTCGCTGTAATATCCTTTGTTCTCTCTCACAGTCTCCCTCTCTGTTTCTCGCTCCGAGAATACATGCATAATACACAGCCGCAATACAATGCCCTCATATATACAAGGGGGTTGCCTTCTAGGGCAAAAAACCCTAATCTAAACATAACTTCTACCGTCAAATCATTTGCCTAATGAACGACCCAGATTGATTAGAAATTACTATGCTTTTACAAGGCAATTTTACATCTGTTTTTTTTTTTTTTTTTTTTTTTTTTTTTTTTAGCTTTGGGGCGCGAGAACCGTAGGGGAGAGATCAAGCGAGACCGACGCGCCCCCCCTGGACCCCCCACAGCAGTGATTAATTTCGGGCAGCGTTGCCGCCCCTTTTTAAGGTACAGGGGTCCAATGCTATGATACAAAGTAAACAAGATAATCAGGCTCCACACCCAACAGTATCTTTTGTCAAGCCCATGGAGAATCAATTAACCACTTATTTCTATCTTTTCCAATTATACATAGGATATGGTCCCTCTTTTCACATTTTATTATTGATCCAGAGTGGCGGTCGGATAGTCTTATTAGCAATTTGGCTTTATGAGGATCAAATATAGGTAAATTCAAAGCTCTTCCCTTCTATCTCTTTGGGGAGTTATGGTTAGCATGGAATCGTTTCATTTTTTTTATGGATGCCTTGTAAATATTTCTCACATCCACGGGGCAATTATGGCTTGGATTTTTGCACAACCCCTCCTATGTTTTTTTATGAAGGATTTGTCTCATCGCATCCATCCCTTTCCAATATCTCTCCTGACAATTTTCTTTGATGGGATTCAGCAGGGGGGCATGCGTGGGTGTGGTGCTTGGCTAAATCTTGATAATATAGAAATATTCCGTATCTTCTGGAATGGTGGTAGGGGAACAAATAAAAATGTGGAAATATTGGCACTTTGGAGTTCCCTTTGGATGGCCTACAATTTGAGTTTGCAATTGATGAACATCTATAGGGTTGCAAAGATTGCTCTATATGGGATTTCTGGAAGGTCTCTCTATCGACCTAGAGGTATGCAAGGGTGGATTCTTCCAATTAAATTCTTGCTCTCTAAGCTCAATGATCTGCCAATGCATCATATATATAGAGAAAACAACACTCGTGTAGATCAATTATCAAAGAGGGGCCTGACTGCTCATTTTGGCAGTATCCAAATCCTTCATTACAATGGATCCTAACTAAAAGAAGAATATGTTGCTCCGATCCCTTGACTCCTTCCATTTCCTTTCCTTTTTTCATGTACTATTTTGGTTTGTTGCTGCGGTTTTATCTTCTTCATTGTAATTTTTGTGAATCAAGCGAGCCGGTCTATTAGCTCAGTAAGCTTCTTCTCCCTTTGTTAACCAGGAGTATATCCTCCTTCCCATCAAGCGAGGCTACCTACATCAAGCGAGCCTGCTATATATCATAATATTTTATAGCCTTTCATCTGTTTTTGACATTCGAGGTCTATAAATTTGTTCAATCTTCTGGATGCATTGTTTTTAAGAAACATGTTGGTCTTGTTTTGATGCGCTGGCTTCACTCTTTTTAGACATGTTTTGTTGACTAGTCTGAATGGATGATTCTCTTATCTTTCATTTAGTTTTGGTTTCATTTGGATGCGATGTTATGCTACAATCATGGTCTATGAACATGGCTAAAATCTCGTCACATCGAGAACTCTTCTTTTGAAAATCTGGACAGATGCAATGTGAAGCATACTTGATTCAATGCATTTTTTATTTTATAAAACAAATGATCAAAAAAAATTTCCTATCTGAAAAAGAAAAAGAGAAGAAAAAGGGTAGTGACTTCAGTTTTTTGCACCATTATAACTCTAAGGCCATCAACGATCGTAGCTTGCAAAATTCTTTGGGAATTCTTCTGATATTATTCTCCCATCTAAAACAGAATTAAATTCATAAACACAAGGTTTTGGATGTTGATCACATTACAAAACTAATCCTAAAGGTGGAAAAATTTCTCTCAAGTTTCCACTCATTTTCTTGCAACATTCAATAACATCCATTTCCTTCCTTTAATCCTCGATTTTACCAAAACTTACCTTGCATTGACGTCATGGACATAAATAGTTACCAACTCAGATAACACTAAATAAATGTATTTGATATTGAGCAGGAGAAGTAATTTTCTTCCTTGGTAAGAGGAAACTTTATCTAAGTTAGTTTGGTCAGAGGTTAAAAACTATATATATACCCAAACAACTTAGAGATAAAAATTACGCTTCACTCTTGCTTTTTACATATGATTCATCATGACATAAACAATTTTTGCTTGTCAACGAAGCCCTGGTAAAGGCCCTCTCGTCAATAAAACCCTGGTAAAGGCTCGCTTCTTCAAACTCTTGGGATATGCAGCTAGGGACTTCCTTCCTCACAACCATTCCTTATATATATATATATATATATATATATATATATATATATATATATATATATATATTAAAACCTATATTCTATAATCATAGTCTTGGTTTGACCCACCAAATGTGAAACAGGATGGATCACAACTATTGAGTGACTAACAATAGACACCATGTCCAACCATAGGATGCAAAGGTATAGGGGAGTACATATAGATATCGTTATATCATCAATTTTTCTTGTATGCATATGTAAAACATAGAATACACAAAAAATACCATAAGAAGCATCGATAGTTCAATCTATATGAAATTTTGGAAGTTAGTTCCTTTCCAGTCTATTATCATGTACTACGGTTTCCACTTCACAATGTGTCTCCACTTATTATGGGAACTTGTTTCATTATATCCATCTACCCACATATTCCACTATTTGTGTGGAATATCGGTTGGCATGATAGTACAATTGCAGTGTGCAGAAACAGGAAGAACACTTATCATGTTTGAGCATCAACAATTTTGGCAAATATTTATGTGCTAAGCAATTCAATTTGAGTAGCTCATTGCTTATATTAAGTGCAGGAAGGAAGATAGTGAGTTTAAATTTTGTTAGGTTGTGGAAACCTTGCACAAGAATTATTTGATGTATGCATTATCAATTCGGATGACAAACTTTTTTTAGAGGGATTTTGCTAGCATTGATACTCCATACAAAACTAATGTATCAATCAAATTTAATTCTCGATCACATGGACTCAAGCTTGCTGGATCTCCCTATCCATTCACTTGGTCGTGGTATGCACTTGGGCTCTCTATAAGGTGTAATATATTATTCCATTAATTTTGCAACTCAATGTAACAAACTTGTTTCCTTTCTTAGGTGTGTAACCTAATTAATGAGTGAAATGAGTGGAGTCTTTGAAACCTCATCTCTAGGGTTTGAAGTTATAGTTTCATACCTGAACTTGGTTTTCACAGTGTTGGTGCACCTCTTGGCGTATTGACTTACTCAAACAAAGTATATTTGGTTCAATACATCAACATAATGATCTAACACTAATTCGGAAAATGATAGAGCACACAATTTCTGGTTGGTCAACCTTTACCTGGAAAAAATAGTTTAGTATCTTATATCTTGTTTGGCATCACTATGTGCTCAATCTTTGTTGAATTGTGGAAATTAATTTCTTTTCTAGATGCCTTGCTAGATTAAGTGACAACACTCCTTTCTCATTACACTCTTAAGAGTGGGCCTACCATCATTACATTTACAACAATCTAAACTATGAAACGAGAATTGTAAACTGAAAACGAGAACTCTAGCAAACAAAACCTCAAAATTATAGAAAAACACCTCGAAAATGAAAAGTGTTGATGCTGGAATACCAAATTTCAACATGTTTTAAACATGGCCGTGAAAACAATTTTTTTTGGTGCAAAAAACAACCTGAAAACAAAAAGTGTTGATGCTCGAATACAACTTTTTTCTTAGGATAGATTTTCAACATTTTGAAATATTGACATAAAATATAAAATATCATGACTTTGACAAACCTTAAAATTTCAAAATAAAAATGAAAACACAAATTAAAAAATAAAAAATAAAACAATGAAAAAAACAAAACAAAAGTTAAAATAATGATAAAAAGTAAATAAAAGTAAATATTAGAAAAAACACAAGAAAAATGACAAAAAAAATGAAATAAATACAAATATATAAAATGCCAAAGAAAAAAAAATAAACATAAAAATGTAAAAAAAAAAGCCTATAAAAATAAAAGCACAAAAAAATAAAAAAAATATAAATAAAAAGATATTATTAAAAAATTAAAAAATATAAATAAAAAAATATTTTCACAAAACATAATTAAAGAAAAAATGATGCAAGGGCATCTGAACATATTTGAATTAAATTCGAATCCGAAGCTGAAAAGGCAGCTATGCGAACAGCCACACAAATTTGGGACAAAAAATTGTTAAAACATAATTAATTTTCTATAACTGATTGTAACTAATTCAAGTATAAGGATCTGCCATGTGTGCGTAATAGAAGATCAATGGTTTGTTGAGAAGTTTAGGAACAAAAATTGTGGATCTTAACTGATTTATGCGGTTGTAAAACCTATAAAAGAGAGCCTGTATTGTGTGAGAAGGGGGAGCGAGATTGCAGTGTAATCATATGCAAATTTGTCACTAAGGTTGAAATGCCTTAGATGTAATCTAGATTTGTATATAATAGAAATATATTATTATATGGATTTTCTGTGTAACTATGTGTTCAAATTTGTGTGTTTATGATTATATTTCTGAGTTAATGTCGTGTTTGATTTATTGACCATTGACCTCTGTAAGGGTCGATGGCGATCAATTAAGATACAATGTCATAGCATGTGAATTTGTAACAAAGCATGGCGGAGTTTAAAAAGGAAAGTCCAATGAGAATGCCGAATATGGAAAATCGGTCAAGGCAGAGATCGAAAGGTCTCCTGTTATGAAGTTTTAGTGGCGTGGTTGTTCATGTGGTTTGAAAATGTGCGTGCACATCCAATCAAGCAGAGTTGTCTCCGAATCAATGGAACAATGCAGCGTTGTAGTAGAATGAGAAGTGAGGCATGAATCCGTTGGCGGGTTAAGCATTTTAAAATATCGAGTGGATGAACGGTGAAGGAAATGAAGAACTCTGTTTCTTTGTTGAAGATTGGCAATGTTAATCAATACCTGTTATTTGAGTTAAGAGAGCGAAGAATGAAAAGTTGGAATGAAGTAGAATTAAATCCGAGAATGTAGTTAAAGGGCATTATAGAATGAGTATTGTGTCGATTATGTGTTTGAAATTAATTTGTAGTTTAAACATGGCAGAATTGGGATACATAGCCACACAACAGTGCTTTAGAGCCTAAGATTCGAAACTACACTCGAACATGGGTCAAAGCACAACGGTTTGTGAGTTGGGTGAAGCAACAATCATTTGATCTATGATCGACAGTTATTGTGCAATTTAATTACTCCCTCTTAAATCTTAGCGAAATTTCTTGAGTTCCGGAGTTATAGAAGAAAAGGTCTGGGTTATGGTTTTTAAATTTTTGTGCTTCGAGAGTTTATAACCAAGGTATGGTTTGGGAAATGATGAAGACCAGCATGTGTTTTCAAATGCATAGAATTGCTTCCGATATATGTGTAATCATTGTAGTGGCGCAGTGGAAGCGAAATGGGCCTATAACTCATAGGTTCCAAGATCGAGTTCAAGTTTATGAATCTGCATTTTGATGCAGTTTTGAGTTTGCAGGTTCATTTTGTAAAATGAAAGGTGAACCTGCTTGTAGTGGGTTTCGCTTTTCATCAAGTGGTATCAGAGTGGGAAAATATTTCCTGCGGAAAGGAGTTTTGCATGCGAAGGAAGAAGAGGTATAGTTTTGTGAAGTTTTGTTAAGCTTGTGATTTTTTATGTTTTGTGAAGGTAGTAGCAGAGGAAGGTGAGAAAATTGCAGCAACCTAGAGCAAGAGTGCTCAAATGGTTCCACAAGAGCGAACCAGAGAGATGCCAAAAGACTAAGCTCAGGCGAGAAGCTTGGTGAGGTATCTGGTAGCAGGGAGGACTTGCTATTGCAAAGGTTTTGTTGCAGCTCACAGAGGACAATTCCACAAAGGATGTGGGTAGAATTGTTCAAGCATGTTGTTACAGGAAGATCACAAGGAGCAGTTCCACAGATGACGTGTGTAGAATTGCTAACAGTTGTAGAAGACATATGACCAAGAGGTCATAAAATTTTGTGCCTCGTGAGTCTGATGCAGGGGCATCTGAATAGATTTGAATTAAATTCGAATCCGAAACTGAAAAGGCGGCTATGTGAACAGTCACACAAATTTGGGACAAAAATTTGTTAAAACATAATTAAATTTCTGTAACTGATTGTAACTGATTCAAGTATAAGGGTCTGCCATGTGTGCGTAATGGAAGATCAACGGTTTTTTGAGAAGTTTAGGAACAGAAATTGTGGATCTTAACTGATTTATGCGGTTGTAAAACCTATAAAAGAGAGCCTGTATTGTGTGAGAAGGGGGAGCATGATTGCTATGTAGTCATATGCAAATTTTTCACTAAGGCTGAAATGCCTTAGATGTAATTTGGATTTGTATATAATAGCAATATAATGTTATATGGATTTTCTATGTAACTGTGTGTTCAAAGTTGTGTGTTTATGATTAGATTTCTGAGTTAATGTCGTGTTTGATTTATCGACCATCGACCTCTGTAAGGGTCGATAGCGATCAAGTAAGATATAATGTCATAGCATGTGAATTTTTAATAGAGCATGGCAGAGTTTAAAAAGGAAAGTCCAATGAGAATGTCGAATATGGAAAACTGGTCAAGGCAGAGATCGAAAGGTATCCTGTTATGAAGTTTTAGTGGCGTGGTTGTTCATGTGGTTTGAAACTATGCGTGCACATCTAGTCAAGTGGCATTGTCTCCGAGTCAATGGAACAGTGCAGCGTTGCAGTAGAATGAGAAGTGAGGCATGAATCCGTTGGTGGGTTAAGCGTTTTACAATATCAAGCGGGTGAACAGTGAAGGAAATGAAGAACTTTGTTTCTTTGTTTAAGATTGGGAGTGTTAATTGATACCTATTATTTGAGTTAAGAGCGCGGAGAATGAAAAGTTGGAATGAAGCGGAATTAAATCTGAGAATGTAGTGAAAGGGCGTTATAGAATGAGTATTGTGCCAATTATGTGTTTGAAATTAACCTGTAGTTTAAACATGGCGGAATTGGGATACATAGCCACACAGCAGTGCTTTAGAGCCTGAGATTCAAAACTACACTCGAACATGGGTTGAAGTGCAGCGGTTTGTGAGTTGGGTGAAGCGACAACCGTTTGATCTATGATCGACGGTTATTGTGCAATTTAATTACTCCCTCTTAAATCTTAGCGGAATTTCTTGAGTTCTGGAGTAATAGAAGAAAAGGTCTGGGTTATGGTTTTTAAATTTTTGTGCTTCGGGAGTTTATAACCAAGGTATGGTTTGGGATATGATGAAGACCAGCATGTGTTTTCAAATGCATAGAATTGCTTCCGATATATGTGTAATCGTTGTAGTGGCGCAGTGGAAGCGAAATGGGCCTATAACCCATAGGCTCCAAGATCAAGTTCAGGTTCATGAATCTGCATTTTGATACACTTTTGAGTTTGCAGGTTCATTTTGTAAAATGAAAGGTGAACCTGCTTAGAGTGGGTTTCGCTTTTCAGCAAAAAACACTTTATTGAATAATTAAAAAGAAAAACAAAATAAATTAAAATAAATCAATAAACTATACATTTAAAAAATCACATTTAAAAAAAAATTAATAAAAATTTAAATTTTAAAAATGTAAAAACTTTAAAATCAAAAACTCAAAAAAACAAATCAAAATAATAAAAATTAAAAAAATTAAAAAACTAAAAAAATAGAAAACATTAAAAAAAAAAACGAATTATAAAAAATATCTAAATAAATAAGAAAAAAATTATAAAAAAAAAACATTAAAAATAAAAAAATAAAAAAATTTAAGATATAAAAAAGCTAAAATAACAAACAAAAACTATTACAAAAATAAAAAAGAATAACCAAAACTAATTAAAAATGATTAAAAAAATTAATAATTATAAATTAAAAAATAATAAAAATATACAAATTCGGTCCCTTGGGCCACCGACGGGTTCAAGCCGATTTTCACAACCGGCTTCGAGCCCGTTGGTGGCCCGAGGGGCCACCTGCTGTAAGCGAGCAGAGCTGCAGCAACTCTGCCCGCCCACAGCAGGTGGTCCCTTGGGCCACCAACGACTCAAATCCAATTCTAAGAATTGAATCGAATTCTCAGAATCAGATTTGAGTTGTTGGTGACCCGAGAGGCCGCCTGTCATGTGCGGGCGACACTGCTACAACTCTGCCCACCCACGGCAGGCAACCCTTTGGGCCACCAACGACTCAAATCCGATTCTGAGAATCGTATCTGATTCTCAGAATCGGATTTGAGCAATTGGTGGCCACTTACATCTCTGTGTGCCCACAACGAGCGACCACCAAAGGCTGAAATCTAATTCTGAGAATCGAATCCGATTCTCAGAATTGGATTTGTGTTGTTGGTGGCCTGAGGGGCTACCTGTCATGGGAGGGTAGAGTTGTGGCATATTCACCTGCCCACAATAGGTGGCCACCAATGAATCAAATCCAATTCTAAGAATCGGATTTGATTCTCAAAATCAGGTTTGAGTTGTTGGTGGCCTGAGGGGTTGCCTGCCATGGGTGGCCAGAGTTGTCATAGCTTCGCCCACCCACGACAGGTCACCACCAACGGCTCAAATCCAGTTATGAGAATCGGATTTGACCCATTGGTGGCCCAAAGGGTTGCCTACCGTGGCTGGGTTTAGTTGCAACAACTCCGGCTGCCCACAGTAGGCAACCCCTCGGGCCACCAGCAGGCTCAAAGTCGATTCTCGAAATCGGGTCCACTAGCAGGCTCAAAGCCGATTCTCATAATTGACTTGGGCCCAAAGCTGATTCTTAGAATTGGCTTTGAGCCCGCTGATGGCTCGAGGGGCCATCTACCATGGGTGGGTGGAGTTGCTGCCACTCAGCCTACCCACGACACGTGGCCCCTCGGGCCACCAACAACTCAAGGAATGCAGTAATTCGTTTTTATTTATTATTATTTTTATTTTTAAATTTTTAATAATTATATATGTTTTATATTTTAAATTATATTTGTTATATATATGTTTTATTTTTTTTAATTATGTTTTGTTTATGTTTTCAAATTGTTTTATTTAATTTTATTAATATATTTTTTTTCATGTTTTTAATTTTTTTAATTTATTTTTTTCAATGTATTTTTATTTCCTTTTATTACTTTTTTATTTTTAATGATTTATTTTTTTATAACTTAATTGTCTTCTTCTTCTTTTTATGATTTTTATTATTTTTATAAATTGTATGTTTTATTTTAATTTTAACTTTTTCTAATACTTAAAATGTTATTTAAATCATTTTTATGGAATTTTTATTTTTGAAATGTCGTCTTTTTTTATATAAAATTTATAAAATTTGTTATTTTTCCAAAAAAAATTATTCAAAATTTCCATAATATTTATTTATTTAACATGTTTTTTTTAGCGAAAATGTCTTAAAACACATACTTTTTAAATTATATCTATATGCAAAATGTATATTTTTTGTCGAGTTTTTAAAATTATTATTTTTTGGTGATAATTATTTTATGTGTGTTGAAATATTAATTAACGATATATAAATATAAAAAAAAAAACCATAACCTCAAAATATTAATTTTTTTTAACTGCGGAATATATATATATATATATATATATATATATATATATATATATATATATATATATATATATATATATATATATATATATATATATATATATATATAGCAAAGGAAAACAAAAAAACAAAAATTTGGAAACCTTTAAAAACCAAATATCCTAGGACGAAAAACATGAGGAGGAATAAGACCACTTGAAAAATGGTTAAATAATCAACATTTATAAAAAAAAACTATGTATACTTAGGACATAAGAAAATTTAAAGTGTCAAAAATATGCCTTGAAAAAAAAATATTGATGATTTTCAAAATCCACATGAAAATCTTTAATATTTTAAAAAACATTCCACACTTCATACATTATAAAATTTAAATTGTCAAAAATAAGCCCTCTAAAAAGGGGGTTGATGTTGCATCAACACTTGTCAAAATTAGCATGAAAAATCGCTAACATTTTAAAAAATGTTCATACCTGATACATGAGAAAATTTAAAGTGTAAAAAGTATGCTAAAAATAAAAAAGGTATATTTTGAATCAACGCTTTTCAAAATCAGATGATTTTTTCCTACCTAAAAAAAAAGGTGTATTCTAAATCAACACTTTTCAAAATCAGAAAATTTTTTGCTACCTAAAAGAAAAGGTGTATTCTGAATTAGCACTTTTCAAAATCAGATGAATTTTTGCTACCTCAAAAAAGTAGGTACTCTTATCAGTTCCCGTTTCAAAGTTTACATTGTTTTATATTTTTGGATACCAATACCAATGTAATTATTATAAGGAACTAATAAGCATAAACATTTATAACTTTAATATCATCAAATGTATAAAACAAACTCAATTATCTGTTGCATAAATATCAACTCTTAGTGCCCAAAACAATAGAGGTAACATTTCAATTACAGTAAACTCATAAATTGAAGAGTTATAGAATAGGTTGGTGGCAAATCTTCAACCTATTTTAGTGCATTTATTTATTCTATTTTAATGCATCTCTTCGACTTTTTTTAGTGCATGCAATAACGTAGACCTAATATTTGGACTTCATTGGAGGTGAAACTTTCATAGATGATTGAAACAAAGAGGAATCTAGAGTGATTTTTGGTTAGTCTTTGTTATTTTAAAATTGTGATATAAACCTCTTTTTCCCAAGATGAGAAGTATTGTAACTTAGGTTATGGGAATCGAGTTGTGAGACAAATTTGCCTCAATGATATTCAAAATATAAATTACATTCACACCTTGGGCAGGTTAGGTGTCTATGATAAAAGAAATCTTCCCAAGATCAAAACAACAAACTCATACCACTTAATAATATCTCCATGTTGTATTTAATGTTTGGATTTATATATATATGCTAGTGGTTGGATGACATTTGGCTATTTTCTTTTGCACATTTATTGTTGAAATGATTCTTGTACACAAAATATTTTCTTCATCAAAGTTGCCAAGTTTGGGAGCTTTGAACTCATGCCTAGTTAAAAATGATTATAGGCTTAATTTTGTAGAAAACACATAAGCCAAATTTAATTGATGCCATAATAGATTAAGCATAGGCCCATCTCAGTGTATGCAAAATTAAATGTTCTGTCAATATGAAAACATAATGAAGATATATAGAGCATAAATAAGGTATAACATGTGCATCTTTGTTATCTAGGGATGATTAGAACTGTGCTTTATTCTTCTTCATCTATTTTAATCGTTATTAATGTGGTTGTTTCAAAAAATACTAGTTTAGTCCCTTCAACATCAAAATTTTTAATAGAAATAGGTATATTACTCACTGAAATGTAAATAAACGTTGTATTTTATAATATTCTAGAAACATGTGTCAAAATGAGTATTTTGAATTATTGTTGCAACACATCCATGTACATATTGATAATGAAATGCAATAATTACTCTTCTCCATAAGTTTCATTTTGGTTGATGTTTTTATTGAATCATAAGTATAGGAGAATCTACATAGAGGTTTTATAGGTCGGTTTAGAGATGTAATTAATTTGGCATTGTTCTTGCACTCTAACTTCAACAATTATAACAACCTTGTACTTGTCTTACATTGGTTATAAACTTCACACAAAAAAAGAGGGAAGTAATTTTTCGAGTAGAAATGAAAACTTTATACCCATTCCCATAATAGTACATTAGGAATCATATTGGTATCGTAGCCACCTTTGGTTATCAAGGTAGATAAGGATGTGTGTGTTACATAAATATACACTTCCTCTTCTAATTCACCATTCAGGAACACCATATTGAAATCCATCTCATGGATCTTCCACCCCATCTATGATGTAAGTGAGATCACAACCCTAATATAATATATCTAGCCTAGTAGCCACGAAATCAAATGTCTCTTCATAATAAAATATACCTAGCATAGAAACTTAGAGACCTTGGAGTCAGTGTGAATTATGGAGTGGTATTTGACAAGGATAGATAATGAAGGATGGATATATAAGGGGAGAGGTCAAGTAGCATGAAAATTCATGTCGAGGTATGGATCACCCAAGATATAAATAAAAAGAGAATTGATATGGGAAAGAGAATGAAAAGAATGGAGATGGAGTTAATAGTGTTTAATTTTACTGAAGGAGCCAGTGTGTGATGTGTTAAAACCCTAAGGTTTTTTGTCCAAGTTGTGAAATCCTATCATAGTTAGGTGCATTTCCCTAGGAATTTGTAAAACTTGATGTTCAATAAGACATGTTACGCGGGAGAACATATTGTTGTAAGGCCTTAAGATTTTGCTTAGGAATACATGTAGTGCAGTGGCGCATGGAGTCATCAAGCTATGGAATGGACCACTTGTAGAGGTATTGAGGTGCAAGTGTACTAGTATCCTAGCTTGAGGGGGGGAATGTGAGAACTAATAAGAGATGGTTGATGAATGGGACCAAGTTAATCTCACTGAGTCAAGTTTAATGGGGGGGGGATTGTTAGGTTCCTTTGAGTAAACTTGACTAGGTCAAGTTAGTAATAGTTTTTTGGCTCTAGGTATATGAGAACCCATGGTTTTTCCCATGGTACTCATCTCTAATGTTGCCTATTTAAAGGCCCAAAAAACTCATGTTAAATTGTCATGTTGGCTAGTGGGATCGGAAAAAATGTATTTAGATTCTACCACTTATCTCGATGCTTTGTGATACTAACACATATGTCAAGAAAAAAAAAAATATAAAGGCTCAAAAACCAACAATTTTATTGCTCCACTACCTCAAAAAAACGTAGTTTGGACCCTTGATTGGAGGTCAATATAGCTTCAAGGATGGTGTCATTAATTATTATTCCTTAGTGTATGATTTTGTGTGATGTGGGGGCATAAATCCCCCCCCACCCTCCCCCCCCCCCCCCCCACACACACACACAAATTGAGTTTAATTTTGAAAGGAACCAGAAGGTGTGTCATGCCAGTCTTGGAAAGAGGGCATGAATTCCTCTTTGTTTTTGTGTAAAACCTGAAATATTTGTAAACCTCTCAAAGGCGTGATGTGGTATAGGATGAGTTCCTCTCTCATTTTTTCAGAGTTATGTTTACTTTTATTTGGGAAGCATGCAAGCATGCCATAGGAAACTAGTACAATGTAAACATTAGGGTGAGAGGATGTCTGGCCATGAGAGGCCATGATATGTAATCATATTAATTTTGAATCTAAGTTTCTTGTGTTTTATGTTATGGTAGTTATCTTCTTTCGAGAGGAATGATAGTTTATTGAGGGTTAGATGTAACTTATCAACACTAGTTGCAAGTCCAAGGGCGAGGTTGTATTCATCAGTCACCGTAATACAAAGCCACCAAAGGAGCAGTAAGAGGAAGGTCTAAAATTGGAGGCAGTCCAAGTTGTTGATATGAGGAACTCGTAGTGCTGGCATATCAACACAAAAGGAATGGAGTTAACGTGTTATAAACTCAGTCATGCCCCCAAATGAATGTGGATAAACCCAAAAAAATAGTTTTTATAGACCTCCAAATAGGTCGAACAAGGTGGGACATAGCCAAAACATTCAAGACCCAAACCTTTTCGGGGTAGATGGTTTAAGATCAAGGAAAATTAGTGCATTGAAGGGTGTTCGAAATAAAAATTAGTCGGCAATTTAGGAATTGTAGCTTGCCATTTTCTATTGAGCATGATCAAGACCATAGATCGATAGCCATGTTGGCAAGGATTTGCACTACATCTTGGGCATTTATTGTAGAAAGGGAACCCACACTCACATTGGAGGTAGTGATAAAACCATGGTCACCTTGGTAAATATGAGGGAAAAAGTCTAGATACTTTCGGGCAACACTAGTGACCACGACAAGTATCAATCAATGTTGGCACATAAAAGTTCAAGGGGCATGAGAGTTATGGGTTCATTGTTGCAAAAAGGAAATATTTTCTAGTTTTCATGGGCCCATAACCCACACGTTTAAAAGGTTGAACCAATAGGGGTCTGAATCTAACAAACCCCATATTTATTTTTCATCATTATGTTATTTGATTACATATTCAAATATATATAGAGTAAAATTAATTGTTCGAATTTTTTAGACACAATCTGCATTCAATATAAAAATACCCAGTACACGACACGTGTATACAATGAACACGACTAGCTCCAATATGGAGCATTGGAGCCACTCCTTGCTCCTCAAAAGAACTAGCTTATCTCTTTAATGCCTTGCGAAAGGAGCCAAGGTGAAAATTTCTTTGCTCATAGAATGAGGATGTATATATAACTAATGGGGAGGTGATGCTTCACATTCCTTGTGACTCTTTGAATACCCTCATGACTATTTGACTTCCTATGACTTTTGAACTTTACATGACTCTTCATATTCTACTCATGTCCTTTAGACTTCCACTTTACAATACATTTTCGAATCAATAAATTACATATTCCACAATAATGTTGTGGCATGTGACAACTCATGACATGACATGACATGACATTGTTGATATGGACTTCTTGATGATATGGAAATGTTGCTCCATTCTTTATTCTCCTTGATATGTGTCTTCTTGAGGATGCTATTCTATCCTCCTCCTTATGGCTTAGAGCTAAGGAGTATTAAATGATATTAGTTCTTCAGTTGTGGTTGCAAATCGATATCCATTTTCTTTCTCTTGATTCATAAATTTGCATAATAAGCTACAAAGTTGTCTTTCAGCATGTTTCCCTTCTTCATCTCCTTCTTCATCATCCTTTCATGGTATGATAGGGTACATGCATATGAAATTCACTCATGATGAGAGGATATAATTCTTATAAACCCCTATTCTAAGATGGTGCATGCTAATCCACTGACTAAACCAGAACCAGGTGGCAGGCGGAGAGAGAGGCTCAGCAACTGTGCAATTGTGCAACTTAGGCAATCAGGGGTGAAGCTTGATCCTTGAGACTTCACAATGCGCAGTTCAGGACGGACTAAGGAACAAAATTGTGCAATATGGGAGCTCCATGAGACAGCCTGAGGGGATCGGAATTGGTTCATCCTATTGCACAGTTCTGGAAGGCAAAGGTGTTATCCATGAAAATACAACCTCATAGCTCAGAGGAGAATACTATTTTGTTTCTTGAAATACCCCCTTTTTCCTATCCTATATAAGAATATAACATAATTTATGTACCATGAGGACCACATTATTCTAATATATAGCAAGGTGTCCCCTTCATATGACTTGTGTTACCAAAATTCTCACATAGTCACAAGGCAAAAAACTTGAGTTAACTAGACTTTGACACTCTTGTTCACTTTCGGAAACTCATATGGTGGAATGTGATCTCTTTATTCTCATCTTTAGTTTTTTTCCTAAACAAGAAAAGCACAGAAAATCGAGAAAGAGCCATAAAGCATGGGGAAGCTTTTTCAAAAGCATAAAAGCATCTAAAAAGCAGATAAAATAATTTTTATATGAGGAAACATTATTCACCCAAAATATTTTTCCCAAATAGAAGTAAGGAGGAATATGGGAATCTTCATAGCCTTCACTCGCCTATATATTTGAGGCTTTTCCATTGAGAAAAGAGATGGGAATTATTTTATTGTGACGTTGTTGAGATCTATCTAAAGAGGGAGAGTTTTGGAGCTAGGAGTTCGAGGTGGATTTGAAGCAACTTAATATGATGTTTGTAACTTCCCACCAACTCCTCAATTAATATTTATTGGTTGTTCTTGCTTCCATATATTCTTTTTCATTGTTTAATTCTTGTATCTAAGTAATTAATGTTTGGAAATTTGGTTTGTTATAATGCATTCAATTATGTTTAGTTGTTTCTAATGGTTTTGATTGATAATATTATTATGTTGTGAATATTTTGTTTGTTATTTCTAATGTTTAGTACCAAAGCTTTGGAGCTAGCTAGGAGTGCTTCCCAATTACACTGAAAACTCCAACAAGCCTGCATGTGAGGACTCACAGACTTATATTTCACTTCTCTTATCAAAATCTTCCTTACTTATTGCATCACTAAAAGAATCAAACCTTGAAAAAACCTTTCTCTTATTCGATATGCCCTAGGTTTCCAGGAGAACCTAAGAGGGTTTTATTTTTATCCAACTGAGCATTAAAATCCTTTTGCAAGAGGAGGTTAGGTAATTGTGCAATTGCACATCTAAAGAGTTCAAGGGTTGAGCTTGAGGTCGAAGATTGCACAGTGCAAAATTGAGGGCTGTCTGGATGGCTTAATTGCACAATTTTGGAGGCCAAGGTCCGGGTTTGAGCACTGAAACTACACAGTGCACAGTCTTTGAAGGCAGGAACTGTGCATTGCATAGTGAGAGGTAGGGTCACATATATAGGGTTGAGACTACACAATGCACAGTTCAGGAGGTTCGAATGAGGCTAAGTTGTTTGGTCAAAAAGCTTTCAGAAATTGACTAAGTGTGGGATAGATGAGGCTAATGTGAACAGTGATAAGACTTGACTGTGATCACACACTTATAATACTTGATGACACAACAACATAGATAATCCAGGACACATTAATAACATACTTCCCTCGGTGCGACAACTTACGACAAGTCTGACACTAAAGATACACTTTGCGACGACCATGACGACACTTGTGTGACACTTCTTAAAACTTTGAAAATGAGTGCGAAAGATGTAAACATGTTAGGATCAACTCATTTTCACAAAGATAACCCCTTGAAACCACCAAAACAAGCTATATACATTTTTGGGCGCTTAACATGTGAAAATATGACAATGTTATTTTCTCGCAATAGGGAAAAAAACACTTAGAGAAAACACATGGAATGGATTTTAATGTTTTGGATGAAAATGTAAAATACTAAGGTAGGCTCTGAAATTTGGTGCAAAACAAAATTTTGGAAGGTGTTGTAGCAACGACAACACCTCCTCGCTTAAAATCATATAAAGAGCTATTAATTATTTTTAATCTAAAATTTTGTTAGAACAAGAAATTTTAAGTAAATTAAATTATACGTATTAAATATTAAGAAATAAAATTAATATTAATATTATGATGTTAATGATTAACTTCCACTGAACTTTAAGAAGTTTATCTAACTTATAAGAAAGTAAGAGAATAATTAGAATTTTTAACATCTTAGTCTTATGCTCGAAAAAAAGTGAGAGTAGTGTTGATATAGGTGGATATTGGTGGCCACCAACCTATTCCACTTGGGGCCCACCATTTCCTCTTTCAGTTTTTCAGTTTCGGCACAACTTACTATTTTTAGCACTTTTTCAGGTCTTGAACTTCCGGAGCCGTTTTGAGGCCCTAAATGACATTTTTTGGGAATCATTTGTCCAACAAATCTAATTCCATTCTAAAATATACATGTGTAATTAGCAGTTGTAGTCCTTGGATAGATCTTTCAAATGATGTATCATGTGTGTCAAACAGAGATAGTATGCCAAAGTTACTACCTTGAGAAGTTGATGTACCAATTTACCCAAACAGGGCCCATATTCTGGTGTTTCATCTCCTAGGGTTAGGTTTTTGGCTTTTTATGGTTTTCCATTGTTTATCAATAATATATAGGCCTTTGAGCCTCATTGTAACACATAGTTCAGAGGCATGTAGCTGCCACAACTCTTCTCAGAGATAAGCTACCAACGTCCTAGCTAGTTTATTTCCATTCTGTCTATAAGAAAATTTATGTTCTTTGATATTAATGAAATGAAGTTTTATTTCCGCTGCATCTTTGCATTTATGGTTATATGTGTATTCTATTGCTTTCCTGCATAAATCTGGATTAGTGGTATTAGAGCAGTCTGACTTTTATCGATCCTTCTTTGCATGTCTCCAACGAGGTCGGGGTATAAGGAGTTAGGGCTCAATCTAGTTGAACCTTTGCAAGATCAGCCTCAAAAACCCTAACAACCGCCCATGGGGGATGAAAAAAAATATGAGGGAGCAGGATATCCTATGAAAATATTGCCTGAGGAGGCCCTCTAAAAACAAAGGAACGTAATGATGGATAACTTTACCCATATCCTTCAATGTCTGCCCACCGGCGGCGCATCTGCATCCAGTAGCCACTCTGGAGGCGCAACTCCCTTTAAGGTACAATTAAACTTTTACATTCCCATATCTGAGGGTAAAATAGTTGCAGATGCTATAGATAGATGGTTGAATCTATTAAAAGGATATTTCTCAGTTCATGACTTTTTCGACTGGGAGAAGATTATTTTTGCACTCCTAAAAGCTACCCGCATGTCAAGGACTGGTGGGAAACCTACTGTGAGAAAAATGACAAGACAAAAACCTCTCCGTTATCAGCCGTACCCACTTGGAATTCTTTCTGAGACGCCATCAAGGAACAATACTACCCCGTGGGGAGCTATGATGACAAGTACATACAATGGACCACGAAGTGGCAACAAAGGGATCAAGATGTGCATGAGCTAACGAATATGTTCCATACCGTGCACACAAAATTGGGTATCAAATATTCAAAGAAACATTTGGTGCTAAAGTATCGCAGTTGTCTGCACAGATATATTCAGGAGGAAATGGAGTTCCTCAACATCTCCTCGTTTGGTACGGCATACCGTTATGCTTCCATGATTGAGTAGAAATTCAAACAGAAGAAGCGAGACTTTGGATATATGAATCAAAAGCAAGGGAAAGGTGCCCCCAAACCGGAGAAAAAAGGAAAAATTCAAGGCATGGCGGCCCAAGAAAATCTTTCAAAGCCACAAGAAAAGAATAGCACTACGAAGCCAAAGAAGGACACGAAGAAGTGTTGTGAGTGTCATAAGAGCTCCACTCACAACACAAGTGAGTGTCAGGATAAGCAATCGTTGGTTGCCAAGATGAGGGCTTCTGAATCAGATGCATGCTCTAACTCTGAATCAAAACCTGACAAGGGGAATGACAAAGGGAAACATATCATTGATGTGGAGCCCAATGCCACAGTTGCCACTGTGAAGATCCAGAAGGAGGAATTGGAAGATCCAGAGGAGGAGGAGCGTCTCTTCCACTCCCAGATGTGGGTAAAGGGTTCCATGCTACAATTCATTATCGATAATGGGAGCCAAAAGAACCTCATTTCAGAAAACACTATGAAGCGGTTGGGCTTGCCGACCACAACACACCCACAAACATACACCATCGAGTGGCTTCAACAAGGATGAGATCTCCTCGTCAGCCAGTAGTGCTGCCTTCCCTACAACATCAAGCCCTTCACAGATGAAGTATTATGTGACATTTCTCCTCTTGATGTTTGTGATGTAATATTAGGCCAACCATACTTGTGGAAGTGACATGGTGTGTATGAGTCCCGACTTTGCACAGTTATTGTTACTTTGGGAAATAAGTTGTACATGATACCAAAGGTACCACCGCCTATCGCTATCTCTTTGGTTACTGCAAAACAATGCAGTAAGCTCATTTCCAAAACCAGGAAAAAAAATTTCCTGATGATCCACTCTGAGGGCAAGAAGAAGACTATGGCCACGACCTATAGATAGGGCTCCTTTGCACAACAACAACAAATGGACAAGGTTGTGGAGGAGTATGGGGACATATTCACCTCACCCAGAGGGGTGCCTCTGCACTGCTAGGTCAAGCACCCCATTGATGTGACCCCAGGTGCGCCACTACCCAATGGACCCATCTATCGGTGCTCTGTTATGTAGAACAATGAAATCAAGAGGAAGATTCAGGAGTTGCTGCAGAAATGTCACATCCAGCCGAGTTCATCACCCTGTGGGAGCATGATTGTGTTGGTACAAAAGAAGGATGGGACTTGGAGACTCTATATTTACTATCGGGCGCTGAACAAGATCATTATCCGGAATAGATACCCGATCCCACGGATTGATGACCTTCTAGACCAACTCAAAGGGGTGAAATATTTCAGCAAGATCGACTTGAAGTCTGGGCATCACCAGGCACCAATCGAACCCTCCGATGTCTGGAAGACTACCTTCAAAGCCAAGGAGGGACTTTTTGAACGGTTGGACATGCCTTTCGGGTTGATGAATGCTCCCGCAACCTTCATGAGGTTGATGTACGACATCTTACAGCCATTCACCAACTCATTTGTAGTGGTGTACTTGGATGAAATTCTGATATTCAGCCAGACTTGGGAAGAGCACCTCCACCACATCTGACAAGTCCTCCAAACACTGTAGCACCACAAGTTGCATGCCAATTTGGAGAAGTGCACTTTTGGCATGACCTAGGTTCAATATCTGGGATACATTATTGACGAAAGGAGGGTGCATGTGGATCCAACCAAGATCCAATTCATTCGGGATTTGCTAGCCCCAACCACTCTAACAGAGCTTCGCAACTTTTTGGGTCTTGCTAATTTCTACTACAAGTTCGTGTTGCGATTCTCTGATATCACTTGGCCCTTGAGTCAAGTCACCAAGGGAGGAGCGAAAGAAAAATTATTTTGGTCGGAATATCAACATAAGGCATTCGTAGAATTGAATCATCGCCTCTGTTCTGCCCCAATTCTCACGTTAACATACTTGCAACAACCATTTGAGATCGATACAGATGCCTATGACTATGCTATTGCGGCAGTTCTTACTCAGCAGGGACATCTGGTGGCATATCACAGTGAGACATTGTCTGACACAGTTCCCAAGTATACCACTTATGACAAAGAAATGTATTCCATTCTTTAGGCTTTCCGACAATGGAAGCATTACATTTTGGGGAAGGAAACAATCATCCACATAGACCACCAACCCCTGAAGTTCATACAGACACAATGGAAGTTGCAGAACGATCACCATCAGAAGTGGTCCACATATCTACAACAATTTCATTTGAACATCAAGTACAAGAAGGGTAGCACCAATAATGTTACAGAATACCTCAGCTGACCATCGATCGTGGCACTAACCACCGTTCTCAACTCTTGTGGGCACGAGACTTCTGATTGACCGCTTCTCTACAAGAGCGATCCAGAATTCGGTCACACATACAAGGCACTCTTAGGGGGTACGCAAGTTCCAAAGTTTCACCTCCAAGATGCATTGTTATGTCACCTAAGACACCTTTGTGTTCCTTCAAGCAAGCATGCCAATATGATATTGGAAGCACACTACAGTCGAGTTGTTGGGCACTCCGGGGTTGAGAAAACTGTGGCAGTACTGCAGAGGTATTTCTCTTGGCCGAACCTTCAACAGGATGTTAGGAAGTACATTAGATCCTACATTGCTTGTGCCATTTCCAAACCAACCATCAAGAAGAAAGGCCTCTATACTCCGCTATCTACCCCTAGTCGACCTTGGGAATCCATCTCCATGGATTACACGCTGGGCCTTCCTTATACTAAGCATGGAAACAACTGCGTTTTCGTGGTCATCGACAAATTCTCGAAGATGGCCATTATGGAGGCCTGCAAGAAGAATATCACAACAGAAGCCACTGCTAAACTCTTCTTTGAATGAGTGTGGGTGCACTTTAAGATCCCACAGTCTATCATCTCATATTTGGACAACAGGTTCCTCAGCACATTTTGGTCCAGCCTCTGGTCAATGCTAGACACCAAGCTCACCAAGTCCACAGCTTTCCATCCCCAAACGGATGGCCAGACAGAGGTCGTCAATAGGATGATTGTACACATTCTGCGCATGTACAATTCAAAGCATCCACACACAATGGATGAGAGCCTCCCTATGTACAACACAGTTATAACTAGGCTCTCCACATCTCAACCGGCCACACCCCCTTTCAGGTGGGCTTGGGATTCCAACCACTATGTCCCATTGACGTAGCCATGCCATTTGTGCTACTCAGGCCGATTCGGCTCATGTCTAGCCTGAAGCTTACAAAGCGAACAGCTTCATCAAGCGCATTCAGCACATCCGCCAACAGGTTCATGACATATTGGACAAAGCCAATGCTAAGTACAAGCAACGACATGATCACCATCGGGTGCCACACAACTTCCAAGTAGGTGACAAATTCTGGCTACATTTGCAGAAGAAGCGCCTCCCTGGACCCCACCGCAAGCTTCGCCTGCTCTGATATGGGTTGTACACCATCACCAAGGCTATAGGGAACAATTCCTTCGAGCTCAATATTCCACCATTCCTTGGTCTGCACCCATTATTCAAGGTGGCCCGCCTTTGTCCCTACTTCCCACCTCTACTAGACACCTCTGACATTGTAGAACAACTCAGACCAATAGAGTTAAACCCAAAATACATGGAATAGGCCACCATAGATTGTATCATGGATATGCAAATCAAGAACACTTGCCAACAGAAGATCCAACTGTATCGATTTTTCAAAGCTGGCCAACTCCTCCACCAAGGCAAGTGGTTTACCAGGGACCAAGTTCAGCAGAAGTTTCCTCATCTCATGGAGGAAATCAATGCAATGGGGACCATTGCTTCCTAAGGGGGGAGGAATAATCTAGGTGGATATTGGTGGCCACCTACCTATTCCACTTGGGGCCCCACCACTATCTCTTTCAGTTTTTCAGTTTCAGCACAACTTACTATTTTTACCAATTTTTTGGGTCTTGAAATTCCGGAGCCATTTTGAGGCCCTAAACGACGTTTTTTGGGCATCGTTTGTCCGAAAAATATGATTCTATTTTAGAATTTACATTCATGGTTGGTTTTTGTAGTCCTCATATAGATCTTTCTAACGATGTATCATGTGTGTCAAACAGAGATAGTATGCCAAAGTTACAACCCCGGGAAATTGATGTACCAATTTACCCCGACGGGGCCCATATTCTGGTGTTTCATCTCCTAGGGTTAGGTTTTTAGATGTTTAGGGTTTTCCATTGTTTCTCAATAATATATAGGCCTTCAAGCCTCATTGTAACACAGAGTTCAGAGCCCTGTAGCCGCCACATCTATTCTTAGAGATAAACTACCAGCACCCTAGCTAGTGTATTTCCATTCTGTCTGTAAGAAAAATTCAATTCTTTGATATTAATGAAATGAACTATTATTTACATTGCATCTTTTCATATATGGTTATATGTGTATTCTATTGCGTTCCTACATAAATCTGGATCAAGTGTTCTCATATCACTATAGTTTTTCTAACTTAGAAGATCAAGAAAGTTGCTAGTCTCCCACATGTTTTGAAAATTAAATAGAATGCAAGTATATGACAGGAAATAGTAGAGAAACTGTTTTTTATCCTCATTCTTCTTAGCATTGTAGTGATAGACTCTTTCATCATATGTCATTTTAAGAATTGGCCAATGTCCAATTTCACTATAAAGCTCATGAGAATTTGGTCTTATCTTAACAATGTTCATTTTATTCTTAACATTAGTCAAGACACAAAGATCATTTTGGTTTTTGAGATTGAGGTTGATCACCTCATTATACTATCTTAGTTTCATTTTCCCTTACAGCTCTTTATTGCCCCACAAATTCTCCTTAAAGTTGGAAGTAACAATACTTTTAATATTATCCTTATTCTGCAAGATGATATCCTCCCTTATCCTCCAATGGACTAGCCAAGATTAGGCATCATAATGTCATTCTCGCTTAAGCAAAAGGTAGGAATTTTAGGTGGAGTGAGAAACAATTTTAAGAAACATCTTGATTCCATGTTGTATAACTTCTTCTCATGCATAATATATCTAATAATAATAATAATAACTAAAAGTACTCAATTCAATTATAACACCTGTTAATAATAAACACTATCCAATTTTATTTTTTCTATAACACAATATTAATATTAAACAATAATCAAATTTTATTCAAGTACAATATGATATTAATATTTTTTGGGGTGTAAATGCCTAAGGGATTTGAAACAATGACGTTTTTGGATAGAGTGTTGTAACAAATGTGTGAGTTGGTTTATACTTTTCAAAGTTCAATAATTAAACTAAGCGGCAAGGAACGCTAACTATGTTGCCTTGTTATGATCATTTGACACTGATAAGACCATATGGAACACCCCATATTCATGGAAAAATGAAATCGCCTAAAAGAGTTAAGAGAGAATCAATACTTCGAAGAAAATAAAATAAAATAGAAAAAAAAAATATGTTTTTTTCAAAATAAGATATGGGTAACAATGTAAGTCCACATTATTTCATATTAATGGATATTTTTGTGTTGATTGTAAATTAAAAGATGTGGAGTTATACAATAATCCATGTTGGATATTTAGTTGGGTAACTAAATAGACAATTGACACTCACATCCATAGCTTTATTAATCATTAAATATAAAAAATAAACATTACCTAAACTTTGACCACATCAATGGGTTCATTAATTGTTAAATGTGAAAAAGAGAAAATGTTGACATGAACCTGAGTTACAACTTTGGAATTTGGTTGCACCTTTAACAATCACATCATTGTTTTTTAACGTTTTGGTACTCTATGTTCACGGTCATAAAATGTTTTGTTTTAAAATGTACCCTTCATCACTAAAATTTTAATAACGTTTATTTTCTGAGAAACAGTTTCATTGAATCATGGACAATGCAAGTCAATACTATTCTTCTCTACTGTGAAATCTTTGATCAAATGCAAATGAAAACCTAGCAAACTAGTGTTCAATGATATCCACTACTCTCGTTGATTGTGTAATCTTTGTCAAATACAGTGAAAGTCTTTTGAAGCAGTGGATCCTCATTCAACTACTCTACTAATAGTGGAAAAACACATAGAAAACCTCATCAACCTGCAGATCCGAAAATCATTAGTTGGAAATTCACGCATCCAAATAAATATTTTTTTAATGAAAAATATCCGAAAACCATGGCAAAATTTTTAATTCCGATAACTTTTCTTATAATACTAGAAATAAAAAATAAACACCAAAGGATAAACCAACCCACCCAAAAAGAAAAGTTGCAGAGAGAAAATGATACAAGAGACATTGGCATCCTTGTAAATTTGGTGATGGAAGCCAGCTTGTTTGGCTACCCAGAAATGGCTTACAGGTCATAGAACACTCATCATGCATTCACTGTATAGCTTGTTGCTGCTTCTCTATTCAGAGATTATATATTGATGTGGTGGCATAAAAGTTGAGAAGGGTAAATTACTAAAATACAGAAAGCATACATAGCATATGCTGATGGCTTGTAGGTATTTGCACATTTTAATTAACCAAAGTTATATTTGTGTGAATGTATTTTTTAGGGTAGATTTTGGAATATTTTTGAATGTGTGATATATATATATATATAAAGTTCAACATATTTTTAAGTCAGAATTTGGAAATCTGACAAATATGAATGAAATTAAACAATAATTTTTGAACTATTTTAAAATATGCTATCCACATAAAATTGACTTATGAATAATAATATATTTATTATTATTATAAATAATAGCAATCTCTATAGGGCGAGGAAGAATTAATAAAACTCATTTACAATACTATAGTTAGCTAGGTTGGGAAGATTTGTTTTTGCAATTTTTTGAAAATTTTATAATTGTTATGAAAAAATATAATATAAATTTTAGCTAATTGGAGTTATTTTGGGTGATTAGCTAGAATGGTTGGTATTTTCTCATTAAAGTTCAGTTCGCTGAAAGTAACATGATGATAAGAAATATGGTTGTAATGACTATGTCTATAAATATTGTTGTATTGATTCTTATTCTTCCTTAACCTCAAAAACTAACTCAATTAGTCCAATATTTTACTGTTAAAAAATGACTAAAAAGATTCATGAAATTCCACACTAAATTATCTCTTTATCAAAGTTTAATTAGCCAAAAATAACATAATGATAAAAAGTATGATTGTAATAAAAATACTTATGAATATTGTTGTATTAATTCTTATTCTTCAATTAATCTCAAAAAATAACTCAATTAATCAAATACTTTACTGTTAAAAGGATCACTAAAAGTTACATGAAATTCCAAATTTCTGCCATTAATGCAAAACCCTTTTTCTGAAAGTATGAGCCATGACTGCAAAACCCTTTCAAACTTTTCTGAAAGTATGAAAAATGAAAGAGTACAACTATTCTGGGCACATTTATGTTTTCTTTTGGAGTATATCCCATCCATATTTTGTGCCATTGAGTAAATGTGCATCTATTCCAATCGTCATGCTCTCTGTACGATGTGTAAGGCAGGGCAGGGCTTCCTTACGCTGAACATGTTGTTTCTATGGCTGGGAAACCCCACGTATCCAACATCATATTATAGGATTCGTTGCTTCATGCACACGAAAACATATAGAGAATGAAAACCTTACATTGTCCCACATATATTGATAGATACTTTGATGGTACCATATATATTTAACATATACCGTTTATTATTTATTTTAATGTGAGTGTTAATTGAATCACTCGTGTTGAAGTTGACTATTCTGCCAGATGAGGCATTGGGAAATAAGTTTACATAGGGAAACTTTGATGGTCAATGGTGAGGACATGGTAGAAACTTTTACAGGAATTGTGATGGTATACTTTGTTAAGCTTTTTATCAATGGTGTGTTGAATGCATATTAATAAAAAATGGACGCTTGTTCGGATTTATAGAAATTTTTATCTTATGAACTTCTTGATGTTTGGTTTTGTTTGTTGCTGCAAAATATTCAACATTATTAAAAATTGAAGTAAACATATTTTAGAGTTAAATTGTTTTATATTTTAGAGGTTGTTAAGAAGGGTGGATTTAGTGCAAAGAGATAAGAAAACCACTAGTGAAACATCAAACATAGGATAGTGAAACATCAAACATAGGATAGAGAGTAAAGCAATTAATATGATGGTAAATTGTTGCAATTACACTAGGTGCAACTCTTTGTAATCATTAAGGTGGTGGTGGTAGCTTCATGGTAGGTAAAATAGATCCCAAGTTGTCAAGGTTATTTAGATGAGGAGACCGATCAATAACAAAGATTTTCGACATGGGTTTCATTTTTATTATTGCAGATTATTTGAAATGAAATATAGGAAATTTTTTTGAGCTAGGTATTAATTCATTGTTATTTTCAATTTTCAATAGAAATTGTTTCTCAAAAGCTTCTAGCTCGTTTCGCTAGCGTGAATGTTATATTTTCTTTTAGCTTTTATTTTTTTTTCTAGCTAGGTCACTGAATATTATGGAAGAGGTTCAATGTAGGTCTACCAATAGAGTGTGAATTTCCTTGCTCAATTTAAGGAAAATAAAATTACAATTGTTGACTTGTAGTAAGTTATATTGAGTTTTGTTGAATTGTTTGTTGTCATGGATGTATTTTCTCTCATTATTGTGGGTCTATAGAAAGAGGAAATTAAAAATCATGTGGAAGAAGATAAGTAAATATTATAAAATAATGTTGTTTTAAAGAAAAATTAAAAGTAATCAATATTAATATGTTTTAGTATAAAGTTGTTTTTTCCTCTTGTTGGCTTCACTCACAGGGGGATTTGAACTTTGAATCTCAAGTTTTATATAATATCACCAATTGAACTATGCTTCTTGCGCTAACATAAAGTTTTTTGATAAATATTGATAAATAATAAATAATGTGTCAATTGATTCAACTTGTTAAGTTTTTTTTATAATTAGTTGAGCTTAGGTTGGGGCCAACACAACTCATCTACTGGATGAAAGAACAATCTACCCACAATAATTCCCCCCAAAGTAGCTTCTGTCCTTAATCCCTAACCCCCCATGAGGTTTGAACGTGAGACCAATTTAATTCCCTCAAAACTGGCTTCTATCCTTAACCCCTCATTTTATGAAACATCAATAGATCATTTCAAGTGGCATGTTGTTCCTTGAATAATGAGTAAAGCAAGAAGTAATCATCTTCCTTATTAGTAGTGAATAATTGAATTCTCATAGATTTTACAATCTTATATATGTGTGTGTGGAGGGGTGGATAGAAATAAAAATAAAAAATCAATTATTAATGTGTTATAATATGATGTTGTTTTTTCTTCTTGTTGCCTTTGTTGGCTTCACTCACAGGGAACCTTGAGTCTCATGCTTTATATGATATCACCAATTGAACTACACCTAGTGGGCTAACATAAAGTTGTTTTGATAACTTGTTGGGTAATTTAATTGTGAATTAAATTACTGGCATTAAATGTCAATCCAGGTTTGTATACTTGTGAAGAACACTCACAAAACAAATGCTAGGAATCAACTTTCAATTTTAAGAGAAAATTGTCCTATTTAAAATGATTGCAAGACTTAAATAAAACCTATTCATAAAAATTGTCTAAGATGAGTATGCACAAACTTTCTTTTTCAAAAGTATCAAATTTAGAATTTGGAAAGCAATCTTTTAATTTATGAAATGAAATGAAAATTGACATGAAAGTAAACGTACTTTATTGACACGAAAACATATCTATTCTAGTGACATCAAAGTAAATCTATCTTATCAAGAGGAAAGTAAATCTATTTTAATGGCTTGAAAGAAAATTTAATCTAGAAAACAACAAATATTATACTAAGAAAGCATTGAATTCTTAAACTATGAAATTTAAAAGCAACATATTCTGAAAGCAAGGAGAGATCAATTGAAATTACTGATATATGCATTGTCAAATTAGAATCATCCATGACTATCGATGAATCTAAAAGAAAACAAATTGAAATGCAATGAATCTTTAAGATGAATTGGAAAACAATGAATCTATGAAATAATTATCTCCTAATAATTATCTTCCTAGTACCTACAATAAATATCTAATATACCTTTGAAGTCTCATTGTACCCGAAAAATTACCCCTTCTTTGCAGTATGATATAGTTTGGAACGTGTTTCCCTTGGAATGTGATAATAATCCAAGCTGCAAAATATTTTGAAGTGGCTGACATCTGGCTTCTTCCCTGTAAATTCTTCCTATGGTGTCATATTTCCCAACGCTTTATGTGCGAACATGTTTTTAATATATACCACAATACTACATGACTCTTCCCATAAGTATCTTGGCATATCTTGTTCGTACAACATGGCCCTCATTTCCTCTAATATGGCACATTTTTTTCTCTGAGCAACCCCATTCTATTATGGGTTGTAAGGAACCATCATCTCCCTCGTGATACCCTCCTTGGTATAGAACTCCTGGAATGCTTTCCCTATGTAATCACCTCTGTTATTTGACCAAAGAACCTTCACATTACTACCTCTCAAATTCTCCACAAGAGATTTTAAATTTTGGAATCGATTGAGGACCTTATCTTTGGTCTTCAAGAATTAAATCCAGCTCTTCCTAGAGTGATCATTAATAAAGGTGATGACATATTCATAACCTCTGAGAGACTATGTCAACATTGGACCACATATATCATAATGAATGAAATCAAGAACACCTTTGGATTTTTTGTCACTCCTTGGAAAATTCTCCTTAGCAAACTTCCGCAACACACATCCCTTGCACACATCATCGTTCTCTGTGCTCACCTCTCGAACATCTGTTACTATATTCCAGAGAAAATTAAGTGCCCCATGATGGATATGGTCCATCCTCCTATGGCAAATCTCTCCCTAATATCTCATATCACTGCTACTTATTAGTTCCTTTACAATATCCATTTGCAACCTATAAATTATGTCAATCTTAACTCCAATAACTATGGGTGACTTCCACTCCTGGTGCTTAATCAAAACCTTTCGTCCTCTAAAGAGTACATGGCACCCCTTATCTTGAAGAATAAAAATGGAAATTAAGTTCCTCCCCATTCCTGGAACATGCAACACATCATGGATTAGAATTGACTTTCGAGACTCCCTTTGAAATAGGATTGTCCCTCTCCCAAATGGATTACACTTGGAATTATTCACCATCTCGATCTAGAATCTTATTTTCTCCACCTTGTAGGTGGAGAAGTACTCCTTAACTCCTATTATATGGAATGACACCCCATTATATATGTACCAAAAATCCTGTGAGGTTGCACTATTCAGGCAAGCTATGAGTGGGTACTCCTATTCCATCTTATGGGAAAGCTCATCTGCATTTGTTGAAGTTGTTATCTGCTTCTTATCATTTTTTTCACCTTGCTTTCTCTACAGGTAATCTTTGACATAGCAGAAAAAATTGTGATAACCATAACACTTGACCTTTGATAGGTCCTTCTTGTCCTCCTTAGAGTTGAACCATTGATTAGATCCCTTATTTTCTTTGTTTTTCCTTGCAAGAGTGATGTTTTTTTTTTCTCCCTCACTCTTTTGGTGACTATTGCTGGTGCCACTGATAAGACTCCTCTTAAGATATTCCTGGGTAAAATTTGACCATAATCATTCCCAATTTGGAAAATATCACCTTCCCATAATAAATTATCAGAAGACATCTCATTCCTTAGTAAACCCATTGATGGTTTTCTTGACGAGCTCATCATCCCCAATTTTCTCACCAACACCTACCAATTCTTCCTTGACATGTTTCACCCTGGTAAGGTAGGACACAAAGGTTTCACCCTCTCTTTTTTTCGTGCTTCGAAGTTTCTCCCTCATGATTAACTTCATGTTTACACAGGAATCTTTATAGAGTTTGAAAAATTCATCCCAAATAATCTTTGCTATATCTTCTTATGTTATATGATGTATGATGTGATCCCTAAACCCATCTAGAATAATGTGTTTGGTTTTGGTATCTTCTTTCTTGTGAGAAAGGAATTGTGTTGCATCTATCGGCATGGCTACAAAATTGGTCGCATACTCCTTGAGACCATTATCCTCCAAGATTAATAGTATTATGGATTTCCATATGCCAAAGTTAGATGCTCCCTCTAATCTATCTTGAGCTCCCAAACCGGCTGAAGCTATTTCTCTTTAACCCTCGAAACAAAATAAGAAAACTCCACGTAATTTTGGAATAAAACTAATTGGGTTTTATAAACCCTTCGTTTTCACTCCTGCACCCTACACTGAGATTCTCATATAATATTTTGCTCTTCAAATCTGCTCTTATACCATGTGAAAATTATATTTCACTTAACTCATACTTATTTTATTATCTGTTTAAAGACTATTTATAAACAAAATTATTTACTACAAATACTGATAAAAACACTACTACAATATTTACCAATTAAAAATTCACAGGAACTGAGAAAATTAGACACATAAAATAGACACCAATATTTTTGGACAATTTGTCCCTAAAAAAACCCAAATGTGAGGAAAAATAGTTCTCTAGACTAGGTTCTTATTATTTTTCAACAAATCTATAATTTATAAATATTACATCTACTGCTTGTTGTATAATGGCAAAGCTCTAGCACAACAGTTCTTCACTATCCAAATCAATTTAGAGAATATAATAACTTCATGTGCAATTAAACTTAGCCTCACACAGAAAATTCACACTTCCTCCTTGTACTCACACTTGCCAACTCAAAATGTGCATTTTCCTTCCCAACAACTAGAACTATCTCCAGGAAATTGATCCTGAAAGTTATACTGCCTCCAAAAACTCGCACATGCCACTCACACTGCCTCCAACAATTCTATTTTCCATCTAAAAACACGAATTGGTACTCCAATAACTCGCATTGGTAAAATGGTAACTCACACTGGCTAATTCAGACCCCCTCTACATAAATAATTCAGTCTCCTTCTATCTCTCATAAATTGGAAATAAATGTGAAGAAATATCTCCGCAAATATCTCAATCACTGTTGAAACCCTCATTAGTTTCAAACCCCATGTTATCACTGCACCCTTGCTTAATCGCTATCGAATTATCTGCAATATGACCACAACTTCCTTTTATAATCTCTCATTGAGAAATCGAAGACCAATATCTAATTATGATTGATGGCTAAGATCATGTTGACTCCATCAAACACCTTTTTTTAGAAGTCACTAGAGAGAAATTGACTTGTCTCAATTAATACTAATTAATTAACCTATTCTCCTAAGTTAAACTTGTTGAGATTGCAACAAGATGATGAGCTTAGTGGAAAGGAGTCGCCTTCACTAAGTGGGCCCGCAGGCTATTTTTGGCGCAAAGTCTATTTTAGACTATGTCTATTTTTAGACATATGGATCATGTTCTATGAGTTGCAGGATGCTATTTTTGGATGGTTGGTCGAGTTGGAAAAAATAGATGGACTTCTATTTTTAGACATATTGGGCAGAATCTATTTTTAGATTGCCAGTCTAAAAATAGATATGTCGAATATTATTAGCTCTTAATAATATTTGGACTCTAAACATTATCTTATTCTCTTGGAGCACTTCAGTTAAGTGCACAAATGTGGCACAGGAGCTGACAGAAGGAATTGCGCTATTCTCGAGGGTTAAGTGGAGCTATTGCATGGATAATTCAATTAGAACTCATGTGAGAGAGTTTGGTGGAGTTGATTGAGGAAGTTGATGGAGTTGTGTTCAGTTTAACTAAGCTAAACATAGTTGAGCTAGTTGTATCTAGTCTAGTTGATTGATACACTAGTGAGAGTGGTGTGAATTAATTATTAATTAATTCACTAATTATAAACTCATTAATCAACTAAAGAGTACATTAGTTAACTTCAGTGCATGGACAGTTTCAATGGAGACCAGTGAAGAGGTAGGTGAAAGAGCAATGTGACTATCAATTGTGACTATATTGTTGTATGATTTGCAACAACCAGTGATTGGAGATGCCAATGAGGATTGCGTAGTACAAGCCAGGTGGTTCGAAGTTATTTATGAGCCATTCTTTAGCATTGATTGCACAGTAGAGGCAGGCTATCAGGTGGCAAATATTGGAGCATGTGTTTTGCTAGATCTAGCTTGATTAGTGTGTAGAAATTCGAGATTGTACTGAGAGCTTGTGAGGAGCTTTGTATGATGATTGTTACATGATCTCTATGAAATATAATATACAGATAGTTGGTTGTTTTCAGCTTTAAGCTTTCCCATAAAATATTGTGTTCATATGTGTGATTGTTTATAGTTTTAATGTGCGCATGCGATTGTTTTTTATTTCCGCAATTAATGATCAATGGTAGAAGAGATTATGTATTGTGCATGAAGTTAAAATAGTGTGTGATCAGGAGAATCTCGGTGGATAACATATCAGTTATTCAAATTTCTACAAAACGTAGGAAAATAATTAAAAACTGGTTAATAATCTAATTGGAGATAATTAATTCTCTTGTGCTCTTAGCCTCATTGACACCTCCTAAAACTACAACACCTGTACAAGAAAAAAAATCTAACATTTTAATGCCTTAAGAGTTTTCTCAAGCATACATGCAAAGCAATGGTGCATGGAGTCATCAATTTGTGGAATGGACCACTTGGAGAGGTACCAAGGTAGCAGGTGTGCTAGTATCCTAGCTTGAGGGGGGTAATGTAATAATTTAGATGAGATGGTTGATGAATGGGACCAGGTTAATATCCCTTAGTAAATTTTAAGGGGGTGTATTGTTAGGGTTGTTTGATTAAACTTGACTCGGTCAAGTTACCGGTGGTTTTCAGGCTCTAGGTATATGGGCACTCATGGTTTTTGCCATGGTATTCATCTCTGATGTATCTTATTTAAAGGTCAAAATAACTCGTGTTAAATTGTCCTACTAGCTATTAGGATCAAGCAACAATGTCTTTAGAAACCACCACTTCTCTCAATGCTCTGTGATAATAACATGTATAGTGAGTGAAAAATAAATCGAAAGGCTCAGAAACTGGCAAGTCTATGTACTCGCTACCTTGAAAAAATGTCGTTTAGACCCTCAAGTGAAGGTCTATCCAGCTTTTAGGATGGTTCCATTAATGATTATTCTTGAGTTTATGAGTTTTTGAAATGAATTCCTCTCTATTTGTGTGTAAAACATGAAATATTTGTAAGCCTCTCAAAGGCGTGACATGACAAAGGATGATATTCCTCTATGATTATGTTGGGTTTTTTTTACTTTGATTTGGGAAGTTCACGAGCATGCCATAGGTGATCAGTACAATGTAAAAATAAATCCGAGAGGTCGTTAGGCCATGAGAGGCCATGATATGTAATCATATTATTTTCAAATCTAAGTTTCCAATGTGTTTTGAATATGTGTTGTGTTTTATGTTATGGTATCTATGTTTTTTTGAGAGGAACGAGAGTTTATTAACGGTCCAAGGTCACTTTTTGGTTCTAGTTACAGGTCCAATGGTGAAGTTGTATTCACCATTTGCCATAATATAGAGCCACCAAAGGAAAATTGAAAGGAAGGTAGAAACCTCGGAGGTGATCTAAGTTTCCAGTTTGAGGAACTCGCAATGTCAGTGTATAAATGAAAAATGAATGGAGTTAATGTGTTATAAACCCATTTGGGCCCCCAAATGAACATGGATATGCCTAGAATGGGATTTTTTTTCAAACCCTTGAAGGGTTGAAAATTTTTGGACCCAACCCGAACATTCGATAACCGAACCTTTTCTAGGTAGATGATTCAGGCTCATGGCAATTCGACGCGTTGAAGGGTGTTTAGAACCCAAAATCGATCATTGATTTGAGAATTGTAGTGGGGCCTCTCTCGCCACTATATATCAATAAATATCAAGACCATAAAGCAAGATACATGCCGACAGGGAGTTATGCCATTTCTTGGGCATTTATTGTAAAATGGGGACCCATTCTAATTGTGAAAGTGGTCATAATTTTGGTCGCATGGGTAAATCTGGGAAGGGGGAGTCCAAACACTTTCGGCTAGTGTTAACGACCATGGAAAGTATCGATTGATGTTGGAACAATATAATTTTGGGGGGCATGTGATCTGTATTAGATTATTATATTTTTTTTCATCCATATCGATTCATTTGGAGTGGAAAAAGTGAAGGAATTATCTCATGAGACCGTTTTTACCGACGAGACTTACTTTGGAAAAACAGGGTCTAAAACATTACAGGAGCATTTTGAGGCATTAAACGATGTTTTTTGGGGGTAAAAATTTGTTTCTTTGGTGTAGCACCTTCTCATGTTATTCTACACATAAAAATATTCCCAACGATGCAAGAAGCATGTTAATTAGAGTATGTATGCGCAATTTATGCCACTGAGAAGTTGACCTTCTTGTTTTCACCACCATGGTTCGAGAGGATGTCAATTTGACCCCCATTATTCATGGAAAATGGGCTACCCACATGATTTTGATGTAAAAGAATATATAAGAGTCTATATTGAAGCTCTAGTTAAGAGTTGAGGTAGTCAAACTTAACCACTAGTAGACTATAGAGTTGTGTTATAATCGAATCACTAGGAGGATGAGGCACTCCATTATTTCGAGTGCATTTGTTCCATAGTTGAGAAAAAATAGCCAAGAGGGATAGGAGGTATAGCACACAGAGAGGATTTGTGCACTGTAGTAGTCCACGAGACATAGGTCATACTTCTTTGTATTTGCAACCATTTTTCTAGACAGAGAAAGAGAGTGGAGCAACCTCACCTTCCCGCTGGGTTTTCTCCTGAAAGAGTTTCCAAGAGCATATATTGCATCTTGTGTGTGTGTGTGTGTGTGTGAGAGAGAGAGAGAGAGAGAGAGAGAGAGAGAGAGAGATTTTAGTTTTTTGTTCTCTATTTTCTGTATAAATTCCATTCGCATACATGAACTAATTACAGTAAAAGATACAGATATGGAAATTTAATAAAATTGTAACAGTGTGGAATTTTAGATTTTTAATATAATATTATAAAATTTGTTGTGAAAAAATGTCTAGTAGATTATCCACGATAGTTTACAAATCAATATGAGAGTAATGAGTTCATTACTGCAGAAAAATTGAGATTTTCCATTTTTCGTGGGTCCATAACTCACAGGTTCAGGAGATTGAACCAATAGGGTTCTAAATTCAACAAACCCATTGTTTCGGTTTTCATCAAGTGGTATCAAAGTAGGGAAATTTTTCTTACATGATGAAGGAGAACAACTTCCAACTATGATTTGGTAGAATTTGTTGAGTAGATTCCATAGTTTCAATTTTGGGTAGAATTTTCGAGGGAGGTGAGAAATGTGCAACAACCAGAGGAGAAAAAGAAGCTCAAGAGGTTCCAGAGGAGATGAACCTGTGATACCAAAAGAGCTATCTAGAGGAGAGAGCTTGGTGAAGTTTCAGTGGAGGCTTGGTTTCAAATTACTACTGAGTATGAGCAGAAGCTCAACGATACATGAGGAGAAAGAAGACCGAGATAGAGATGAGAGAGATGCAACAATGACAACACATGATTAGGGGATCATGATTATATTCAACCATGGGAGTATGATGCAGAGGCATAAACCCCCCAAACCAATTTTTAGTTTGGAAGCCACCAGAAGGTGCATCGTTGTAGTATTAGAAATAAGACACAAATTCCTCTTTGTTTTTTTGTGTAAAATGTTAAATATTTGTAAGCCTCTTGAAGGTGTGACGTGACAAAGGACAAATTCCTGTCTGATTTTGTTAGGGTTTTGTTTTCTTTTATGATGGCATCTCGTGAGCATGTCAAAGGTGACCAATATAATGCAAACATCAGGGTGAGAGGTGGTTAGGCCATGAGAGGCCATGATATGTAATCATATTAATTTTGAATCTAAGTTTCTTGTGTGTTTCAAATATGTTTTGTGCTTAATGTTATGGTAGTTGTGTTTTTCCAATAGGAATGAGAATTCATTGAGGGTCCAAGGTCACTTTTCAGTGCTAGTTGTATGTCCAAGGGCGAGGTTGTATTTTTTGGTCACCATAATACAGAGCCACCAAAGGAGAATTGAGAGGAAGGTCAAAACCTTGGAGGTGGTATGAGTTTCCAGTTTGAGGAACTGGTAATGTCGATGTATCAATGAAAAAGGAACAAAATTAATGTGTTAGAAACATGTTCGGGTCCACCAATGAATGTGGATAGACCCCAAATCCGAGTTCGTTCAGACCCCTGAATTGGTTGAATAAGGTGGGATCCAACCCAAACATTTGGGACTTTAACCTTTTCAAGGTAGATAATTCAAGATCTAGGTGAGTTGGAGCATTGAAGGGTGTTTGGAGCTTGAACTTAGTTGGTGATTCAGGAATTATAGTGGGACCTCCCTCACCCTTGTATATCAAGTAAGATCAGGACCATAGAGTGAGAGCCATGCTGCCAGGGATTTGTGCCACATCTTGGTTGTTGACTGGAGAATGTGGACCCACACTGATAATGCGGGTTGTCATAAAACCATGGTTTCCTAGGTAAATCTAAGGGGAAAATTCCATACACCTTCAACCAACACTAACGACTAGGAAAAGTATCAATCGATGTTGGCACAACAAAATTTCAGGGGACGTAAGGGTCACGAGTTCATTCTTGTAGAATGGCGAGATTTTCCAGTTTTTGTGGGCCCATAAGCCATAGGTTCAAGAGATTGAACCAGTAGGTTTCTGAATTTAACAGACCTCCAAATTTGGTTTTCATCATTATGTTATTTGATAGCAGATTCAAATATATAACATTAAGATTTTAGCTTATTTTAGACAAAACCCACATTCAATATAAAAATATTCATTCATATTATGGTAATCCAATAAGATATTCTCCCCGACAGACAAAATCACGTCACAAAGTACTAACCTCTATGCCATTTCCACCACTGGAATTGAAATTCCCAACATTGGGAAAGTACTATATAAATCCACCCCACATAACCATTACTCAGACTGAATATTATGATCATTTTGAAATTTATAAGAGCATATGGAACACTGCATATTCATGGAGAAAATGAGATAGCTCAAAAGAATTAAGAGATGATTAATACTAATAAGATCTTCAATGTCAATTAAGTGATTATTTTTTCCAAGGGAAATTACATAAATCCATTCATAGATATGATGAAAATACATTTGCAGATACACTGAAGAATGTATTCATGGAAAATCTAACAAAATCCAAAAAGAGCTTGAAAACCTATTGGAGGAGGGAAACCATCCTCAGTCATGAACAACATTTATAGAAATATGGACATAGACCAGTCTATAAAGAAAAACAGAAAATATACATATGATCATTTGAGACATAACAACAAAGGATTCAAAATTGTCCTAAATTATACATGGATATAATAAGGAAATAGTTCATATACTTGTAAAAACCTCAAAAATGGCTCAAACAAACTGAAATTCTCTGTCAAAATTTGAGACAACAATGAATATTTCCTTATGTAAGAACCTCAAGTGGATGCAAAAATCATAAATAAGAACTTTTTGACCTTCATGGATTGGGAGTTGTACACCTCCTAAACTAAGCATGTAGCATGGAACGTTGGGATTCTTCGAAATGCCCAATGTTCTGTTCAATTATGGTCCAAAAAGCCTTCTCTAGATGGATGCCAATTTTGGATAAATTGTCCGTGTCTCGATTTCTTTCCTTGTATATATGCAAACATGAAAAAGATGTAAAGGAACCAATGATACATGAAGCCTCTTCATTAATATGCTTCAAAAAATTGTTACTGCAATAAATAATTCCATTTAACTAGTTGATTGTGAGCTTTGAATCTGCAAATTTGTGAATATGTGAACATTCTTTTTCCTTTGCAAACAGTATTAGATTTTTGTAGGTAAGAAGTTTTGATTTGTTGTTTGAACTTGAGCCATAACCCATATTAACTTTAAAGAAGTGATTTAGAGATAGAAATAAAATAAATCCACATTATTTCATATTAATTTATTTTTTGTGTTGATTATAAATTAAATTGTAGTCTAAACCGATGAACATTCTTTTTCCTTTGCAAACAATATTAGATTTTGTAGGTAAGAATTTTTTGATTTGTTTTTTGAACTTGAGCCAAAACCCATCTTAACTTTAAAGAAGTGATTTGGAGATAGAAATAAAATAAACCCACATTATTTCATATTAATTGATTTTTTTGTTGATTGTAAATTAAATTTTAGTCTAAACCGAGCACAATTTTTCCGGAAAATCATAGAAATTTTGGTATGATTTTGAAAAGATCTCGCATAATTTTTTGAAAGTATGGATTACAGTTAAGTTTCAATATTTTGGGTGCTCGGATGATTAATGGTGCTAAATCTATTTCTACCATCTAAAAACAATTTAAATAATAACATAGTCAATTTAAAAAAAAAAAATCCATGAAACCAGTGAAAAATTCATCATCCAAACAAAATTGTAACCTCTTAAACAAAATTCTAAATTAAAATATATGAGGTTGACTTTAATCCATGCTAGTTAGATATTTAATTAGATCTCCTAATAGACAAAGTCCTAAATTAAAAGATATGAAGTTGACTTTAATCCATGCTAGTTAGATATTTAATTGGATCTCTAAACACACAGTTTACATAAACTCATATCACATCAACAACTTTATGAGTCATTAAATATAAGAAACATTGCATAAACTTGGACAACATTAATGGGTTCATTAATTATTAAATGTGAAAAAAGAAAAATGTTGTCTTTTGATTAGATTCTATATCATATGGGTCAACGTTATATATCTTATTATCCTTTGGGTGGCAGGTATAACTTAATCTACTTAATCGGTAACCAACAATTTTAACTTGCTTTGACAAAAATAAAATTGAATAGTAATATATAATGTTTACAAAAATTAATTTTTTTTAAATTAATTTTTTTTTTAAATATATTAATTTTATCGGTTCATTTTATTTTACTCTTACTCTACAATGATGAATTTGTACAACCTGCAGCATAATACTTTCTGTCATGTTAATTTATGTCCATTTGTCGTAATTCTCATGTCAATTAGGGGTAATTTGAGGTGACTGCCTCTAACACCATATTATTTCCGTTAGCTATAGAGAAAATGGTTAAGAAACATATATAACATGTTATAATAAATTTTATGACAAATAATAATTTTTTACACTTAAAAAAGTTATCAACTCTCTTTGTTTGTTGTGAAGGTGATATTGCAAGCAAAACTGTAAGTGGAAAAAAGAATCAGGGATGAAGAAAGTGGAAGAACGGTACAAATTTTCCATCTTGCATTTTATAATTGAAACTCCATGTTTAGTGAAAGTTTAGTTGATATATTGTGATGGCATATTTTTTCAATCTATAGTCTAAAAAAATGTTTGTCTTTTTCACATTATATTTTTAAAGGAACATTTAGTATAATTCATTGAAATTACGTCTATAAGGAATTTGTATAATTTCAAAATTTTAAAGATTTTTTTCTAGTGTTAAATTTATTTAAAACTATAATTTTGACCCCAAATTTTTTTATTGTTAAATTATAATTATACAAATTAAAATTAGTTTTAAATTAAAAATAACTTAAAAAACATCCTATAGTTTCAAATTAATTAAATAAAATCTTATAATCCAATGAATATATGTATATAAATCTTGAAATTTTGTGAAAACAAGGTAAACGTTATCAACATATATGAATCCAACAAATACTTTGAATGAAGAAATAAAGATAAACAAGTACTAAATAAACAATATTGATAAATGTCAAAGAATTGCATTTGTTTATCAAAGAATTTTGTTTTGCAAGTTCCTTTAGGTACTAATATGCCATGAATGTCATTTGCAAGATTGCATCGTTACACAACTCAAAGAGCATTTTTCCCGGCAATAATGTGTAATGTGGCAACATGACATACACATGTATTCTTCCTTATGGAAACATCCTATTAGACATAAATTAGCAATTCCACTAGATGTTGCAAAGGAAATGCCTTAAGGCATAAATTCTAGAATTTTCTATTATATTTCTTTCTCCTCTCATAGTTGTTTCTAACCAATTTTCAATATTGAATTTTATCACTTGATTAAAATCTTGGAGTGTAAAAATGTTAGAGGTTCCATGAGAACTATTTCATTTTGTTGTTGGGTTCTTTATAGGTTTTGTTGAGTTCAAAAGATTTGTGCTATCGCATGATGTCGTATGTTTTTTTGAGATATTTTGATATCCCTTTAAATGGCCCCATTTGTGAACCTCTCTCAGAGGATGCAAATTCAGTTTCTTACGTAAAAAATAGAGCTTCTAAAATATGTAATAATTTCTTTTAGATATTTGGATATCCCTTCAAATGGCCCCATTTGTGAACCTCTGTCATAAATACAAATCTAGGTAAAAAATAAAGCTTCTAAAATATGTAATAACAAAAACAATTTCTCAACATAAATACAAATCCATTCATACTAAGGACCTAAAAGGGCTTGAGGACCTAAAAGGGCTTGTAGAATGGACATGTACAACCATACATATGCATCTACCTCTTCCCAGATCAAATATTGGAGAAAGTTGTCACCAATGCAATGAACCCACACATTTGTATTGTTGAAGCTAATTCAATGATTTAGACTTGATGGTAATTCAATGTCATTGTTTTAAATTTATACAAAATTATATTTAGAAGTATAATTCAACAATTACTGTTTGAGATAATGCCTCATTGATGATGCATACTAAAGTTTAGGGATTGGTTTGGTTTGTTGGAGGATGTTGAGAGATTCTCTCAACCTTTCTCTCTAAGATTAGAATTAGTTGGATCTGAGTTCAACTATATATACGTTGTAATCTCTATTGATTGATAGGTTGTAATATAGAAATTAATCTATTGTTTTGTGTGTTAATATTGTGCAATAGATGCTCTCATGATTTCTAATTTGGTATCAGAGATTGGATGGGCTTAATCCCTCACGGGAGTACCCAGGAAGATGTGAGAGCAGTGTGAGTAAAGAATTTGTTATGTATTTGTTATGTGAAGTTTTTATTTCTGTGCTGTGTGTTTACTAGCAGGATAGCCTACGGTGAATTTGTGAAGCTAATGAATGAGCTCAGAGCGAAATAAGCGTCCAGAGTCTGGCCAAATCCCAGGCCTATGCAAATCGGGAAAGCAAAGCTCAGTGCGGCTGAAGGTTGGAAGTAATCGAATATTTAAAGTCTAGATGAAGCTGTATGGAAATCGTCACATTTAAGGGAGCCATTAGATTAATAGAAAATCGTGCACAAATTCAGCTCTCAGTATCCCACATTTAAACTTTTACATTCAATGGAATTCACATGGTTTGCAGTTTTTTTTAGTGCAATCTTGGGGGATCGAGCCAACAAAACAAAGCTGCTATATTCACTAATTTAGCAGCCAAAAACACAGTAAATGTCGTTGCCCAGTTTATCATTGTTGTTGCGTTGTAAATTGGGGAGCGGGATTTTTGAGTCGCAGCGTGAATCCGAGTCTACTTGATTTGTGCATTGGAGCTCGAGATCGATTGGCAGATTCTGATGCGTTTTGAATGAAGCCCACGACAATCAACTGACGGTAGAACATGGTTCATGTTACAGGTGTGGTGATCTAGCGCTAGCCTACGGGCGGGAGTTGCTACTATTCCACCTTCGATCCGCTGACTACACCAGAGAAAAGGCCGTAAAAGTGGATGCAGATGTCTCACTGGCGATGACGGCAAGGAACCAAACCGCGTGGCGCTGGGCCATCCTCACCAAATACGTTTTTAGAACATGTGTATGTGCGATAATGTAGTTTTCCTTTCCTACTTATGTGTGAATCTGGCAGTTTCCGAGTCGCTGAGGAGCCTGGAGGGTATATATATACGTAGTGTACAACAGTTCCCTTCAAATTCGGTGCCATCCACATTTTTAAGTTTTGGAAATGACAACAAACAACACGTAATTATTGTTGGGACGTGCTTCTTGTTCGCCGCTACCGCTGCCACTGCCACCATTGACAACATTCGAGGCCGAGGACAATTCATTTTTGCCACATGAAATGTCCAAATTTTCTTCATCATCTCAGTTGACCCAACTGCATTGTTGGTCAACTATATGAAATAAGAGGGTAGATATATGGGTGAAATTAGTATGTTGGTTTGTAAATTTTATAATAAAGAACCAATTATTGAATAGATTTACACAATTTAAATTAGTCGTTTTCGATGTTCTTCGGTGCCGAGAGAACAATTGGCTAAATTGATTGTGTGAATTTGTTATATGCTGATGAATCTTGTTGTGCTTCGGGCTTCAAGAGCATCAGTTACAGGTTATACAATGAGATCCTTGTGTGTAAAGGTCACTTGGTAGGATTGATTGCTGATCATATTCTGTACCTAGAATATTTTCCTATAGACTGTTGAAATTTATTCTTCGGGGTTATTTCACAGATGGAAATATTTCCATATGGTAGTTCAGTGTCGAGACTCTTCTTCGGGGGTGTCAAGAATCTTTAATCTTACAAATTTAGCATTGATGGTCAGAAGCAGGTGTACTCTAAATGGGTTGAAAGGTAAGCTCGAAGATGTGAAGAAAGAAAGAGCGGAATCCAGAAGACCGCAGAGTGGGTAGAGTTGCTGATGAAGACCAGCCAGACAAAAACAAGTATAAATTTTGTAATTGTGATCTCAGTATTGTAAGTTTTCTGTAATGTAGGCATTAAGGGGGGTTGTTTGAGATAATGCCTCATTGATGATGCATACTAAAGTTTAGGGATTGGTTTGGTTTGTTGGAGGATGTTGAGAGATTCTCTCAACCTCTCTCTCTAAGATTAGAATTAGTTGGATCTGAGTTCAACTATATATACGTATGTAATCTCTATTGATTGATAGGCTGTAATATAGAAATTAATCTATTGTGTTGTGTGTTAATATTGTGCAATAGATGCTCTCATGATTTCTAATTATTACATGAAAAAAATTTGAATATAAATAAAATAGTTCAATGCTAAATGATAAAAAATATGAATACAAAAATGTAACCAATTCAAAATAGTTTAGGATCTACATGTATTTTATTCTAATTTTCTTATAATATATATATTTTCAATAATAATCACTAATTTTTCTATATTCCTCATTTTCATTTAAAATCATCTAAAAATGGAACTTAGAAGTATAGACCATTCAAAACAACCTTTTAATGACAGATTGTATTAAACATCATCACATCATATCCTCAGTCTCTTGCTTGTCACAACCAAGGAGATATTAAATATGTCAGCAAATTTCTATACCAAGCAATCAATGCCCTTAACTAGACATGATTATATTGCAATAACTACTAAAAATCTAAAGAAGTGTCAATCCATTAAAATATTATGAATACCATTAATGAGAAACAATGACACTACAAAAATGAAGTGGTTTATAAATGGAAAACCAAGCATATTTACATGTCAATTCTGATGCAATAATATTTTTTAGAAAGATGACCAACAACATAAAAGAAAAATGAGTACAAATTCTCGTGATATAATTTTGTTTTATGTTTTTTCTATGTAGTCAACCACTAATAATAATTTGTCCAGTGTAGTGATCATCCAAAGAAAAGTAAAAGATAAAAGTTCAATGTAAAGAAAATAAAAAAATTATTTATTTTCCTTAACATGTACCTAATTATATTAATAATAAATATCCCTTACTCTCATTTGGATAATTTCATGTCATTTTGTTCTAAATATGTTGTAATAATATCTTAATTTATTGTTTTCATATTTTGTCCATCCAATGAGAGTGAACTCTTAATGAGTAAATATGGATTTTTTTTTTCTTTCTTAATATGTACCTAATTATATTAATAAGAAATGATAATTTGATATCTCTTACTCTCATTTGGATAATTTCATGTCATTTTGTTCAAAATTTGTTGTAGTAATATCTTAATTTATTGTTTTTCCTATTTTGTCCATCCAATGAGAACCAACTCTTAATGAGTAAATAAATACAACATAATCTCATGTTCACTCTCGGAGGTTCTCTTCTCGTGCCCAATAGGTTACCACCTTTCTTTCATGAAAACTTGTAACCTGCTTTAACCATATCTTTCATCGCTTTAAAAAATGATAAAAAAATGAATATAAGATAAATGGCTCTCCAGGTGAGAACCTGGAGAGTGTACAAACACTCATACACACACTCTGACTATTGAGTCAGATGAGCCTTAACTATATAGGCTTTCAAACTAATGAGATGGTTTCAACCACTCCCGAGATATTAGGACTTGAGATCTAATATTAGCATCTCAATCCTATCGTCATCATAACAACAATCTAATTATGACTTTCTCCATTAATTCCAAAACTCCCCCTTAATGGAGAAAGGGTGCTGAACAATAACATATGCCTGCTGGTCTAGTCTCAGCTAAGCTTACAATAAAAACATGAAAAACTTGGTAACAGAGTTTTCATTTTTGTCTTTATGCTTGTGACTCCATACTTGTTCATTCTGAGTCGAGGCTTCATCTTCACTTTCCTCGCTGTGAGGTAGTGATATATTTGCACCTCATTTCTTCCCCTATGAAGGAAAACTTGAATTCTTGTTCTCATCCTTCTCAGAATTATGGCAGGCTTAATAGGAGAACGTTTTCTCTCACTATTTCCAGTGTCAATCATCTGAACATCAACGACGATATCTTCACCATTGATTACTGCAATTTATGTGTTAATTTCATAAAGACATGGTGTTTCAAGCCATGCTTCAAGAAACTTCAATTCTTCTTCAAAATTCGTTGTTGTTTCTTGCCTACCAATATCTGCACAAAAAATAATGTTAGATTTATAAATATGACCACAATTACTTTCATCTTCCTGCTCCTTCAGGAGAGCTTTCATTTCACCATCTCTCCCTACTTCATCCCTTTCTGCTAACATAATTATGCCTTCATCCAGTTCTGTCGCTGCAAGCATGTTCTGCATTTGATATGTATGTGAAGATAGGCCTTCCTTCTCACTAAACTATAATTCATCAATAAGATGTTTTTCAATCATCAATTTGATCCACTCATCATGAGATATATAAGTCTCATCAAACTTGATTTCTGCATCAGGAAAACTTTCAGGTTCTACAATAATGGATGTCTTTTCATCATTACAAGTTTCAATTACAGATACACATTCATCACCCATTATTGCATCTTCAGTTTCACAATCAAATATGGGATCATTATCAAGAGCAATATCTTCAGCATCATTGCCCTCATTCAAACAGTATTTCATCTCTAAAACACCTCACAAAAAAATTTGTACTAGGAATCTCTCCATATTCATATATTATGTTGAGTATGATGTTGTCATCTACTGCAGATGTTATAAGACTTAATACTAATGTATCTCCACTATCATTAATAACATCTTCAACATAATCCAGTAAATTTACCTTCCACAGTACTGTTTTCATTTCATTTGCCTAACTTTCATAATTCATAACTGAAAAAGATGGTAAATCTGGCATTAACCATTTAATAATCTCACTAAATTCCAAATCTGCACCTTGATCAACAGCTGGTCCATCATCGTCAACCTGAAACAAATCACAAAATTCCGCAACACAATATTTTGCACTTCTCCGTTGATGCTTTCTCCTGAATTTTCTTCGAGACTCTTTCAATTTACTTTGACGACCCATTTTCTCCTTCTATTTTCTCCCTTGCAAGAACACTTCGACCAGGAATAGTTTCTTGCCCACTGCACTTTTCTTGGGGCATTCAAGTTGAAGTATTGACATATAAATTCACTGATCTCAAATGGATTATCAATATAATTCAACCTCTCTAAAGAGTTGAAGCACTTAAACAGTCCTGGAACGCCAGCCAAACTCGTTGTGTCGTGCGTCCACTAATTCACGCATCACACTCCAAACAAAGTTGTGCAGCAGATCCACGACCTTGTTGGTCTCTGAATTTAGATTCCACAAAACAAGCAATGCAAAATGCCAATCTGCAATGGCCCTGGCATCAAAATGCTCAAATATTTTCAACGAGGCACCTGCCAGCTCGCCGTCTAGCAAGCACTTGATCCGCCACAAACGAAACCACAAATTTTATCCCTATCCAGTTGCAATCCTCAAGCAGCCAGATATTGCTGCAATGTATATCAGCAACTATAAATGCAACATTGCTTTGGCCCACCGATTAAAGAAAAAAAAATGCACACAACCACACCTTTCTTTGTCGGATTGCTGAATATAAATGCCTTATCTGGTAGCTACAAATATCGGATCGGTCTCCACAAGAATTTACCCACAGTTCCGGGTTTTAAACCTCTTGCATTTTCCCAAATCACCAAAAGGAAATTAATTATGTCGTTGAACTGATCTGACACATCCCTTACCTCATAACTCCTCACCCCCTTCACCTTTTTCCTGGTAGTGGATCAGGTCATTGGTTGTGGATGCGGATAAATGCGGCAGACCTTATGCTAGAGAATCCTCAACACTCTCGTTGACAAATCTGCTCTCACCTTGCAATAGATTGGCAGCCACCACTCATCGATTTACAAATTAATGGTTTGATTTTCTAGCCACATCAATTCAACTTACATGGACGAATCTTGTAGATCATGCAGGCAGCAATATTAGATCATAAAGGACGCAACAAATCAGCAAATCACCTGAGGCACTCGGATCTCCATAAACCGATCCGCCTCTCTGGATGCGCCAAGATCCTCTTATGCGATGGTGGCTCTGCAGGCTGTAGATTGTGGCTCTGTTGGTGGCTGGGAAGATCCACTCTTCAACTGCGGGCATATCCTCGGAAACAACAACCACGCCTCCTTCAAAATGCAGTGGCCACGCCACACCTCTAAAATGAAACACCCACACCACGCTGATCGATCCACAACGATCCACTACTAGAAATCTTCTCTAGGCACTCAGCCTCACAACGCACAGGCCTCTGATCCAGATGGCACCGACGATCCACCAGACTGTTTATCACGATATCCACGCCAGCCATGATAGCCATGAATACACTCCACTCCACTCCACCTGCAAGAGCAATGAGATTTGGACGTTGTTCAAACGTCCTTCACATGCCTCACGTTGTCTCGCACACAGTCACGACGCTTCATGCAATACAACGAATAACATCAGTCAAATGTCGTTTCTCGGCCCTCCCTCCTCACGCAAGAAATCAACTACCGTCTCTCAGCCTTCCTGCCAGTTAATTAACTTAACGCCCTCACAACACTCAGACCATGCATCACATTTCAAAGCGAAGCTCTCTGTGTTCAGATAGCGGCAGCGGCTCATGAGGAAGGATGGAGGGAAACAACAGAAGCGATGCTCCTCCTCTTCTCAGATCTCACCTCAAACATTGCTTCCATCGAGAGAGAGAGAGAATGGCAAATGATCGCTCGTGTTATGTTGGGAACAGAGTCACCGGACAACCGGACAACACCAACATGCCAGAAAACATAGCTCGGCTCCCCAATTCAGCTATTAAGCTACAACGCTCTGCAACATCCTCTCCCACAGATCTATTTAGCTTCGACCTGAAGCTCTGATACCATGATAAAAAATGGATTTCTATTAGCTAAATGACTCTCCAGGTAAGATACCTGGAGAGTGTATAAACACTCATGCACACACTCTAACTATTAAGTCAAATGAGCCTTAATTATATAGGCTTTCAAACTAACGAGATGGTTTCAACCACTCACGAGATATTAGGACTTGAGATCTAATCTTAGCATCTCAATCCTATCATCATCATAACAACAATATAATTATGACTTTCTCCATTAATTCCAACAAAAAACCTGCTTCAACCATATCTTTCACTTAGTTAAAAGTTTCCTCTTGTAAACACTTAAATATAGGTAGTTCTTGAATATCCTCCATTTACAATTTTTCATTTGCAAGCAGTTCAGGATCGACATTTCCTCAAAATCCTCCATTTACGATTTACAATTTTAAATAATTGAATCTCATGGAGACTAAAGAAATGCATTTTTTTTTTCAAAATTTATGAATAAAGATCATAATAAAATGAGGATTTCAGGGATCCATGAGACTAACTTCCAACATATAAAATACAAAATAGCCAAATCCACTCAAGTCATTTGCAATAGATTTAGCGAAAAAAAAAAAGTAATATTATTGACCTATTGAGGGTTGATATTAATGACCTATTGAGGGTTGCAATGTAATAGAGGTGTGATGAAGCGAGTGATATCTACTAAAGACAAAATCATGATCAAACACTTTGTGTGCCTAATAATAAAAATATTTTATCAATCCCAAGTAAAAAACAAAAATATATATCAATCCCTCTGGATTCCAAAAGGGCATGCCTCAAAGAAATGACAAGAAGCGATTAGGAAAATTTTCCATGTATTAGTATAGTATAATGAAGAATCATGACCAAACACTTTGTGTGCCTAATAATAAAAATCTTTTATTGGTCCCAAGTAAAAAACAAAAATATATATCAATCCCTCTGGATTCCAAAAGGACATGCCTCAAAGAAATGACAAGAAGTGGTTAGGAACAATTTCCATGTATTAGTCTAGTATAATGAAAGTATCCTTGAATCCATATACATGCATCAAACATTGACATCTTTACATGCACAACTATGATTTCATATTGAATTGATGTAAATGCACATTCATGAATGTTTTTATAAATTATTTGAAACTAAAAGAGAGGAACCCTTACTCTCATTTGGATAATTTCATGTCATTTTGTTTGAAATTTGTTTCAGTATTATCTTATTTTAATGTTTTTCCTATTTTTTCCATCCAATGAGAATAAACTCTTAATGAGTAAATAAATACAACATAATCTCATGTTCACTCTTGGAGGTTCTCATGCCCAACAGGTTACCACCTTTCTTTCATGAAAAATTGTAACCTCCTCACATGTAGCCTTCTTCAACTATATCTTTCTTCACATTAAAAAACCTGCTTCAACCATATCTTTCACTGGGTTAAAAGTTTCCTCTTGTAAACACTTCAATATAGGTAGTTCTTGAATATCCTCCATTTACAATTTTTCATTTGCAAGCACTTCAACATCGAAATTTCCTCAAAATCCTCCATTTACAATTTACAATTTTAAATAATTGAATCTCATGGAGACTAAAGAATTGCATTTTTTTTTCAAAATTTATGAATAAAGATCATAATAAAATGAATATTTCAGGGATCCATGGGACTAACTTCCAACATATAAAATATAAAATACCCAATTCCACTCAAGTCATTTGCAATATATTTAGCGAAAAAAAAAGTAATATTATTGACCTATTGAGGGTTGATATTAATGACCTATTAAGGGTTGCAATGTAATAGAGGTGTGATGAAGCGAATGATATCTACTAAAGACAAAATCATGATCAAACACTTTGTGTGTCGAATAATTAAAAATATTTTATCGGTCCCAAGTGAAAAACAAAATATATATCAATCCCTTTGGATTCCAAAAGGGCATGCCTCAAAGAAATGGCAAGAAGTGCTTAGGAACAATTTCCATGTATTAGTCTAGCATAATGAAATTATCCCTGAATCCATATACATGCATCAAACATTGACATCTTTACATGTGATACTATGATTTCATATCGAATTGATATAAATGCACATTCATGAATGTTTTTATAAATTATTTGAAACTAAAAGAGAGGAACCCTTACTCTCATTTGGATAATTTCATGTCATTTTGTTCGAAATTCATTGTAGTAATATCTTAATTTATTGCTTTTCCTATTTTGTCCATCCAATGAGAATCAACTCTTAATGAGTAAATAAATACAACATAATCTCATGTTCACTCTCGAAGGTTCTCTTCTCGTGCCCAAGAGGTTACCACCTTTCTTTCAAGAAAACTTGTAACCTCCACACATGTAACTTTCTTCAACTATATCTTAACCTGCTTCAACCATATCTTTTACTGGGTTAGAAGTTTCCTCTTGTAGTCACTTCAATATAGGTAGTTCTTGAATATCCTCCATTTACAATTTTTCATTTGCAAGAACTTCAACATCGACATTTCCTCAAAATCCTCCATTTACAATTTCCAATTTTAAATAATTGAATCTCATGAAGACTAAAGAATTGCATTTTTTTTCAAAATTTATGAATAAAGATAAAATGAGGATTTCAAGGATCCATGGGACTAACTTCCAACATATAAAATATAAAATACCCAAATCCACTCAAGTCATTTTCAATAGATTTAGGGAAAAAAAAAGTAATATTATTGACCTATTGAGGGTTGCTATTAATGACATATTGAGGGTTGGAATGAAACAGATGTGATGAAGCTAGTGATATCTACTAAAGGCAAAATCATGATCAAACACTTTGTCTGTCCAATAATAATAATAAAATTTATCGGTCCCAAGTGATATATATATATCTTTCTGTGAAAAACAAAAATATATATCAATCCCTCTGGATTCCAAAAAGGCATGCCTTAAAGAAATGGCAAGAAGTGGTTACGAACAATTTCCATGTATTAGTCTAGTATAATGAAATTATCCCTGAATCTATATACATGCATCAAACATTGACATCTTTACATGCACAACTAGGATTTCATATAGAACATTCATGAATGTTTTTTATAAATTATTTGAAACTAAAAGAGAGGAAAAAAGTTTAAATAATCAAATTTTAATAATTTAATATTAATTTTAATGCTTTGGTTTAATTTCTTTAACTACTATTTTTTAGATTATACTCCAACTAAGATTAAGAGTTCGCCACATTTTTACTTCAAAATTGTTAGTTGTTTTTTACTTTTTTTTCTCAAATGTGTTAGTTTTCTTTTTTCTTTTTACTCTTTTCCAATTTCAATAATTTCATATTAATTATAATTATTTTTTAGATTATACTCCAACTAAGATAAAGAGTTCACAACATTTTTACTTCAAAATTGTTAGTTGTTTTTTACTCTTTTCTCAAATGTGTTAGTTTTCTTTTTTCTTTTAAACTAAAGTTAACAAAAATGAAATAAGGAAAATATATTTAAAGTTGCTGAAAATTGGTTACATTTAAAGTTGTGTGAATTGCAGCCCATCTAAAAATAAAGGTAAATATCAATATTGTGGATTGAAAGATATAAAAAATAACAATAATGTTCAACTTAAAAAAAAAAATGCAATGTGGAGAATTTTACCCATATAAAAAATGGAAGAACAATAAATAATAACCCATAGAGATAATGTAAGTTTCACTATTTTAGAGACTTTAAACAATAAAAACTGTTGTTGCAGAATTTGCTCACAAATTTCACAAAGTTCCAATTGAGAAAGAAAATACTAAAAAAACCAATACAAAACAAATATCATATCACAACATTTCATAAAATAAATAATCTATATATATAAAAAAAAATAAGCTATATAATAAAAAGGTTTTCGCCCATGCTATTCCAAAGGGGTAGAAGGTTTTTCTTTGTAGTGCATAATTTTACCAGGGCAACATTCTTATAGAGAAGTGAGAGCAGAATAACCATAAGCTTTAAGCCATCAAGAAACAACGGACAACAAATCTACAAGAGAACCATTCTTATGGAGAAGTGAGAGCCTTAAGCCATCAAGAAATTGAGGGCAACAAATCTGCAAGAGAAACATTCTTTCTTATAGGGAAGTGAGAGCAGAATAACTCTCAGCTTTAAGCCATCAAGAAATGGTTTAACAAAAAAACATTTTATTATTATTATTTTTAGATGTACTCATTTCCTACTCTAATTATTAGTTTTATTTTAGTTATTAATTATTAATCCAATGGCCTAAATATCTTTCATTTTCTAACATTCCATCTTATGGTGCACAATGGTACAGAGTGGCAGCTAGGGAAGTTGTTTTCAAAGAGGAATGCTTTAATGCGTAATGAAACTTTGCACCCCTCTAAAATTAAAAAAAAAAACTTTTACTTAAATTTGTGTATCACCATCCAAATAATTATAAAAGCAAATTGATATGAAAAGATTATTAAAAACATTATTCTAACAATTATACTATGTATTATTAATTCATACATATAGAAAATAAGAACAAATTTTAAATATAAGGAATCTAAAACTTGTTTGTTTAATTGATATGTCTAAGTAATGGCATATATAAATTTTATGAATTTAGAGTGTTTATTTTCTTTGTTGGTTTGGCCCAAGAGTTTTTGAATCTTATTGTTTAAATAGTACTTCATAACAAAATAATCACTAATTGAACTACCTTAGCCAAATAAAAATATATTATTTTTATTAAAAAATATTTTTAATTATATTTAAACTAAGTGATAATAACTACTTTGTAACTCTTATTCAAATGTGAAAATTAATTCGTAACTTTCAATATTTAATAATAAAACTATGTGCAGGAATGCTAACTATTCCACCTTATTTAATGTTAAATAATATACAACCATCAAATTTAAAATAGTAAATGGTGAGTGGTTACGCAAATCCACAACTTTTATGTCATTCATAACATTAAACGCTGTCTAATAGAGTAGCTATTGACAATCATATCAAATGAATGAAAATCTTAAAAAACTGGAAATACAATAAGAAACTTACTTTTATGTCATTCATAACATTAAACGCTGTCTAACAGAGTAGCTATTGACAATCATATCAAATGAATGAAAATCTTAAAAAACTGGAAATAGAATAAGAAACTTAGGAAAGTACTAGAAAAAATGTGTTCAACTCCATGAGTCGATTTTGAAACTTTACAACCTTCATCACGTAAGATAATATATTGAGGTGATGGCATAAAACAAAGAAAGCAAGCATATGCTGATGGGCTGATGGGTTGTAGGTACTTACACATTTTAATTAACATAAGTTATATTTGTGGGAATATAGTGTAATAGTAGATTTTGGAATATTTTGAAAATATCAATAAACAGATTTCTAATCAGTCTGAATTTGGAAATATGACATATATGAATGAAATTAAACAGATAACTTCCAGTTAATCAGAAGTTTTGAACTCTTTTGTAATCTCCAATTAAAAAAAAAAAAAATTGACCTACTAATTTTTGAAATATGTGATCAATATAAGATTGACTTACTATTTATAATAATTGAGTCTATTATAAATAATAGTAATTAAGAGGGTGAAGGTTCATTAATAAAACTAGTTTGCAGGTTATAATAATATTTAGTAGATTTGTTTTTGCAATTTTCTGAAAGATATATTGCTATTATGTAAGATACTTTAATATAAGTTTTAGTCAGTTGGAATAATATTGAGTAATTGGGCAAAATGATTGTTATCTCCCTAACCAAGTTTCAATTCCTTAATTATAATAGCTATATATTCATGAATATTGATGTATTCACTCTTGTTCTTATAATAACTCTATACCCATAGATATTATTGTATATATCCTCATTCTTATAATAACTATATATCAATAAAAATTATTATATTCACACTCATTCTTTCCCTCTCACTCAGACAAACAAAAAAACAAAATAAGCACTAAAAGTTAAATCAGTGAGTATTGGTAGAGTGTTAAGAAATCCAAACTTTCCTTTTCTGAAAGTATGAAAAATCAAAGAGGACAACCGTTCTGGGCACATTTATGTTTGCTTTTGGAGTATATGCCGTCCACTTTTTCTGTCAATGAATAAATGCGCATGTATTTCAATCGCTCGGCTATTTGTACGATATGTGTAGGGCATCACAGGGCAGGGCTTCCTTACTCTGCACATGTTTCTGTGGCTGGGAAATGTGATGTGTCCAACAGAATATTATACGATTAGTTGCTTCATGCACACGAAAACATACCTAGAAATAAAAATCTTACTCTGTCCCACATGTATTGATAGATACTTTAGATGGCACCATATATATTTATCATGAAGTCAATTTATTCTTTATTTTAATGCCGAGTGTTAATTGACTAACTTGATGATCTCTCCTCAGAATACGGGTTTAATATTTACTCATCTTTTTTCTGTGTTACGAATCACTCTTCATTTGGAAACATCTTCATCGATACTAACTGGTGCATATCACTGCAATCATTAAGGGATGGTGACAGCTTCATAGTGGGTAAAATAGATCCTAAGTTGTGAAGGATATTTAGATGGGGACACACAGATCAAAAACAAAGATTTTCAATATTTATTTGGGCTTTCATCTTTATTATGGCAGATTATTTGAAACGAAGTGCGGGGAAATTTTAATTTTTGAGCTGGGTATCTTTTAATAATTTTTTTAATAGAAATTGATTTCAAAAGGCTTTTATTTCATTTCAATAGAAATTGATTCTCAAAAGCTTTTATCTCATTTCAATAAAAATTTATTTTCAAAAGTTTATTGGTTATTTCAGTTGGGCAAATTGAAATCCTGTTTATTGAAAAAGATCTTTTTAAGAAAATACATACTGGAACATAGATAAAATTCACGTTGGAATATGTTAGTTTTTATTATGTGGGGTGTTTTTATTTTCTAACAAAATTTAAATTTGGAATTTGTTAATTTGAAAATATAGCTTTCTGGAAAATGGTTTTCTATGGTTTTTCCAAATCTTGAATCTATTAAACGAGAAAATATGACTTTTTGAAAATGATATTTTAAAGTTTTCTGAATTTGGATGTGGCTAGGTAGTTGAGATGTCTATTCTACAGAGATTGTATAATGTTGTAGTGACACCTGGGCACAACATGTTATCCATGTGTTAGATGATATGGCATATTGCAATGGTGACACATGCACATAGGGTTGCCACATGTCATCTATGTGTCAGTTGTGTAACTGCTAATGTGGCATAAAACAATGAAATGAAGTCCATGCATCTAGATTTTGTTAGTAGAAGTTTGAACATTCAAAATTTCTAAAAAATGGGCTTCATGCAAAAGCATGTTAAGTTTATTGAGGAAAGCCTAGATCAATATATCATTCCTAGTTAGTTGGGTAGATTGAAATCTGATCTATTAAAAAAAAATATCATTTTTAAGAAAACCCAGATTCAAATGTTAATAGAACCCAAACCAAAATTTGTTAGTTTCCATTCTATAGGGGTGTTCCCACTTCTAATGAAATCTAGATTCATAATCTATTAATCTAGCTTGTTGGGAAATGATTTTCTAAAATTTTCATGGATCTAGAAGTAGCTAACTAGAATCTATTAGTTGTCGTTTCTTTTAGAGTGTTCCCATATTCTAATGTAATGGTGACAGGTGGGCCTAGGGCTACCACAACTCAACCACGTGTTAAATGATATGGCATAATGTAGTGGTGGTATGTGGAGATAAGATTTCCACATGAGCCACATGCTAGTTGTACGACTATTGATGTGGCAGAATACAATGAAACAAAGTCCAAACATCTAGATTCTATTGGTGGGAAAAATGTAAATATCCAAAATTTCTACAAAACGGACTTCACAAAAAAACTTGGATTTGGATGCTAAGTGAGTAGGATATGACATGGACCCTTTGGTTATGATGTAGTTGGACATGTCATGCAAAGATGGCATGAAGATCATGATTAGATGACTTGGCATGCTTACATGGTATGTTGATGTGGCATGCCAACATGACATGTTTATGTGGAACTGTAGCACGTAAGAGCTATTGTGGTTGTTAATGCGGTGCCTATGTCGCAAGGATGACATGAGAGTGGTGAAGGCTCAAGATCCAAAAAGTCAATTTATTAAAAAAGGGGCCCTTTTAAGAAAATTTTGTCCAGGTGTTGACATAACTCGGTATAGAATTTGTTAGTTGTTGTTTTGTCGAGGTGTTCCCATCTTCTAATGAAATTTGAATCCATAATCGATTAATTTATAAATTTGGATTTTTGGAAAATGGTCTTCTAAGACTTTTTCAAATCCAAATGTGCTTGGGTAGTTGATGTGCCTATTCTATAGAGATGGCACAATGTGGTGGTGAGATATGGGCACAAGGCTACCATATTTTAGCCACACGGTAGATGAGGCATAATGTTGTGGTGACATGCAGACATAGGGATACAACATGTAATTTGTATGACTATTGACATGGCATAAGAAAGTTAAACGAACTCTGAGCATACAAATTTTGTTAGTGGCAGAAGTTCAGACATTCAAAATTTCTAATTTAAAATGGAGTTTATGGAAAACCCATATCTAGATGCTAGATAGGCAAGATATGCCACATGCCTTTTGGTGATGTGGCATGCTAATGTGTCATGCAAATGTGGCATGAAGGTTAGGATTGGATGATGTGGCATGTTAACATGGTATGTTGATGTGGTGTGCCAACATGATGTGCTTATGTGACATTGTAGTACACAAGAATTGTCATGATAGTTAATGTGGCACCTATGCGGTGTGGATGACATAGAAGCGATGAAGTGGAGATCAAGATTTGAAAATAAAGTTAATTGAAAAAAAGGGTCTTCCTAAGAAAATATGGAAACTTTTCAATTTTGGATTTTCCTTTCTAAGATTAGATCTAGATATTCCTTGATTTGTATATCCCGTGGAAATAAATGTATCCAATAAATTATATATCTAGGATCTCTTTTATCTGAAGCTATCAATGAAGACCATATATAGATGTTGAAAGTTTGAGAGGTCTATTTGTCACATCACCTTCACATATACACCTACTCGTTTACTACTAGACTGCTAACTTGGATGTGGAGACCACGATACAATCCTTTTAAGTGTTTAACGATGGAAGATATTTTAAATTGGAATATTCAATTTGGAAATATAGATAATCTTAGTTTTCACTTTGAGTTACATTTTTTATGTAATTTCTGATTCAAATGCTCTTCCTTCATTACTCCTTTAACACAAAGGTTTGAATGGAACCTTAAATTAGGTGTTTGTATAATCCAGAAAATAATTTATCTCTCTTTAATTAAAAGTTTGGATACAGGATCAAGCTCTAATACAATGACTTGGAAACAAAATATTGAGGTTGAACTTCAATATTCAAATACCAAGATAAATAGAAATCCAGATGTTCTTCAAATTTTTCTATGTCTAGTCTAGTGGATCTAAAAATTTAATAATATCTAGATATGGTGGAACCTTGCATGTAAATGTATCATAGCGAGATCCAATTTTTCCTAAAATGCAATTTTTAAATGCCTTTGGCATTTGAATGCTTGATAGCACACCAAAGTTGGAAGCTTATAACAAAACCTTCAAGCTCCATAAATTTTGATATCCAAACTGTTTAATAAATTTAATTTTCAAGAAAGCCTTGATCTAGATATAATTCCTAGTTATTTCATTTTTGTAGACTAAAATCTAGTAATTTATTGAAAAAATTAGCATTTAAAAAAAAAAAACTAGACCTACGTGCTAACAGAATTGGGACCTGAATCTATTATTTATTATTCTATCGGGGTGATTTTTGTCTTCTGACAGAATTTAGATCCATAATTCATTAATATAGAAATACAATATTTTGGAAAACAATATTTTTTTTTTTTCAAATATGGATGTAGTTGGCTGAAATCTATTAGTTACCGTTCTGTCAAGGTGTCCCATCTTTTAATGAAGTTTGGATCTAGAATCTATTGATCCATAAATTCAACTTTTTGGAAAATGCTCTTTTAATATTTTTTGAATCCATATATGACTAGGCCACTAACTTTCCTATCTCACAGAGATGGAACAATGGGTGGTGACATGTCTTTGTAGGGCCATCACATGTCATCCATGTGTTAAGTGACATGGCATATTCAATAATGACACATGGACACATGGTTTCCAAGTGTCAAAAACATGTTAGTTATATGATTAATAGCATGGCATATGATAGTGAAATGAAGTTCGAACATCCAAATTCTAATAGTGATGGAGTTTTGGACATCCAGAATTCCTAAAAAATGGACTTTACAGAAAAAATCCATATCAGGATGCTAGGTAAACAAGATATGACGTGGATTTTTTTGGTGATGTGGTAGGATAGCATGTCACATAGACGTGGCATCATTTGAGGATTGTATGAAGTAACATGCTTACATATTATGTTGATGTGGCATGCCAACATGACATGCTTATGTGGCATTGTAATATAGAAGAGTTGATGTGGTAGTTAATGTGGCATAGTATGTGGTGGGGATGATGTGAAAGTGATGAAGTGGAGCTTGAAATTTGAAAATATGGTTTATTGAAGAAAAAAAAGAGTACTTTTAAGAAACCAAGATCTAGATGCCAATAGAACCTAGAGTGGAATATATTAGTTGTTGTTTTGTCAAGATGTTCTCATTTTCTGATGAAACTTGGATCTAAAATTTGTTAGTCCAAAAATCCATTTTTTTGGAAAATTGTCTTTTAAATTTTTTCTATATGTGGATGTCACTGACTAGAATATACTATTAGTTTTTGTTATGTTGGGGTGTTCTCATATTCTGGTGATATTCATATTTGGAATCCATTAATCCATAAATACATTTTTTTGGAAAAAGGTCTTTTAATATTTTTTGGATATTGATGTTAATGGGTAGCTGACATGCCTATCCTACAGAGATGACATAATATGGTGGTGACACATAGGTGTAGTGTTTCCATGTGTCAACCATGTGGTAGATAATTACATGGCATAATGCAGTGACGACATGTAAACATACAGTTTCCATGTGTTAGATGTATGGTTATTGATGCAACATAAGATATTGAAATTTTTGAGGGCCATAACTTTGTGTCTAGAGATCAGATTTGGATAAAATCTATATCCTTGGAAAATTTTTGATGAGTAGAAGAGAATGGTGATTTTATAAAATAATTTTAAGGTGATTGAGTTGTGAAGCGTTCATAGAAAAATTGTGTCTAATTAGGGAAATGAATCTTTAATTCAAAATCGTTTTTTCCTGTGGATGTTCTTTCTAAAGAAATTTTATCATGTTTAGCTTGAGAATACAAAAAATAAATTATTAAAATTATTTACTATGAATTGTTTCATTTCTGCCATAGATTCCTACAATTGAGAACATGAGAACTTGAGTTTCCATTATATAAACAATGATAAGATCCAAATACATAAAATAAAAACTATGAGAACATAAAATTTAAATGCTTCTCTATTACTTCAATGATATTTTTGTTAGCTTGAATACATCATTTTCTAAGGAAACATTATCATTGAAACTCTAATAAAATGATAATCATTGTATTTGTTTAAAACCAGAAGAAGATGATGAGACACTAATATCATCATTAAAAGTTTATTCAATTAGGTCTTTCCTTTATGTTGTGCTGAATTGAAAATCTTAGCTCATGTAGAAGAAATGTACAATCAAATATACTTCTTCTAAAAAAATATCCTTTCAGTGCATAAAAAATAGCATTAAACCTTGCAATCAAATGGGATTTAATAATACATCCAACCCAACTCCATTAAAATCAATTAGTTGAAAAGACTCAAATAACATATTTGTCATTCTCACCCAAAAGGTTAAACTTTAACATCATAAAACAAAAGACATAATGAAGAATATTAAGAGAAAAAAGATAATGAGGAAATAACAATCTCCCTTAAAGATAAAGGATCAACAAATATACAATCAAAGAATAAATAGATCAATAAATATCCAATCAAAGAATAAATAGTAAACTCACACTAGTAGTGAAGCATTCGAGATAGAAATTTGGGTACGGAGCCCCATTTCTTTAGCTTTCAAAACAAAAGCAATAATTGTTATGGCCACACCGCATACAAAAAGATTTTCTGTATTTGCAAATAATAACTATAATAATTGTGTCAAGAGGAACTTGCAAACATTTAAATATTAACTTAATTAAAAATTAATAAATGGTCATAAGCAATATAGGGCCCAATATGGGGGAGAGATTGTAGTATCCTTATAGAGCCCACAATGGTGGAGATATTGTAGTGTCCATAAATAAATGTAAACATTTAAATTTTGGCTCAATTAAAAAACAATAAAAAGGTTAAAAGTAATAAAAATAATAAAATTCAATTTGTTATATTGTAATTTTGTTTTTATTAATAACATTACCAAAAAATTAGATAAAATAAAATCATAGTACATATATCACATTAAAATAAATTTAAATAATAATAATTCATATCCATAACCATAGAATTAATAAACATCTAAAAACTTAATAAATTTAATTAATAAATATACAATGGAAAATAATAATGTTTTTATAGATATAGAAATGTGAAATACTTTTAACATATAAATAGTAGCTATAACTTGATTTTTTTTTGTATGTATCTATAGGAATCAACAACTAGGCCACTCTTGTACTCGAGTGACACGGGTCGATTCCAACCGCTACCAATATAACACCTATGGGTGAACCACGCTACACCTAACACACGACCCATAAGTCAACTCGAGGGATTTGAACATGGAACCTCTTGGAACATAATACTTCATTTTCAAGGTCATCACCAATTGAACTGCTCCAAGGAGCTAAATAGTAGATATAAACTTTAAGATTCATTTTACCATATAAATTAAAATAATGATTTTTTAACCATATTTAAATTTAATTAATAAGTGCATAAAAACTTAATACTTCCAATAGATTTACAATATAACAAGATTCTTAACCATGCATATTCACCCCCAATTTACCATGGAGATTATTAACTTGTAAATAAACTTTGTTATGTTACCATGGCTTATCAATATCACATGCCTAAAAACCATAACTCATTTCACATTCAAAATATTTTATTTAAATATTTTATTTTAATTTAACTTTAAATATTTTTTAATTAAATCTAAAATAATAAATGTTATAATTACTTTTGGGATAGGTAGTTATTTGGATCACGCTGAACCAAAAGGTCAACAATTTACCCTCGAAGATCAAATTGACTCAAGGGGAATGGATTCATCGCTCGGTTCTTGACCATGGACACTTTTCATTTAAGTGCAAAATATGCCACGAGTACAGACATTTTGCAAGGGATTGCAAGAAATATAAATCTAGAAAATAGGATGAAGCAACCAAAACCCAGGATGATCAGTGGTAGACTCAATAAAGGGGAACAAACAGAGGAAAAGGAGTCTCAAATCAAAACCCTAAGGGTAAAAATAGAATTGTGGCCTTATATTTAGGTAATCCCTATGAGATCCTGCAAACACAAGAAGAAACGAAGAAATAACACCTAAAGAAATGGGAAGAGGCGTCGAACAATGAAGAAGAAAAGGTCGAGGAAGAAGATGGGGAAATCCAGGATGTAGTACCCACAAGAGATGCGAACCCAACAGACAAGGGACAACCCTAGATCCAGCTAAACAATTAGGACCCACCAGAAATTGAAAATCAAGACTAGGGGAGCGAAGGCATCATTGCAGACAACCATGTATCAAAGATGGGATCAGGGAAAGTCATGGCGAGAAGCAAGGGGCATAAAATGGGAAGTACACCTACAATACCAAAGGAATCAAAGGCATGCACTGGGAAAGTGCTAAATAAACAGGGAAAAATGAAAATGATGAATTAGGGAGATGAAACAACAATCAAGAAATGAGAAATTTCAAAAGAGGACATGGGAGATACTCTAAGAATGAAATCAGAGAGGCTAAAGCAGAATTAAACAAAAAATTGTGAAGTCAATCTCAAATTGGTGATTTTTCCAGTTAATGCACATTAAACCCCTTTGGTAGATATCAAATAATACATTAGAGAACTTTTAAGGTCTAAAATGGGCCTCCTAAGAAAAATGTATAACCAAAATAAAATTTATAAGAACCAATATGATTCAAGATGATGATGTCAACCATGGGGAATTATTCACCATTTTTGGGGTAAAAAAGTAAAAATATTAAAAAATAATAAAATAACAAAACTATTTTTTCAACTTGTATTTTCAACTTATCTCCCTATGGTTTTACTCAAATTTCGAGTGAAAGTACTCTTTGGATGCAAAGTTTAATTCCTCATCCAAGGAGTACCCATGTTGCATATTTTCGATGGACCTTGCCACACGAAAAATGAGAAATACATGAAAAACGTGATTGCAATCATGTTTTTTCATGTATTTCTAATTTATGTGTAGCAGGGTCCATCAAAAGTATGCAACATGGGTACTCCTTGGATGAGGAATCAAATTTTGCAGTCAATGAGTGTTCTCACTCGAAATTTGAGTAAGCCCATAGGGAGATAAGTTGAAAATACGAGTGGAAAAGGTAGTTTTTTTTCCCTCTAAAATTTTATGATGTAATCTAATCTTATTTTATTATTTCCACTTTAATTTTATAATTTCCATAGGAGGCTCATTTTAGACTTCAAAATTCTCATAATGAAAATAGAGTGTAAATGCATTTCAATCTTGGGAGTTCTTAGGAAAATTTTGAGTTGAAATAGGAATGAAATTTTTTTATCATTAAGAAATTGTTTGAGAGTGTGGATTGAGCCTATATACGCAATCCAACATAATTTCCTGGTACGAAATGTAATGGTTTTGGAATGGACCCCAAATTTCCTTTTTAATAAAATCCTCATAATCGTTTCTTTGTTTCATATATATATATATATATATATATATATATATATATATATATATATATATATATATATATAACTAATTTTGATTTATATAATGTATCTCCATTTTAAATTTGGATTTATTAAACATTTAAATAATCAAATTTCTTAAAAAACTTTTTTTTTTTAATCTTCTAATTGTATATGATATATTAATTTCTTCATACTAAATGATTAAAAAATGACGTTGTCTAACTATTATAAGTGGAGTTTGGTCAAATTGTCATCTTTTGTTGTTTAAAATGTGTTTTTGACTACATATATGGATTTATCACTTGAAAAACTTCAGAGGCACTTGAATTGTGAAGAGTTCACAGCTCAAACTTGTGATTCCATCTAATCTCCACTAAATAGATTCCACTCGAAAACATTCTCTGAAAAACTCCAAAACATATAACAGGTAAACCACTGCTTAAAAAATTACACCTTAAAAAAAAGTGATATTTTTAAATTTAGGTGAATTAATGCAATTTTATTTTATTAAGTGTTATGTTATAATTGATATTCTTAAAATGTGTGTATAATCATATTAGAGTCTTCTTTTAAAAAAAAATTAATGTAAGAATACTTTTTAAGACAACATCTTCCTTATATTGATAGAGTACATTGGTACTCTTGATGTAATAAACTTCAAAAAAACAAATATAAAATTAATTGATTTGTTTTGACATTTTGCGGAATTCTAAATCTTCTACTTTTAGGCATTGTTCTTTTTATTTTCTATGTTAAAAAAATTAAAAATAAATTTCTCCTAAATCTTCATCTTCATCATTTTGATGAGATAAGAAGTTAGGAAAATCAATAATGTTATAAATATTTTGAAAAAAAAAACCATTTAAATAAAAAATGTTTTTATCTTCCACTTTATTAATATCATAAAGATGATGAAAAAATTGTATCATCTATCATTTTAAACATTTAACACTTATACATTGTGAAGATGTATCTTTTAAGGTATTCTCTTCATAAATCTATATTATTTCAAAATGTGCAATATATTATTCTTACAAAATATTTATTGTTTTAGAAGATTGAAATATTGAATATTGAAATTAGAAGATTGAAACATTAAATTAATTTTATATATATATATATATATATATATTGCATCAATTAGTATTTATTATCAAAAAAATGATTATATAGTGATCACATCTAGAACTAGAAATCCTTGATAGTAAGAAATATAGAGACATAGGAATTAACTTCTCTTCACTACAACATGAGACAATAGAACATATTCCAACAATTTGAGACAACACCAAAAAGAAAGAAAAATAGTTCATACCATATTCCTTGGTTCCGAGAGTTGGAGGCATATCCAATACACCATATCATTCATTTTTTTCACGAATCGTTAAACTAGATGGAAGTGTTACCAAAATATACACAACCAAAATACCATGCTTTGAAATACTTCAAAGCCATAATTCTATCACACAGGAGATATAATTCGTAGTGAGGCAGACCAAAATTGCACAAACAACGAGTAGCTCAGCCAATCCATTTACAACATGTGCACACACCAAGCAACAGTTACTGATGTCCATGAGGAAATTGAAAACCATCCTAGTAGTAGCACGAAGAAAGCGTATATATACAAAAAGTGCTTTTGTGACATACAAGCTCCAAACAAATTTGAGCTATAAAAATAACCTCTATAACTCCAACTAGGAGCATAGATGAGAGTCAAATTCATGCTCGCACCAAAATTGTTAAAGATCCAATAAGCGCACAAAAACTACCTGATACCCAACTGTTACACCAATTTTTAGTCATCTAACTTGTTACTATTAGATGGAATAAAGTACACCATGTAAGACCAATTTTACCATAGTAAAATTGCTTTGACTATGAGAAATAATTTAATAATACATAGTTTATTAAATTATTTATGGTCTAAACAGGAAACCCCATGAGGAATAATTAAATAAATCCTTATTTGTTTGATTTTCCTCTAGGGATAGTTAACTAAACCACTGTTTAATTAATATTCCTAGTTATATTTAACCCAAAACATGAGAATTAATTAGATAAATGATTTTTTATCTTATTATTCTCTAGGAATAATTATTTAAATCATTATTTAATAATATTCCTTGTTGAATTTAACTAAATCATTTTTAAATAATTAAATAAATCATTTATTTATTTATTATTTCTAAATAAAAGGATTTAACCAATTCTAAATTCCTTTTCCTTCCACCAAAAATAATAAAATATTCCAAGTAAGTTGGATCTAGATTTGGTTAATAATGTTTTAATTATGCACCAATATCTAGAATAACTCAATATTTTGTTATAGATAGAAGGGTTTTCCCATTCATTCACTACCTTTTTTATCACCTTTTGATCTATACTTTTGGTCTGACTTTGATCCTCCATCATTGTCATATTTTTTTCTACTTTTGTCTGTGAGCTCCCTTTGAGTTATATTTTTTATGGGTTTTCTGCACCATCAAGAGAGAGAGATCTTGGATCTGAAGCACTGAGGACATATAAGAACCCATCCCATTGAGGGGGACTAATAACATCTTTCTGTGTTCCCTTCCCAGGTGTCATAAGAAAAAAAATTCTTTATAAATTCTTGTCTTTTCTATTGGATGTATGGAACAACTCTTGTTTATTTTCGTTGTTTAATGTCTTTAACTACATAGATCTGGAATTTTGTAGCATTTATTTTGATCACCTACTGCAGATCTAAGGAAATTGACAGCCAAATTTGATGTTAGGGTTGTTTTTTATGCACAGCTAAAGTGAGTTTTTTTTCGTATGCTTGCGATTAGAATTAACTCTAACAACTGGTGACTCCACAAGGATTTTTAATTATGACTGATGTCGTTTTCAGATCCCTGCATGACCAGCTGCTTCATCCACTATGGTTTTTCTTCATATTCTTATTTTTCATTCCTTAATGTTGTTTTTAACCTTTTTTACCCTAAAATAGTAAAAATTCTAACTTTTGTGTGTTTCTGGACTATTTGCGCAAGTAACAGGTATCAACTGCAACAAAGACGACACTTTTTTCTGAAACCTGCCGCCGAGATAGCCAAAAGTGCAAGTCACACTTTTCAGCCCAAAACCTACGACCTCAGCTCTCAGGTAGCGAATATCTGCCCAAAAACTGCAACCTCGACAAAAAACAGGTCAATACCTGTGACCTGCAGTTTTTTGCGGGATTTTTTCTGTAATTTTCAGGGTTTGTCGAGGGCACTGTTTAGGGTTGTCTGACCTCCATCTTCACCCATATTAGACCTGTAATTACTTATTTTTACTCGTCGAAGTAGGAACCAAGCCCCTTAGGGCTTCAGTATGCTTCCACCTTTTTAGGAGGAGTTTAGATGAAGCAACTCTTATGAGATTTCAGTGCTTTTTAGCCATTTTTTCATATCTGAACCTATATTTTCAGATCCATTTCAGATCGGTTATTTTTCCATCCAAAACACCTCTTTTCAGTTTTGTTTGGTCCTCCCTTTAGGATCCCCTACGTTTCCCTTTAGGTTGTAGCCTTTCACCACCTATTTTTCAACATTTTCCCCTCTGGTTTCTTGTTGTTTTCTGCACCTCTTTTCAGCAGATCTGACCTTTAGATCCCTATTCCTCTTGAACTGAGATATATTGGCCATATTGTATATTTTGAGTAGATTTCGCCCACCCTTAGACTACTTGTTGTTAAGCCCTCATTTTTGGGTTTAAATTTATGCATCTTTAGTTATTTATTTTACTATCGCTTTTGGCTTTATTTACTATCACTTTTAGTTTTATTTACAGTTATACAACATATTTTGTATTTTCTCTATACACACGTCCGGGCTTAGTTAAAATTAACACACTTATCACACACATGCACACCTAAAGAGAAGAGTGCCTAGTTTACACTGCCAGGCCAAGACTAAAACATTGTAATTAATTAATCTGCACCTATGTGCCCTTGTTTACCTCTCTTCCTCATTGGGTTTCATGTATCTTTTCCATCATTATGCCTCCAAGGTGTTTATCCCAGAGAATCCAAGGCCTTCATCCTCAGTTTCCGTTAACTAGACTTACTCCACCGTGTAGGGTCTGAGTTATTCCTCCGCCGAGTCGCCATTCCGACTTTAATTCTGGTTCATCGAGTTCTCCTTCTATTTCTATTCCTGGATCTCCTCCACCTTTCACCTTCATCATGTCTGGTGCACGACCTACCGCTAGTGGTGGCCCCGACTCTAATCCTGGAGCAGCTTCTAGTGGAGCTGCAGCAGGAACGATTCTAGCTACTCACTTTCTTCCTTATATGGCAGGCCTAAGCCTTCCCGAGTTAAGCCAGTTGATTAATGACCCCATACACCATGATCCAGGTTGGCCTGCTATGCCAACCAAGTTTCCTTCATACATCCCTAAGTTTGAAGGAAATGCTAGAGAGGATCCTACCAACAATGTTAGTTTTTTCCACATGTGTTGTTCGTCCAACTCTATCACTGATGACTTGATTCGTCTTCAATTATTCCATCGTACACTTATTGGAGAAGCTTCCAAGTGGTATGTCGACCAGACCGTTGCCTCTCATGCTACTTTTGCGACTCTTTCAAAGGCGTTTCTATCCTACTTCTAGCTTCCCCTTCACTATGACAGCAGTACCAAACTTTTGACCGCTTTCTATCAAACTTCTGCCACCCGCCTGTCTGACCATGTTCAAGAATGGCATAGAAGGAAGAGCCTATCTCGAGCCCCTATTTTCAAAGACCGTGTCTACATGGACTTGTTTCTCATATCCCTTTTTCCCTCTTTTGGTAAATATGTCGCGTCTCACTTTCCTCAGACTGAGGAAGAATCCCTCCAAGTTGCGTTGAAATATGACTTGATCTACACTCAATCTGGTTATGTTTGTATTGTCTTACCTAATCTCCTAGACCTGGTGGTGCCAAAGAACCGAGGGAATCTCAAGTCGCCGATGGTATCGTTGGATCCCTTTCACATTCGTACACTCATCCTCCTATGGGTTATGGTTTCCCTTAGTGAGGGGCCAACTCCTCTAGCACTTTTCCCCCTCTCGGCAGTATGTATCCAGGACATGGTATGCCTCACGCCTTTGCCCAAGTGCATCCTCCGATGTTAGGGCCTGCTTTTGCCCAACCTGACCCCAATGTTGCTCAACCTCCTTACTAACTGTATCCGTAGCTAGGTGCTTCATCTCCTCCAGCACAAGCACCTCCGCCTCCCATGCCTTCTCAAGCTCCGCAACAGCCACCCCCCCCCCCCTCAGGGTCAGGTGTATGCACAATAGAGTGCGAATAATCTTCCCACTTCCAAAAAGAAGAGGTAAGGCAACCAGAACCAACCCGCTCTAGGTAATCCAGGAAGAAATACCCAAGGGAATATATATAACACTGCAACCCAGCAACAGGGTGATCATCCCAAGTAGAACAGGCCTCTTTGTACAAATAAGACATGTTCTTGTTTTGGTGTGCATGGTCACTATACCCATGATTTTCCCCTTTTACCTCAGATTCATAAACTGTGGGAAGCTTAAGCAGCATCTCGAGGACAATAAGCCTATGCTTCAGTTCCTCCTAATGTTGTGCCTACTCAACCGGATGTGTTTACCAATCCTTTCCCCTAGCAAGGATATGTGGCTACCCAACCCCCTGAAGGTCAGGTGGCCGCTCAACCTCCTCCATCTAGTACCTATGCTTACCATATCCTTATGATGAACTGTGTCTAGGCCAATACCATCTATCTCAACCTTTAGACTCGGTTGCGCCAGTACACCAAGCCTCTCGCTACGTCGTTAACCGATCCCCCGTCCTTAGGTCCCACAGAGCCAATTTCGACACCCAATGGTCCTTTACAGATCCTTTAGCCTAAGCCAGAGGTACATACCAAGATCCCCAAAGGACCATTATGCCAAAACGCTGCTTCCGGTAAAGCTGCCCAAACCTATAGTATAGTAGATGACTTGGCGCAATCTCCTACCGTTATGTCAATGCTGGAAGTCCTCCAGTCGTTCCCTTCACAACACAAAGCTCTACTAACTGCCATTAGCATTGTAGATCCTTCAGATGATCGTTTGATTGTCTTTGATGTTGAAAAGTCAAAGCATCCACCCCTACCTACATTTGTTGCCTTCCAAATACCTGTCAAGGTATGGAATGCCAAAGTCTCCTGATGTATCATTGATGAGGGGGAATCCACCTGTGTGATGTCCGCTTGTATTTGGAAAAAGCTCAGATTGCCCGAGTTAGCCCCTTCCACTATCACCCTCTGTGCAAGGGATTGCCACTCTTCCCATCCCCTTGGCATGTTCTGCAACTGTCCTATTACTCTTGCGGGAAAAACTGTTTGTGTTAACGTTGAAGTCATTGATGCCCCCTTAGACTATAAAATTCTATTGTGTCGTAGATATATTTATGTGATTTCTTCTGTCCCATATGTGGTTCACTGTAATATGTGTTTTCCTCACAACGGAAATATCGTCACTATAGATCAGCTGACATATTATGAACCAATGTCTTAGACCTCTCCATAGTCCATTATTTCTTTGGTGGCCAATAAACAAATAGTCGAACCTCCGACTAGTGTCTCACCCGAAGTCTATAAAGATTCCTCTTTGCTTAGTTCATTCCTTGGTATCCCCCTCTTATCCCCGACCCTAGCTCATCGAATGTTTGCATGATGCAATCGTCTCGGTCTGACCTCAAACGGTCTGGTTCGACTAGTCAGTAGCCTAGCCATTTGCATCTTGCTCCTAGTACTTTGATGCAACCTTCAAAACCTCCTCCTCAAGGCCCTTCATCTACAGTCGGTGTCCCTAATCCTCTTTTCCCTCATGTAATGGTTCCCCCTAGCCTTAACCATCTAGGAGATATTCAGCCTAGACATTACCCCTTCGGTCAGATACCGTTTCTTGCTCCCCCTTCCGGAGTATTTTTGGTACCTGTTATGGCTACCTTGACCCTTCCCAACATTACCCTAGGGATCCCAATCTAGTACATTGATCCCCCAGCCAATACCCCACCTGGTCAAATCAAACCTTACATTGCTTTGACCCTGGTCCAACCGGTTCTTATGACCCCTCACTTCGCTTCTATGCCTCATCCACTTCAACAGGAATCTACTCCTATTGCGAAAGCCTCGGGTGAGGGGGGAAAGCTGGAAAAAAGGCACCTAAGGACAATTTTTCCTGGAAAACACCTGGTCCTCCTAAGCATCCAAAGTGTACACCTCTGTGTTCTTTGTGTGATGTTGTCGGTCATGCTACCTACAATTTTCCCGAATTTCCTCGTCTCAGACCCATGGGAAACAAAGAATTTCCTAAGTCTGATATCTCTAAGGTCCATATCACCTTACCTTATTCAACCAAGAAACTCAAGGTGTTGCACACAAATCACCCTTGTTCTTTGTGTGATTTCTATAACCCCTTACTTCGAACCCATACCTTCGAGCCACATACACCTTGTGTCCAAAAAATTGACACCCAATGTTTGGGTAAGGGGGCACCCATATTTGAGAGTCTAGCAGAAGCAATTCTCCACAACCCTCCTATTGCATCTGCCAGTGTCGACTCTAGTACCTTTTCTCTTCCCCATTTAGAAGAACCTCTAGAGTCCCATATCACTTCAGATCACCCTAGGGATGATCCCCCTCATCATTCCTTCATCTTACATAAAAAACCCAGTCCCTTAGACATTTTTGTTGACCAACCTCCATATTTTCTCACTGAGCACCAGTTCATTATTGTAATATGCCTTTTCAGGAATTGTTGCACTATGGTTAGTGAAAACGCTGTATTCAGAAAATTATGCTACAGAAACAGGAAACAGGACTTGGATCCTCTTATATATACTGTATGGACCTCACTTACCAAATGGCATCATAAAAAAATCATTCTAGCTATGTTAAACAGATCTCCCCAGCTCAATATAGCTCAAAAACACCCCAATCCCATGACAATAGAATTTATGAAGACTGTAATAGTATAATTTATATGATGGTTTCTACAGAAAATGTGAATAAATACAGGTCTAGATATTACATTAATCATATAGCCAAGAAAATGGAGTTTTAGCCTCTTTTATACAAGAATTAAGACAACCCGGCAAGGGTTTCCGACAATACACAAGTATAAAAGGAAGTACTTCAGAAAATCACGTAGTCCACTGCAACTCTATATTTGATATGAATGAATATTACATGAAATGGCTAATAAATACATAAAATGGCCAAAGGCCCTCCTTACTTTCCTTCCAGGTTAGAAAGAGACACCTTCTCCTCAAGCACTAGCACAAAATCAAGGGATTCAACCCTACCACTGCTTCACCTTCAGAAATGATGCAGTTTCTAGAAGAGATTGCACTGTAGATGTTGGTGACTACTTGAACCCAAGTCTGATAGTGGAAATATAACTTATAACCTTCCCCTTAGATCCCTTAAATAAGTTGAACCAAGGAAGAGGATGGAACTCTCGCGTGAGAATCCCTTGCACTAAACAGTGCTGCAACCAAAGCTAAACAACTGAAGCATGCAAGTAGTCAAAAGACCAAAGATAGATGAATACTGACTGCCCTCCTTGCTACTATCCCTTCCTTCTTATCCTTGGTGAGCCTCCTCACCCCTCACCCCACTCATTAATGAGGTGACTTCCTGGAAAAGATTCTTCCTTCAAAACTGCGTTGTCCTTACTAGTTTCCCTCTTCTTTTAGTAGCGTTGTAGATTTGGTCAACTGGATCTAGTCCACCTGCATTTCCCCCATTCACACCAAGGTGGCTTTATTTTCCCTCCTATTCTGATCCTCTTTCACATTGGGATTGTTTTATTGCTATTAAAGAGATTTAAGGGTCTCCCTACCCCATTTATTCTTCTAAACTGCAAAATGGAACAAATATAATATTCCAACTAGCAATGGCTAATTGGGAATATTACAGTCCTCCCCGCAAAAAATTTTCTTGTCCTCAAGCAACAACAAAGAAGGATGTTGCAAGATCTTCTCTCCTTACCAAGTGGCATCCTCATCTGGTAGATTCCTCCATCGAATCAGATATTCCTTGATCACTCTTCTTGTTAGCTTCCTCTCCCTTGTGTCTAAGATTTCTTCTGGTTGCAAAATTAGGTTGCCCTCATCACCAATGGGGGGGAGATCCATGTTGGCAACTAAATTTCTCCCAATGGCCTTCTTGAGGCAAGAGACATGGAAAATATTGTGGATCTTACTCCCTTTAGGAAGCTCCAACTCATATGCTACCTTACCAACACAACTGGTCACCTTGTATGGCCCATAGAAACGTGGTTTGAGCTTTTCAACCCCCTTATCCTTGAGTGTGGATTGTATATAAGGCTAAAGATGCAAATAGACTAGATCTCCTACCTTAAACTGTCTCTCTACCCGACCACGGTCTGCATAAATATTCTGCTCATTTTGGGCAATAGCAATGTTGTCTTTGAGGGCTCTAATATGTCCTAATTCTCCTGAATCCATTCCTTTGCTCTTGGAGCCTTACTTGCCCCAAACATAACATCAACAAATTAGAGTGCATCATACCCATATAGGGCCCGAAATGGAGTCATACCAATAGACATATGGTGAGCGGTGTTGTAACAATACTCCCCCAAGCGGAGCCAACATAGCCAAGCCCTCTGCTGCCTTGCAACATAGTTTCTCAAGTAGCCTTCCAGCCACTTGTTCACTATCTCAATCCGTCCATCTATTTGTGGGTGATAGCTAGTGCTTGGTGTCAAATAAATCCCCACTAACCGGAAAAGTTCTTGCCAAAAGCCACCCATGAAGCAGTTGTCTCGATCACTCACTATGGTCTTTAGGAGACCATGGAGTCTAAATACATCTCTGAAGAAAATCTCAGCCACCTGTGAAGTAGTATAATGTGCATAAATGGAAAAGAAATGAGAGTACTTTGTTAGTCTATCAACAACTACAAAGATACAATCCTTACCTTGTACTGTAGGTAGGCCGGTGATGAAGTCCACAGAGATGCTTTCCCACTTCCCATCTGGAATAGGTAGTGGCTGCAATAACCCAGTAGGGTGGGTGTGTTATCCCTTATTTTGCTCACAAAACGTGCACTCCTTGACATCTTGGAGCACATCCTCCTTGAGACTCTTCCATGAGAATCTCTCCCTTATGGCCCTATAAGTATTTGTGAAGCCTTGATGCCCTGCAAGTGGGGAATCATGTGATGCTTGTAAGATCTTCCCTTTGAGTTTGGAATTCTTAGCCAGGAATATACGGTCCCAGTAATAGATGACCTCATCCATCACCCTATACCTCTCATCTGATACCACTCCATCAAGTATCTCACATGCAAAGTCATCTTTCGAATACTCAACTAAAAGTTGAGCCTTCCAATCTGCGTCCATGCCCCTCAAGGACAGTGTTGTAGGTCTCCTGGATAGAGCATCAGCCACTAAATTGCTCTTCCCCTTGACATATTCTATGTCAAAGTCATATTCTTAGACTTTTCTCACCCACTTTTGTTGTCTTTCTTGGATTTTCTTCTGTTCAAGAAAGAATATAAGACTGTTATGATCAGTCTTCACCCTGAATCTATTCCCCACCAAGTACTTCTGGAATTTGGCTAATGCATGCATGATAGCCAACATTTCTTCATCATAGTTGGGGTATATCCTTTCATGAGGAAGTATTTTCCTGCTTTCAAAGGCTATAGGATGCCCTCCTTGCATCAAGACTGCTCCAATCCCTTCACCTGATGCGTCACATTCTAGAACAAAAGGTTGAGAAAAATCAGGGAAAAAAAATACAGGGTAGTTACTCATTACCTCTTTGATCTTATCAAAAGCCCTCTGCGTTGTAGGTGTCCAACTGAAAGCTACCTTCTTGGTAAAATCTATGAGTGGTGTTGCTAGTTGTGAGAACCCTTTAACAAACTTCCGATAATAAGTACATGTGCCTACAAATCCCTAGAGTTCTATGACATTATTGGGCTCAGGCCAATCTCTGATAGCTCGGATCTTCTCCTCATGCACCCTTACTCCATCCACTCCAACAGTGTGACCCAAATAAAGCATCTTTGTAAGTCCAAACTCACATTTGGAGAGCCTGGCATAGAATTGCTACTCCTTGAGAATATGTAAAATTGTCTCAATATGTTGCAAATGCTCCTCCCAAGTGTAGTTCTAGATAACAATATCATCAAAGAATACCAATATAAACTTTCTCAAATGACCACGGAAGATTTGGTTCACGCAATATTGGAAATTTGCTAAGGAATTGGTCAATCCAAAGGGCATCACCAAAAATTCAAAATTCCCATAGTGACATCTGAACGCTGTCTTGGGGATATCCTGATCCCTCACCTTGATTTGATGATACCCAAATCTCAAATAAATCATGGAGAAGTATTTAGATCCCCTCAGCTCATCCATCAAATCATCGATCCTGGGTATGGGGTACCTATTCTTCATGGTCTTCTTGTTCAATGCTCTATAATCAATGCACATCCTCAATGTGCCATCCTTCTTCTTTACTAAGACCACTGAAGAAGAAAAAGGACTGGTACTAGGCCTGATGTGTCCTAGAGCCAACAACTCTTGGATCGCCCTCTCAATCTCATCCCTATAAGCCTTGGGATGCCTATAAGGAGTGGTGATTACTGCTTGGATTCCTTGGTCCAACTCAATAGTGTGTTCAAACCCCCGGTCAGGAGGCCTTCCTGGTGGAATATCTCCAAACACTGTAGAATACCGATCCAAAAGAGATTGCACATATGGATGTACTGGTGAATCCTTGCCCCCTGCTTCTGATAGATGTAGTTCTACTGCCCATTCTATATCTCCTCTGTGCAGATCTACTTCCATTATGTGTGTTGAAACAATCTGAGGGGGGTATGTGTTTATGCCCTTGATCTTTTGATGCTTACCATTCTTCCCTTCTGTCCATTCCATCTCCAAAGTTTTCCAATTAGTGGTAACTCTCCCAAGAGTGATCAACCACTGGACCCCCAATATGATATTGGTGTCTGGAATATCAACCACAAATAAGTGGTCCGTTAATGTGTAGGTCCTCATGGCGATGGATAGTGCTGGAACATATTTTTCACACTGCATGGTTCTAGCTCCTGGAACCAGGATTGAGAATCCCTCAAACACCTCCATGTGGATCCCTCTTCTCTATACCAGCTGTGCATCAATGAAATTATGAGTAGCTCCACTATCTATCAGCACTGACACTCTTTTCCCCATAATAGTACCCCTTACCCTCAAGTTCAGATATTTTGGGACCCCTCTTAATGCTGCAATAGCTCCCCCTCTTGGAGAAAAGTCTTCTAATGATGGTACAACATTGGCCTCCTCCCCCTCATTGGAGAAGATCTCAATATAATGTGTCTTTCCTGCAACACATTCATGTTTTAGCACCCATGGCTTCTGATAAGAAAGAAAAAACCTTTCCTCCCTTAAGTTATTCAAATCATGATCAAGGATTATCTTCTTTGGCCCTGAAGAATTCTCTTACTGCAGTAATTTTTTTGCCTTGGGCAAGGTATGTTGCAAGTTTCTAGCTTTCTCCACTGCTTCAAGGAGAGTGGTTGGTTTAGTGGATTTGACCAACCCATGCAATTGTTCAGCCATCCCATCAAAAAACATGCACACCTTCCTGCTCATAGTGAGGTTGGATACCATCACTGGGAGCTGCAAATATTCGGCAATATAGTCTTCAAGATCTCCCTCTTGTTTGAGCTTGGTTAACTTGACAAAATGGGCTTTCGGATCTCTTGGATCAAATATTTCTACTAGTATTTTAGTAAATATTGAGTATGAAGTGATGTGAGCATGCCAAAGTGTGGTTAATACATGAAACCACCATTCATGAGCCTCCCCTTCTAAGTGCAGCGCAACTATTTTGATGGCTTCTATTTCATAAACCTTGTTGAGCTGAAAATAAGTGTCTAACTTCTCCACCCAAGCCTTGGCTGTACACTTAGGTGTTCCATCATATGTGGGTAAGAATAACCTTCCCATATTGTTCTGTAGGTCTGATTCCCGCATAAAACTTCCCTTCTTTTGATGAGAATTAACTCTCCTCCCATCCTTGATCCGACAAAACTCCTGAAAGCTCAAGTGTTCTTTGAACTTTTGAGATTGGGATTCATATTCCTCAAAATAATTACCCAGGGTTTCCTCCTCATCTTCCCTAGATAGGAATGAGGGCATGGTAGAGCGTTGTAGTGCAGTTGAATGCTCCATACCATGTGAAGTGCTGGTGCTTGCCTCATGGCAAGATCCTATAGGGTCTCCTTTATGCCTCATCTCCTTGAGGTCTCTTGCAATGTTCTGCATGGTTGAAAGTGGGAGTTTTGAAATATATTTCTCCTCCATATTGTAGATAGATTATCCCCACAAGATGAGCCAAGATCAGAGCTCTGATACCACTGTAATATTCCTTTTCAGGAATTGATGCACAATGGTCAGTGAAAATGATGTATTCAGAAAATTACGCTACAGAAACGTGAAACAAGACTTGGATCCTCTTATATATTTACTATATGGACCTCACTTACCAAATGTCATCAGAAACAAATCATTCTAGCTATGTTAAACAAATCTCCCCAGCGCAATATAGCTCAAAAACATAATAATCCCATGACTTTTAACAATAGAATTTCTGAAGAATGTAATAGTGTAATTTATATGAGGGTTTCTACAGAAAATGCGAATCAATATAGTTTTGGAGATTACATTAGTCATAGAGCCAAGAAAATGGAGTTTTAGCCTCTTTTATACAAGAATTAAGACAACCCCGCAAGGGTTTCCAGCAATACACAAGTATAAAAGGCAGTACTGTAGAAAATCACGCAGTCCATTGCAACTTTGTATTTGATATGACTGAATATTACATGAAATGGATGATAAATACATAAAATGGCCAAAGGCCCTCCTTACTAGCCTTCCAGGAGAGAAAGAGACGCCTTCTCCTCAAGCACTAGCACAAAATCAAGGGATTCAACCCTACCACTACTTCACCTTCAGAAATGACGCAGTTTCTGGAAGAGACTGCGTTGTAGATGTTGGTGACTGCTTGACCCCAAGTCTGATAGTGGAAATATAGCTTAGAACCTTCCCCTTATATCCCTTAAACAAGTTGAACCAAGGAAGCGGATGGAATTACCGCATGATAATCCCTTGCACTAAAGAGTGTTGCAACCACAACTAAACAACTGAAGCGTGCAAGTAGTCAAAAGACCAGACATAGATGAATACTGAATGCCCTCCTTGCTGCTATCCCTTCCTTCTTATCCTTGGTGAGCCTCCTCACCCCTGACCCCACTCATTAATGAGGTGACTTCCTTGAAAATATTCTTCCTTCAAAATTGCGTTGTCTTACTAGTTTCCCTCCTCTTTTAGCAACTCTATAGATTTGGTCAACTGGATCTAGTCCACCTGCATTGCATCCTTTCACACCAAGGTGGCTTTATTTTCCCTCCTATTCTGATCCCCTTTCACATTGGGATTTTTTTATTGCTATTAAAGAGATTTAAGGGCCTCCCTACCCCATTTATTCTTCTAAACTGCAAAATGGAGCAAATATAATATTCCAACTAGAAATGGCTAATTGGGAATATTACAATTATCTTTGAAGGCATTCTTTGGTATAGTGACAACATGTATGGCGCTCCATAAAACTCCTTTGGCTAGGGGCATCAGTCCCACCTTTACATACCAGATCACTCCCCTCCATCACATATGCTTGGGGACACGATAGAACCCCTGGCCATATTCTCACATGATTACCATGAGTCTCGGCCTAGATCCTACCACTATAGGTATGTTCAATTATCCTCCCATTCCCTAGATAGTTTGTCCTACCAACCTCTCCGACGAGACATATATCGTAGATGCTTGATACCCTTTCTTCAAATATTCTACTTTATATGATACCATACTTCCCACTTGGTACCTATCTTTGACATGGTAGGCGGGGATGATTCTGGACCTTCTCTAGTGGTTCATTCCTATATTCTTTTCTTACCTTGATTCTTCACCAAGAACCATCCTTCCAAGAAGAATTAAGGCCACCTTTAGACAAGTAAGGCCACCTACTTGTAAGTCATGGATCTAGATTCCAATGGTTGCTTTATCTGATATGATTTCCGTAAGATTTAGGGTCTTTTCCTCCTCTCCACATTCACCACAACTACACTTGCAAATAAATCAAATTGGAGAGAAATTTCCTTATTGAAATAAAAATCTATTTTTTCTTTCGCCAATCGTGACCAAACCATAGCTCGGTTTGAGGAACCGTCAACACCGTTGGAAAGCTCTCACCAAGCACTAAAATGGGTATCATTTCATTTTTGGTGATTTGATACTTCACCCATAAGCCTTTTTTCCAAAAAGGGTCACTTCGCCGCTTCTCAAAATCAAATTTCTTCACTTGCAACACCTGTACTTGGGGCACCACTTTTCCTTCATACTTGTCGATGCTCGTGTCCATTTTCGTCGTGAATAACCATATTTTACTCATGTTTTTATTGTCCCAAACAAGCCTATTATGTGTGGCAGCATCATCGTGTCGCCCTTGTTTAGAGCATCTGAGTTGAGTCATCATCGCATCCATGGAGTCTGTCCCGAGTTCCTTTCATCTCCCGTCACAATCTTCTATCCTTCATCACTTTGTACCTCTCTCATGTCGCAAATTTTGGCCTTCAGTCATACTGTCCCCTATCCCCTCCGGAGTCGAGTAAGTAGCTGCCAGGTCATTCATGTCGTTTATGCTCTAACAAGGGAAGTCGTTAGCCTGCTACTCAGTACCCCCCATTCCACCATCATCCTTGGTGTCAGTCTATCAGTCGCTCTACTATTATCCCTCGTGCTTTAGTTGAGGATTCCTTATTGCCTCACCTATAGCGGACCTCCTTCTGTCGACATCAACTTATTCATTCCAGAAGACAGGTCTAGAGGGCGGTGTACCTTGGTTCTAGCTTCCACTCTTATTTGGTGCCTCGGATCAGGCAAAGGAACCCTTTATTGCCCTTTGACTTGATTTTTTCTCATTTCTAGCTCCTTATGGCATGATCGAGATCCGTATACTTGATGGTTTAGTGATGCAGAAGATTGTACCAGTGATTCCCGGGTGTGTGTGAGATGTTTCAGACCTCATGAGAGGGTGGCCCTTTAGGTAGCCCCCCACATACCCAGATGACCTCTTTACTATAGCCTTGGATGCATCTTTGTAGATTTGATGGTTCCGACCTTAGCTGCTTGCAGCACCTTTTTAGTTTGCATGTATCATTGAGATTTTCAGAGCCCTTTCCTATTTTATAGGGCCTCTTTGGTTGTTATTATATCTCATGTACTAAGATATTATTGTACAAGTCCTCGCTGTTGTCCCAGACATAGTATGTATGTGGGATCCATTATTTTTTTTATCTATCCCATGTTTATGCCAGCATGTACTATATAGCTCAGTCCCATGTTTGTTGGGCACACCATTATTCTTTGTACTTTGTCATCTCAGCGGGCATAGGTATGCCTCCCCCGCCTCATTAAGAATAGGTACTCCCTCATAAAAGAGACTTGTCGCATTTGTAAGTCTCACCTCCTCAGGGTCTTGTCCTCTCTCGCTTCAGTCCATCTTATATTTCTCTCTCTCTGACTCCCCTTCGGTGTCTAGTGATTGTGTTCTTACAACGTACTTCGGTCATACGATTAGCTCCTAAGGCTTGCACGTTGGGGGGAAATATGTTACACCAATTTTTGGTCATCTAACCTGTTACTATTAGATGAACTAAAGTACACCATGTAAGACCAATTTTACCATAGTAAATTTCTTTCACCATGAGAAATAATTTAATAACCCATAGTTTATTAAATTATTTTTGGGTTATTAAATTATTTTTGGTCTAAACAAGAAACTCCATTAGGAATAATTAAATAAATCCTTATTTGTTTGATTTTCCTCTAGGGATAGTTAACTAAACCATTGCTTAATTAATGTTCCTGGTCATATTTAACCGAAAACATGAGAATTAATTAGATAAATTATTATTTATCTTATTATTCTCTAGGAATAATTATTTAAACCATTATTTAATAATATTCCTTGTTAAATTTGACTAAATCATTTTTAAATAATTAAATAAATAATTATTTATTTAATTATTCCTTAACCTCATCCTTGAAATAATAAATAAATCATTTATTTATTTATTATTTCTAAATAAAGGGATTTAACCAATTCTAAATTCCTTTTCCCTCCACCAAAAATAATAAAATATTCCAAGTAAGTTGGATCTAGATTTGGTTAATAACATTTTAATTATGCACCAATATCTAGACTAACTCAATATTTTGTTATAAATAGAAGGGGTTTTCCATTCATTCACTATCTTTTTTATCAAATTTTGATCTATACTTTTGGTTTGACTTTGATCCTCCATCATTGTCATGTTTTTTCTACTTTTGCCCGTGAGCTCCCTTTGAGTTCTATTTTGTCTGGGTTTTCTGCACCATCAAGAGAGAGATATCTTGGGTCTGAAGCCCTGAGGACATATAAAAACCCATCCCATTGAGGGGGACTGGTAACATCTCTCTGTGTTCCCTTCCCAGGTGTCATAATACAAAAAATTATTTATAAATTCTTGTCTTGTCTATTGGATGTATGGAGAAACTCTTGTTTATTTTCATTGTTTAATGTCTTTAACTGCATATATCTAGATTTTTGTAGCATTTATTCTGATCACCTACTGCAGATCTAAGGAAATTGACAGCCACATTTGATGTTAGGGTTGTTTGTTATGCACAACTAAAGTGATATTTTTTCATATGATTGTGATTATAATTCACAATAACACCAACAAACCTACGTTGTGAGAAACACGAAAACCATCTACAACACTAGAACAAGATTAAAAAAATAGTGACAAAAAACTTGAGACCAATATATAATCTTGATCAAATGAAATGATAGTGAGATCCTAAGCACTATTACTCGAAGGATCAATGGGATCACCATGGGGATCTGTAAGGTCACCATAAGCTAAATTCGTCACCAGAATGCTTTCCACCCAATCCAATCGAGGATCCACACTATCTAGACAAAATCTCTAGTTTTGTAGCATGTGTTTGATGCCCTCCAACCCAAAGAACACATTATAGTTTTCAAATTGCTTGTCTTTAAAAATTAAATGCAGTAATGTGTCCAATTTTTTATGCAAAGCCAATGAATGCAGGAAACTGTTGAAAATGGAAAAAAAAAGATTTTAATTTAATTTTCCCTTGATTAAATTAGAAGTAGATTGTAATTCCACGTCACATGACAACTTGTACTAGTTAACTAAGTTGTGAAGACTTAGTTAGTTCAGTTAATTCGAGTTGAGGGTCAAACTAGAGGAATGTAGAGTGTTCCCTAAGTTTTACGAGGCCCAATTATAGTTTATTTTCAGTTGTAATTAATTAACTTAATTTATTCGAGTTAAAGTAAGTATAACTAGTTCTAACTGATGGAGGAACTAGTGAGAGGTCAAGTGAATTAAATCTGACTTAATTCACATGAAATGATCAATTAGATAACTAATAATTCACTAAAAATAGCTCATGTATGTAGGTTTCGAGGAATACCTAGTTGATATTGGAGTTAAAGGGAAGTGTACTATCATTTGTATAATTATCCAGGTTGTACAGATGGTGCATGCCGTCAAGGGAAGATCCTAAAGGAACTATGCAATCCAATGGAAGAAAATTCCTATTAAATAAGGGCCTAATTTCTCATTTAACTGTGCAAGGAAGCAGGAGCTTGGAAGGCTAGGAAATTGGCTAAGTATTGGCTAAAGTCGGCCTAGGAAGCAGTGAGACAGAGAGAGATAGTGCAGAGAGCTCTCAAACTTGAGATAAGCATTTTATTGTTCTCATATTCTTTGACTTATGCAATATACAGATAGTGGGGTTTTTAGCCGAGGATTTCCATATATAAATCTTTGTGTTCTGCAATTGAAATTATTTCTCTCTCTTATTAATGTGATTTTTCTATCATAATTGGTTTCCACAATTTGTAGAGTACATTCAAGTATTTTGTTTTAGCATATTATAAATATTAGTTTGAATCTACGTGGATTTTCTACAAAAACAAAGCCACCTTTTCTGGAATATACCCAGATAAAAAACCCATTTCATATCTTCAACAACCACCTCTAAATTAGAATGTTAAGGGAATTCCCCTATTTATTTATACTTTAGAAATAAAATTTATTTCCTCACCTCAAGAGGAACAACATCAAAGAAAGTTGCAACTAACTCATAGGAAAAATGAATCATTCATTTTAACTCGACATTGCCTACGCCAACCATACTCCTCATCGTTCGCCAATGAAGAGGCATGATAGAAGTGGCAAGGGAACAATGGAGACAACCACTAAGAAAACCTCAACCTGAGAAACAAGAAAAGAGATGGAACACTGAGCCTTGAACCTGTTGAGGCCTTGGAATTTTGTTGCCACAACATGGTGGAATACCACCCAGTCCGGACCTTAAAGCATCTCCTTTTCCGTTTGGTGTGGTGTCTCTGACTGGGTATAGTGGGACCAGTTTCCCAATAAGGATGATTTTGGGGTGTGTTTTGATTATATAACATGCAATGGAAAATTATTCTAATATATCACATGCATCTATCTGACACTATCTATTCTACTATATTCTCGGGGTGTTTCTTCCTTTATGTGATCTAAAGAGTCATCCTCCAACTATTAGTAATGAAGAGTATTTAACAGTTGAAAGAGATGAAAATTATGTAAATACGATTCTTCTATCAAAATAGTTTGATTAGAAGAATTGTGAAAATTATATTGCATTCATCCGTGTGATTATATATCAAATAAGAAATCAAAGACAAATATTAGTATAGAAGTACATTTAACATTCATCTATAATGACGTTTCAAATATATAATGCAATAAAAAGATGATTGTCAATCTAGAAAGTAAAACTTAATACAAGTGAATAGAAGTACCATATGTACAAAGTTCTACTCATGTAAACAGACAGTAGATTTCTGCTTCTCTTCACTTTCAAGAAATTTTAAGAGTACAATAGTGCAACATCAGTTAAACAACTTCAAATGTCAAAAGATAATAGACTGTGTTCCATTATTCATCAAATCATTCACAAACTTACGAAAGTGCATTCTTTGCAAATGTTTTTGACAAATTTCTGGACCCTTCTCTAAATGCATGAGAGGGGTTTAAATACTGAAATAACTATGCTTAAAAATATATTATTACATAAAAATAGAGAAGTTTTCAAACAACCATCCTTGTAAGACAAACTTTAACTACAATCTAGGAAAATAAAGTAACGATATAACAATGAATTTTGATCTTTCATTTGGATTTGATCCCGAAGTTGACAAATATCTAGCATAGTTTGAGCTGAGCTGGCTGTAAAATATTCCTCGATCTGAAATGCCCCTTTAATACCACATTTTAGAGTGTTGGCTGCGATCTTTTTGTTGAATCTATTAAAGAATGCAGGATCTGGTACTGATGATAAGGTTTGATTAGAAAATTCCAATAATTCTCTTGATCAGAATTATTTACTTTTTTAATCGTTTCTTCCTGCATTTCCACCTTTTGTTTCCACTATGTTTCCAGCTGCTTGATTTTTGAGAGCACTTTAGACATGAAATCTTTGATAATTTCTTCTTTCAAAAGCTGTTCACATACAAATTCAGTAATTTCCATTGCCAACCTCGATTATTTCGATGTTGCTTTCTCTGCTTGCTTTATCTATGCTTCCCAATCCTTAAATAAGATATCCTTGTGTAATTTATCTACCCGGGGTAGATCAGCTTCTTTGCATAAGTCTGATGCTTGCCATTGAATGTGTTCATTGATTTTCTTCTCAATCTTCTCACACTCAAGTTTTTGGATAGTCACTTGTTGGATCAATATTTCACTTTAGTCACAAAAAGAGCTAGTGATAGAAGCTTGTTGGAAAAATACTTCTTGTTGTTTCTTTAACTTAGCATTCACATTAAATGCTTCCTTTATGAATTGTTTTAGTTGTGGCTGGCTTTATAATCTGTTTATTGGTGCTTCCAATTGTGTTTGCTTCTCAGTGAGTTGTACTTGATGCTGCAAATTTAAACTTTCAAACTCCTTTTGAATTGGGACATATTCAATTCAATTTTCTCACTGGAGTTATACTTTTCTTGTTCTAACAGTCTCTCTAAATCTTGTACTTTATATTCTCTCTCCTTTAGTAAAATTTTAATTTCAATGGCCTTATCAATAGTGGAAATAGAATATTCCCCTAAAAACTATGATAGTTTGATTAAATGTTCAGTAGATCATCTAAAAGATCCTTCCATAAAACATCAACAGATTCATTTGTAAGACTTGAGACTGTATCATCAATTCTTCTCCTTTTTCTCCTCTTGACTACAAACGTATGACTACGATTGTAGAAGACATCCAACGAAGGGATTTCCTCAACTTGTAACACTATCTGCTCTGTAGGATAAGCCGGAATGATCTCTCGATCATAAGTTTCAGGAACTTGTTGTAGTGGAGTAACAATTTCCACTAACTTCTAAGAATGTTCTAGTGTTTGAAAATTGGTAGATTCATCAGTATTGGGATTGTTTGAGGATTTTTTATTGCCTTAGAAAACTTTTCCCATTCACACTTCAAATACTTTGGCTAAGATTTTTCTGACTGATCAAGTTTATCTTAATTATGATGAAATTCTTGGGAAGATGATTTTGTTCCATTACTTTCTCATTTATCTTGCATCTCAATCTCTTTGATTACTTGATTTATTACCTTTTCTGGGTTCTCATTTCTATTTTTGGATTCATTTTAAGAATGAACCGAATCCTGAGATTGGTGTTCTGATTACCCTGACTCATCTTCAGACATGTCTTTAACTTCATTATCCAAGCTAATACTTGGAGTTGGTCTGTTGACATCTTCAATAGTCAATAAATCCAAAGGAATCCTTTCCAGTCTCTTGCTTCTGTATGCTTGGAAAGATTCAAATTCATCTTGATTGAGTTAACTGGATGCAAACTTTAGTACATCTGAAAACTTTTCAATACCTTGAAAGAAATCATCATATCTATCTATCTCTTTCACAAAAGGCTTTACTTTGAGCTCTGCAATAAAGTTCTTAATTACATCATTGGGGTCATATGGTCATTTTGACATTACAGTCAAATTCAACAAATTAATATTTGAAACTTCCTTGTAGGCATGACCAATATCAAAAAGTGCAAAAGTACCGCACTATAAAGGAAAGTTAGGCCAAACAACCTTCTTAGAATCTTTAAGCTATTTTGAAATACCATTTACAATAAGCTAATAGGAAATCTCTCTAGCAAGTAACTTCTCAGGAACAAAATATGGAAAGATGTGAGGAGAAGCATAACTGCCAAAAACTTTGACATAAGTGAAACTTTCCTCTACAAACAATCTAGCAATGGGAAAATTGTTTGTACTAGCTTCTTTGGAAACCCTAGGGGATTTCTCATTGAATATAATCTGGTGCATGGGAAACATGAATCTATGGAAAATTTTGTAAAAATGCAGATGGAAATCTGATTCCCAAAGGGCTCTATGGTAAATTTGGATTGAAGTAGGATCTTGGGTTTTCCATTTCCATCCCATGGTAGGAAAACTAGAAGAAAAGTAAATTTCGTCCATGACATAGGCATTCATGAAAAAGGGGGGTATTTATCTAGATGAAACACTTATTTTACTCCTATATTCCATGATGTTTCTGGCTAAATTATCAGATAGGATATTTTTCCAATTCAAAATTAAGGAATTGACAATTGTGTCAATTAATGCGACCCAATCTACAGAAAACCTAGTGGTATCAGGTTTTGCAGATAATCTACACAACATATCAGCAGCACATCAGTAAGGGGAAGGAATTTGTGCTATTGGGTACATACTGTGTTTATCTCGTTTAAGCTTACCTTGGTCACCCTTCCATTCCTTTATGACTTTCACCAGGTCTGGAATTTTTTTCTAAATCTTTGAAGAAAAGCTTTGTCATAGTTCTGTTGTGGGACATGTAAGTGGTACATTGTCCTCAAATATTCTGCCCTGAATGAACTGATATTCTCGCCCTTTGAATCCTTTAATGTTATATCTTCCACATTCAAGTGGTAAATTACCCACTTAACCATATCTTTATAGGGGATAATCTTTGGCCTTGCTACTATCTTATGGATGAATGATCATGCAATGTCGAAATAGGTCAGGTTTGATGGAACTGATATGCATTTTGTAACAACTCTGATTATTACCCTTGGCTTCTCATCCTTGAAAAACTTATACATTGCTTCCCACGGAGAACTTACGCAATCCTTGTTGTAGGTGGTATTTGAGAATAGGGGAGATATATCTGAGCCTTTGGTAGGTGATGCTTGGGCAATCTCTTTGCCTTTCTTACTCATTTCTATTTTCCTTGCTCCATTAAGTGGTTTCCTGATTTCATGCGAACAGAGAAAACATTCAAAATATAGAGAACAAAGAGGTGGATATGATTAAAAAAAATCTGGTGTTCAATTATTTCAAATACGCTCAAAGTAGATATGAATATATCAAAACTTTACTCCTATTAAATGCTGTTAATCGTCGATAATCTTTTAAATCAAATCTCTTACACATCTTCACATGAAATGTCTATCGATCAATTTAAGACGTTAGATCTCATATACGGTTTGATTTGACATGAATAATTTCACATGCTTGAGAAATTAACTACCAGTTCATCGCATATCGTAACTTATAACTATTTCCATTTGTTACGTTACCAGTAAATCTCGCGAAATGAGATATGCGCAAGTCGCACATCACAATTTTTATGTGGTAAATAAACTTGATTTTTGTTATGTCATGTGAAATGCGAAATGTGCTTTAATAAATCAAGCCGCTGCACTTTATCGAACTTTGGAGTTTTATGTTTATTTCTTTATTGGTTCGCTGAGTCCGTTTAATTGCAAATTTTACCGAATTTTTTATAAGTTCGATCATTTTATAAGGCGCGATGCGATTTTCGTTTATAACGATGTTTAAAGCGTTTGCAATAATAGTTTTATATAACTTCAGAAATATTTTAGCACATATCGCAGCCCGCATGACTTAATAGATTTTAAGTTGTTCACGCTTGTAAGCTATGCAAATTATGATGCACACTAAGGAATGAAAGCAGAAAAGCAAAAGAAACTGTATTTCCTAAATTTTTTTGACTTAAGCTAAAAATTAAACAAAATAAATTTCCTATTTATTTTTAAAGGGTTATCATTTAGTAAAAATAAATGGGAGTTGTTGTATAACACAATAATTGGTGATTCACTTGGGAGGACCAGCTATCTCTGACTAAATTTTTTGAAATTTCTAAAAACTTTTTTGAAATAAAAATAGTTGCAGGAATGAATTTCAAATAAATAATACCTCAATAAATGAAAAAATCTCTCTTAATTATAATTCATAAGAATTCCTCTTTTAAAAATAAAAGTATGAGAATCTATATCAGTCTTTACTCAGTTCAAAAAGATAAAGCATGTGGCTCTTCCAGATTAGCTTTATAAGTATTTACTATTTTATCACAGGTAGAGCCTCTAATCCAATAGGAAATTTAAGCTTTTGGCAAGGTTACCTTTTACCCAACAACAATTCATTGTCCCATCCAGTATTTCTTACAATTTCCAAAAATAAATCCCATCTTTATCTTTTTGAAACTTGTTTTTTTCTTTTTTGTATCATATTTTTATTTACTTAAAAGCCATGTCTTGGCTTGGTAACCAAATATTGACAATGCCATTCACTGGTTGTAATTAAACTGATCAAGTTGGCTCTTGATGAGACCCTTTGTCCTCTTGATATAATCTCAAGCCATTACCCTGTTTTGGTAGGTAGTATTGGTAATTTCAGTTCAACTATTTCCCTATGAACATGGTAAACAAGCTAGTGATGAGACTTATTATCTTTTAAGCTTTTCTAATATGATATTTTTTGAATTTATTTCTAAAAATTGACAAGTTTTCCCGGATGGGGTGAATCATTGGTCCTTTTAAGGATTCTGGATGATTTTAGATTGCTTCTCTGTAAAAGAGTCTTACTATGTTAAAGGTTATTTTCTTGACTGATAATAGAATAACCATGATTTATAAAGATGACAGTTCATCAAAATAAATAACTTCTGTGAAATTGAATTTTTCAGTAAAAATAGAATCTATTTGTCCTTCTAATCTTTCAATTGTTTCCTTAACATTTCTTATTTCTATAAAAAATATCATCTGAGATGTTTATTTGAAAAGCCAAAAATCAATGTTGTTCAATTTTTATTTTCCTAAGGAAAAGAAAAAGACACTAGTATACAAGGAATAGAAGGGGTTACCTCCTGTGAAAAGTATTTCTTTAAAATATGGCCATTAACAAGCAAAGAATCTCTTTTGCCTGATAGATCTTGCAATAAGAATGTTGATGGGCATATTTCTTCAATTATTTGAAATGGACCTAACCAGATATTTTTAAATTTAGTGTGTTTACCTTTTTCCTCATGCGCTTTGTCCCATTTCAATATGAGATCACCAATTTGAAATTTTTTTGGAGTAATAGAAGTTGAATCAAATGAAGCTTTTACTATCTATTGATGATGTGCATGAGTACGTTTAGATTTTCTCTTTCTTCTTCAAACTTAAGAATTTGAAATTGTCTTAGTTGTAAGGAAGAAGAAGGAGATTCATCAATAAATTGAACTAAGGCAAGAGAAGGAATAACTACATTGGTAGGAAGAACATCTTCTTTTCCATAAACAGGATTGAATGGAGAAGTGCTAATAGAAGCTTTCTAAGTTATTTGGTCTGCCCAAAGAGAAAAAATTAATGACTTGTGCCAATTTCGTTGGTTTTGATCAACAGTTCGTTTGATGGTTCTAATAAGGTTTTTATTCGTGAATTCTGCTAAACCATTTCCTTGCGGATAATAATTTACAGAATACTTAAGTTTAAAGCCTCTTTTGATTGAAAATTCTATCATGGCAGTTCTTGGGAAATACGATGCATTATCGAACATTAAAGTAGTTTGTAAACAAAACCTAGTTATGATAAATTGGTCAATGAAATCAACGATATTCTCATAGTTGGCTACCTTCAATGGGATTGCTCCCACCCATTTAGTAAAATAATCTGTAGCTGTGAGAATATATTTATGTTGTTTGGAAGAGTTAGGAATGATCTCACCGATTATATATAATCCCCATTGTTCAAATGGTTGTTCGATATTAACTGGCTATAATGGGAAGGCTGGTTTCCTTTGTCTTCCAAATGCACTTTGATACACTTTGAATTTTCTTGCATATTCATGAGCATCTTTGAAAAGTGTAGGCCAATAGCACGGGGGTGTCACTGAAAAAGAAATATTATATCACGTGGATTCATATTGGGGTAAATTGTTTTAGAAAAACCCAAAACATTATATTGGATATATAACTAAGGGTTAGTGGGGTTTTTTTTATTACATATGGAATATAAATATTTTAAGGTATTTTTTATTTATTTTTTAGGCAAAATGGGCTTGTTTTGCAGGTTTGGAAAAATAAAAAGAGCGTCAAATAATATTGTGTGAGGCATCATTGGAATTTGAGCACCATTGGAACAAGAGGTTTGGTCGACTGAAACGTTTCTTGTGCGTGGATCTAAGCATGTGAACTTCCCTGGTACTGAGAGGCCAGCACCATTGGAGTGAGAGGTTTGGTCGACTGAAATTTTCTTGTGCGTGGATTTGAGCATGTGAAACTACCTGGCACTGAGCGACTAGATGCGGGAAGAGGGATCACCGAGAGAAAGGAGAGACATATCCCTCCATTGACAGATCGGGGGCGGGTGAATGACCTTTCTTTATGGATGGAATTTCTTGGGTAGGATCCAATTGCAATGGAATTAGTTAGCTGGAACAGTTACTAGAACAAAGACATTATTCTGAGAGGAAGGGGTGAGGAGAACCAGAAGCCTTGAAAATGTAACCTTGAACCTATCAACGTTAGCCTTAAGTAAATCCTTCCTGTGACGGATCTGAGCATTTGACAGAGAATTCGAGCAAAGAGGGCAAGAGGATTTGACTGAGAAAGAGCATGCATTTGAAAAACATTATGAGAGAGGGAAAGAGAATTCATGCTTTCATCTGAGCTTTTTTTTTCATTTGGCATCACGAGGGCAGCAGGGGGCCCTGCAACACTAGAGGTTAGTCATGGTGAACCTGCGGAGAATAATGTGATAGATTCTTAGTGTTTTTGTGTCTCGATGCTAGGGTTTATTTTAGCAAACAAAGTTGTGTTTGAAACTGGGTTAACTCAGGTACATGTTGTGAATAATTTAGCATCTAGAGGCTAGGGTGTATTCTAGCAAATTTCTTTGTTTGAAACTAGGTTAACTAAGAAACAAGTGGTGACTAACATGACTTAATCCATCACAGTGATGTCAATCCTTATTGCTAGTTTATTGCCTGATGTACCTTGGTTATATGGTATTCATACCTACGTACACACTTTGCTAAAACAATTGACGGATTGTCCTTATCTTTTAGAGGGTGAAAACCCTGTAGTTAAGTCCTTTCTACAAGCACACTGGTAGTAAAGCTACTGCTTAACTATCATTACCATTAAGAGAAAAAAGACTTGTAGTCATGTCCATTTGACCTAACTAATTTCCAATTGGATTCGTGGGAAAACAATTGGGTCAACATTTATGTCTCATAACTTTACATTGTAGACTTAAATTCCTTATTTTCGTTGGTGGAATTATTTTTTGAGTTCTCTAGGTTATTTGAATTGACTAAGGGAGGATATCTCCATCTCTAGAGTCGCTCATAGTTAAAGCGCAGAGTCCTTTGACTGCCTTGGCTAGTTTCCTTGTTGAATGCTCAAAATTAGCCACTTTGGATTCCCAATATCCCTAAAATAATCCCTAAAATCCTTAAAATAAGTGAGGTTTGCGGATTTTCATCTATGGAGTCCCTCATTGGATAATTGGTGGAGGAGAATTTGTTAAACATAGGTATTGTAAATACACACAAAGGGAAAGATAAGCATTGATTGCCTTTCTGTTACTCATAGATGTACATTTATATTACATTGATGTGACTCTTGGATTTTGCATTCCAAGGTCACTTAGACTCCTTTTTTCCATTTGGCTTCCACACCTACCCATAGAGGATTAGGTGTCCAACATTCCCCCCCTTAATCCGAAGGGGTATGTGTGAGTCCAAGAAGAGATTTGTAATACAAATTTTCAAAGTATGCATGGCAGCACTTAGGTTGAATCAACTCTCTAGAATGTTGGCATAAAGAGGTGGTTTAAGGATGACCACCAACACTGGAACGCTTAGTGCAGTTCCCGAAACTCTTCTAAATCTGGCAAGAAGCTGAGGGATTATGCTAGTGGAAGTTTCCCTCATATTTGAAGAGGGATACCTTCAACCTAGAAGAAGGGAGGTCTACAACCTGCGATGGTTTAAGGATGACCACAAACTATGGAATGCTTGATGCATTTCCAGGAACTCTTTCAAAACTGGAAACAAGCTGAAGTCTTCTGTTAGAGGAAGTGTCCCTCATATTTTGAAGAGGAATAATATCAACCTCGCATGGATGGTTTAAGGATGTCCACCAACCAAAGGCATGCTCATGGGCATCCATGTCTCTGGCTACAACTCTAAATCTGGAATGACAGGTTGTGTCTTGGGCTCACTTGAACTGTTTTGTCTTTGGCTACAACTCTGAATCTGGAATAATAGGTTGTGTCTCAAGCTCGATTGATGTGGCTTAGAAGCTTGTAGATGAACACCATTTTCCCCCCTCATTGGATAATTGGTGGAGGAGAATTTTTTAAACATAGGTATTGTAAATACACACAAAGGGAAAGATAAGCATTGATTTCCTTTCTGTTACTCATAGATGTACATTTATATTACATTGATGTGACTCTTGGATTCTGCATTCCAAGGTCACTTGGACTCCTTTTTTCCATTCGGCTTCCACACCTACGCATAGAGGATTAGGTGTCCAACATTCCCCCCCTTAATCCGAAGGGGTATGTGTGAGTCCAATAAGAGAGTTGTAATACAAATTTTCAAAGTATGCATGGCAGCACTTAGGCTGAATCAACTCTCTAAAATGTTGGCATAAAGAGGTGGTTTAAGGATGACCACCAACACTGGAACGCTTAGTGCAGTTCCCGGAACTCTTCTAAATCTGGCAAGAAGCAGAGGGATTATGCTAGTGGAAGTTTCCCTCATATTTGAAGAGTGATACCTTCAACCTAGAAGAAGGGAGGTCTACAACCTGCGATGGTTTAAGGATGACCACAAACTATGAAATGCTTGATGCATTTCCAGGAACTCTTCCAAAACTGGAAATACGATGAAGTCTTCTGTTAGAGGAAGTGTCCCTCATATTTTGAAGAGGAAGAATATCAACCTCGCATGGATGGTTTAAGGATGTCCACCAACCAAAGGCATGCTCATGGGAATCCATGTCTCTTGCTACAACTCTAAATCTAGAATGACAGGTTGTGTCTCAGGCTCACTTGAACTGTTTTGTCTCTGGCTACAACTTTGAATCTAGAATAATAGGTTGTGTCTCAGGCTCAGTTGATGTGCCTTATAAGCTTGTAGATGAACACCATTTTCCCCCCTGTCCGATACAAGGTGAGATGATGGAAAAAACTCAACTTCAAGATTGTTCAATATTCTAGAACAAGTTCTAACATGTGACTTAAACATCTTCTTGGCTGTTGATTCCCATTGCCAAGAAGTGATCCATCCAGGATGAATATTTTTTCTTGCAGGAGGCTTGTTTTTGAAGCATATTTGTGAATAATGGGTGTGTCGACCACAATTCTTTCATGGGTGAAGATCGAAACAATGATCTTTCATATGACCAATTCAATCACAGTGTTGGAAATTTTGAATTTGTTGTTGTTGATGTGGAAGAGGAGTAGGATCTGGAACAACTATAGGTGAGCTATCATGAAGAAATCTGACACTCTGAAATCTGATGGTCTTGGAGTAGTCTGGAATATGAAAGGAAAACTCCTTGTCATATCCAAGCCCTGTTAAGTGCTTGTTATGGACAAGCTCTTCCCAAGGTCTGTTGATGGGCTTGGGAAGTGAAGTGTGAACATCTGCATATGCATACAAATATGCTTTTGAACTAGAAACTGAATGTGAATCGACTGCAACATTATTGAATTATTGCTTATGGGAGTCTATTTCAATTTTATGAACATAAACAGGTTCAGAATGATGACTCCATTGTTGTAATTCTTCTTGCTGTAGTTGAGATTCAAGCTATAGAAACTAGTTATTTTCTTGTGCATCTTGTAGAAAGACCTTAATATTAGACGAAGTGTCCCTGCTGATTTTAACTGTGTCTCCACTAGTAGGTAAGATTAGAGTGTTTAATAACTCTAATAATCCATGAATTTTCTCCATAGTCAAAAAATGATCACAACTATGAACTTGTAGAGAATAAATAATGTCCACTAACAATACAATGTTACTGCAAAATATTTTGTAAATGTGCAGCAAACTACAAAAAAAAGAGAATTTTCCCCCATCTTCAAATCAGAACATCTTAAAACTTCAAAGGTTACCGGACAATCCAGAAATAAGCACTGAAGTTTTAGAAATAATGGCCAGAAAATATCATCATTACGCTACCAAACCTAAGCACACATTAAAATACATAAGCCCTAATGGCCTTCTTGAATAACATAAACCACTGCTTTTCTTCTTCTCACCATTTTATGCACCATTAAAGTCCCATGAGCTCCTGTACTCAAAAAATATATACACAAATGTTTCGACTTGCAGTTGACAAGACTTTCTCAGGTGTATCGGAGAGGAATTTCTCAGGTGTATTGACAATGTGTATTTTGTGTGGTAGGAGCACCGAGGATGTAATAGAGTGGGATGAGAGGTTTTGTAACAGTGGATATGAATGTAGTGTCCAAAGTCAGCTTCTTCAAAATATGTCTAATATATCAAAGGGTTGGTCATGCATTTTACAGCGCATACCAATATACATGAGACTCCACACCAAAATGAATGAGTTGTGCTATTTCAAAGACAACAACCCATTCCACCGCAATGCAGACTAGCGTTAAACAAGACACGAGGAGTTGCAGTTTTCAAACAAATAAGCTCATGGTATGAATAAATGTATATAACATTGTTTGATGTTACAATATACCAAATTTAAGCAATGGATAGAGGTATAACTAACGCATAGAGATCTTTGAGCCTTTATATGGAGGTTTGGGTAATTGAAGGGTCGAAGCACAGTAATGGAGGAGAGGCCACGCCACGTTGTACCATTCTTAGGCCGTCGGGATAATTGCTGGGCTGCAAGTCCATGCTGGAGGAGAGAGAAGTATCGTAGAGCCAATGACAGAGGCGGTCGGAGACGAAGCTAGAGGAAGTCGAGTGGAGTGCAGAGGAGACGACATACACAGCCTCCTATAGGGACTGTGTTGAGGGAGCGTGCAGGTGTGGAGGGGAGCCACGAGAGAGAGGGAATCAATTCCACAAGCGATGCACCAGTGTTCCATTTGACTAAAGATTCTAGAGTTTGAAAATCATGTTGCTTTGAAGACGTTACAATCTCACCATCGTTATCGGCCCTCTATAGGAGAACGAAACTTGTGCTCAATTGCGTGGGTCCTTAAATCCTTTATGGTGATTCAGTGGTCTCAGCTTGTGTTGAAGGCGACATGTATTATCTAGAAATCTTAGGACAACCCGAACATTTGGAGGCGACCTATCACCAAATGGCTAAGGAGACGGGGTCTCTCTTAATTTCTCATAGTTTCTACCTGTGGGTAGAATTCGATCCCAGTGGAGTTATAATGTACCAGTGGTATGGGTAGAAAATTTAATACAATTATGTATTGCTTGGATTATCCTGATCTAACAATTATATGCCACTATTAAATACATAATCCTTCTACTTAAATCTTTGTGGAAATTTAATCGCCAATTGCAAACACATGAAGAAAGATTAATCACACATAATACATATGTTTTTATCAGGAAAGCATAAAGCTAAAAACCCCACTATCATATATTATGTATATATCATGGATCGTGAAACAATCTCATACAAAACTCTAATCCAAGAGCTTTCAGTACAATATACAATCGTCTCACACTATCATGCAGAAATTTGCATATTCATACACCAATTTTCTGCCTCCTGACAACCTGCCTCCACTGCGCAATCCCTGCTGATCACAATCCCTGAATGAATTCTATCTTGCCTTGTCTTGATTGAGCAATCCTCGTTGGCATCTCCAATATGTGTGTGGTTCCATGAGTGCACCCACTAATGTCACAACAGATAGTCAAATTGTCCCTTTCACCTACCTCTCAACTGGGTGTCCACTGGATCTGACATGCATGTAGTTAACAATAGTATTTCTTTAGTTGCATGTGATACCACTACTTGTGAATTAATTAAATAATTAATTCACTGATATCTCATAACTAGCACAATTGAGTTTAACTCACATAACTAAGTTAAACTAATTTACAACTCACATAACTACACATCCAACACTGTTACAACTTCGAATCACTCAGTTACAACTAAGTCCACTTGCATGTCCCACCAACCAACCTTAGAACTCGAAATTCCTTCAGACAATTGGTTTGCCACATCAGTTAACTAAAATCAAGTGCTTCAAGAGAATAGATTAATATTTATTGTATAATTATTATTAAGAGATAATAATAATCGACATGCATTATATTTTTAGACATGCAATCGACGAATCGACTTTGCACATGCATTCCAAAAATAGACGCCCATCCATAAATAGAATTTTCTCAACCATATATAAATAGACTCTCCCTATAAATATAATTTGCTCATTATTATAAAAATAGACATACACCCAAAAATATCCTGCAGGCCCCACCTAGTGTAGGTGCTTAATTTTCGCTAGGATCATCATCTTTTTGAATCTCAACACTCCCTCTCAACAAGAAAGGGATTATCCTTCACCCCAATTTTGTCTCTATGGTATTCGAATTTTCTCCTGGTAAGCGCCTTCATCATAATATCTGCATACTGATCTTTTGTAGGAATGTACTTAAGCAACATGATCTTTCGCTACACATAATCTCTGATATGTGATACAGGATATCTATATGCTTAGATCTATCATGAAACACAGGATTAATCGAGAGTTTAATGCAACTTTGAATCATAATGAATCACTTTAGGATCTAAATGAGAACCAAACAAACCAACCAGGTATTTCTCATATAGATAGCCTCACATGCAGCTTGACTTGTTGCCATGTATTTCGCTTCTGCTGAACTGAGTGCCACAGATCTCTATTTCCTGTTGTACCAAGAAAAAAATATAGATATGATACTAAAGACCCCTCCTGATGTGCTCTTTCTGTCCATTGGGCTGCCTACCCAATCTGCATCCATGAAGCCATGCAACTTCACCTCATCCGTCTGTCTGTACCATAAGCCATACTCAGATGTGCCCCTGAGATATCTCATGACATGCTTGCCCGCCTTCCAAAAGAGCTTGGTATGCTTAACCATCCCTTGACGAAGCTGGTTCACCGCATAACATATCTCTGGTCTTGTATTTAATAAATACGTTAGAGAACCCACCAACTGTCGATAGACAGTAGCATCCACTACCTCTCCAAATGTAGCGTCCTCTTTCCTCCAGTTTCCTGGAAGAGGAGTATCCATGGGTTTGCAGCCCTCCATGCGAAACTTACCCAGTATCTCCCTTGCATACTTGCCTTGAGACACAAAAAGTTCACCATCTCGCTGCCATATTTCCAATCCAAGGAAATAGTGAAGAAGGCCCATATCCTTCATCTCGAACTCCTTTGCAAGGTCCTCCTTGCATGAGTGTATCAACTGCTCATCACCAATCAGTATTAAATCATCAACATAAAGAACAATGATTAAAAGCTTACCCTCCACCACAATCTGGTATAGGTATGCATCGGCCTCACTCTTGGTGAAGCCAAGTCCAGTGAAATAGTTGTCGATATGAGTGTATCAAGCATGGGGTGCTTGCTTCAGCCCATACAACTCTCTTTTGAGTCTGCACACATGCAACTCACTACTGCGATCTCAAATCCTTCAAGCTGCTCAATGTACACTTCTTCCTCAATGATCACATTAAGGAACGTAGTCTTCACATCCATCTAATGAATGTGCCAACCCATCTGTGCTGCGAGAGCAAGGATGGTACTTATGGAAGAATATCATGCGACAGGTGCAAAGGTTTCTTCATAATCAATCCCCTCGATCTGTGAGAAGCCCCGGGCCACAAATCTAGCCTTGTATTTCTCAACACTCCCATCAACAGCTTGCTTACCTTGTAGATCCATCTTGAACCTACCACTGATTTATCAACTGGAATTGGAATAATTTCCCAAGCACTATTTCTGACAATGGAGTCATACTCCTCCACCATTGAATCTACCCATGTGGGTTCCTGAACTGCTTCCTGAAAGGAAGATGGCTCAGTCACAATACATTTTCTCATGAGAGCCATGTATCCAATGAATCGGTAAGGAGACTGTCTCTGTCTGCGCTGTGAAGTAGGGACTCCCACATTCTGTGCCGCATCAAGCTTCAACCTCTCATTTTTTGTGGTACGCCTTATTCCAGTTCTGATGTTTGGCTCTGCGTGAGTGGACTCCTCCACTCCATGAACCTCCTCTTGTGGCTGATCCACATCTAGAGACCCATATTTGGGAACAAGTAGTTCCTCCTTTACATGCAAGTCTAGCTCCCTCTCAAGCGACAACTTCATGGCTTTCTCCTCATTGAATTTTATATCCCGTCACATCACAGTCATTCGAATGTTTGGAAAATACACAAGATAGTTGTGGGGTGTTTTTGTGTACTCCACAAATATCCCAACTTCAGCAATTGGCTTCAACTTCTTCCTAGCATTCTTGGTCACATGCACATAAAAAGATGAGCCAAAAATATTTAAATGAGAAACATCCGGTTTCTTACCAATAAAAGCTTCTTCAGGTGTACTCATGCGAAGTACCCTATGAGAACAAAATTTTTACACATAAACTGCAGTGTTGCATGCTTCCTCCCACAAATGTATTGGTAGGCTCTAATCATGCAGCATTGCTCGTGAAAAACCCACGATCGTTCTGTTGTTCCTCTCTGTGACCCTATTTTGTTGTGGGTTATAAGGTGCTATGAGTTCTCTTTGAATTCCTTCTTTGCTACAAAAGTCTTTGAATTCATTCGAGATATATTATCCACCATTATTGCTCCGCAGAGCCTTCAATTGCTTCCCCGACTCTTTCTCCACCAATGCTTTAAACTCATAGAACTTTGAGAATGTTTGATCCTTCTTCTGCATGAAGTAGATCCAGTATTTACGAGAAAATTCATCAACAAAAATGACATAATACCTGTGTTTTGTTGTTCAAGAAAGCGAGAATGGTCCACACACCTCTTTGTAAACTCTCTCCAGGATCACCGAAGCACGGTTCTCCTTTTCATGAAACATGGATTTTGCATACTTCCCCATGCTGCAACCCTTGCACTAATCTAACTGAGCAAGTGTTCCCATTAGAATTCTATTAGATATTGTTGCATGAATTTCAAAGCTTCATGATGAAGATGGCCCAATCACTTGTGCCATAACTTGCCCTCATCCCGGCTCATCACTTTTTTTTCCTTGCCCATCATTGCAGCGCAACCTTCTACCTCCATCTTGTAGATATTCTTGACTCGAATCCCTATCCTCTTGCCTTGACCCATTGTTTTTTGTCGTAGGAAAGCTTTTCCATTGCTAAAAACAATGTCATAGCCTTTTTCCTCCAACATCGTGAATGAGACCAAGTTTTTCTTTAGAACTAGAGCATGCATAACATCTTTCAAAAGAAATGGTTTACCTAACTCCCTCTCAAAGTTAATGGTACCAATGTTGGTCGCACTGTATCGTCCATCGTCACCCATATCTATATGCATTTGGAGATCTTTCTCCTTCAAGTCACTAAAAAGCTCCTTATCTCCAGTCATGTGGAAGGAAGCACCACTATCAAGATACCACCCAGATCCCATTGCACTTGAAACCAAGCATGTGATTAAAGAGAAATAAATTTCAAATTGCGAGGCAAGGGTCTCACCAACTATAGCTCCAATAGCCTTATTTTTCTTCCTTTTTTGTGGGTAGTTAGTGGCGAGATGCTGATGTTCGTGACAGTGAAAACACTTCACCTTGGACAAATCCAGCTTCTTGCCTTAGCCTCAGATTTTGAGTGGAATTTCTTTGCCTTCCCTTTCCTTGACTTGGCATCCAAAGCACAATCCTCTTCATCATCATGCTTTGATGAAGAGCCATATCTCATGTTCCGCCTGAACTCCTCCTGGACTAGATCCACAATCGTTCCCAATCCGACAGTTTTTCCCGTCTATTGATAGAGTCTTGATAATTGTGCCAACTCTTAGGAAGTCACAAGAGAGCCAATCTCACCAAATCATCATCGGAAACCATGATTCCCACACTCCCTAGTTCATCTCGACATTGGAAAAACTTTGTGAGATACTTAGGAATAATGTTTCCCTTCTCCATCTTGATCTTTCTGAGTTTATCCTTCGGCGCCAATTTCCTATGGTCGTTGCTTCTTTGGAAAAGATCCATCAAAGCCTTCCACATAGTGAATGAAGTGGATTTCCCATGAAGGCTAGAGACAATATGGTCTCGCACACCTTCCAACAAAATTCTTCTTGTCTTCGCTACTTTCTTTTACCAGGCGTCAAGTAATGCAACATCCATCGAAGTGGGCTTAGGAAGATCATTGTCGATGAATTCCTTCAAGCCATTATCTTCAAGCACCACCTCCATCCCGTCCTTCCATGCAATGTAGTTCGAGTTACCCTCGAGAGCATACTCTAGCCGCAAACCATTGAAAGCCATTTCAATGTTTACTCAACTATCGCACTAAGAAATTCTTGTAGAAAATTCGAATTATTTCCACCAACAAACTCAACTACTACTTCAATTTTGCAATCTTCTTTGCTCTGATACCATGCAGAAATTTTAATACAATTATTTATTTCCTGGATTCTCCTGATCTAACAATTATATTCCACTATTAAATACATAATCCTTCTACTTAAATCTTTGTGGAAATTTAAACGCCAATTGCAAACACGAGATGAAAGATCAATCACACATAACACAGATGTTTTTACCGGGAAAGCATAAAGCTAAAAACCCCACTATCATATATTATGTATATATCATGGATCATGAAAGAATCTCATACAAAACTCTAATCCAAGAGCTCTCAGTACAATATACAATCATCTCACACTGTCATGGAGAAATTTTCATATTCATGCACCAATTTACTGCCTTCTGACAGCTTACCTCCACTGCGCAATCCCTGTTGATCACAATCCCAAAATGAATTCGATATTGCCTTGCCTTGACTACACAATCCTCATTGAGATCTCCAATGTGTGTGTGGTTGCATGAGTGCACCAAGTAATATCACAACAGATAGTCAAACCGTCCCTTTCACCTACCTCTCAACTGGGTCTCCACTGGATCTGGCATGCATGTAGTTAACATTAGTATTTATTCAATTGCATGTGAGGCCACTGCTTGTGAATTAATTCAGTAATATCTCACTAGTGTATTTTTAGTTACAACTAGCACAACTAAGTTTAACTCACTTAACTCAGTTAAATAATTTACAACTCACATAACTACACATCCAACTCTTTTACAACTTCGAATCACTCAGTTACAACTAAGTCCACTTGCATGTCCCACCAACCAAACTTAAAACTCGAAATTCCTTCAGTCAACTGTTTTTCCACATCAGTTAACTGAAGTCAAGTGCTTCAAGAGAATATATTATTATTTATTGTCTAATTATTATTAGGAGATAATAATAATTGACATGCATTCTATTTTTAGACATGCAATCGACGAACCGACTTCGCACATGCATTCCAAAAATAGATGCCCATCCATAAATAGAATTTTCTCAACCATCTACAAATAGACTCCCGCTATAAATAGAATTTTATCACCATTCTAAAAATAGACATACACCCAAAAATAGCATGCGGGGCCCACCTAGTGTAGGTGCTTAATTTTCAGTAGGATCATCATCTTGTTGAATCTCAATAGTATGGGAGCACTGTGTTTGAGATGCGATGGGTAGGAGACAGAATATAGTGCAGATGTCAGAAGGGATAGCAATGGCAGAGATTATTATGACATGAAATAGAAATGGCAAAGATTATTATGGCGTGAATTTTTGCAAGCTATAGACTCACGTTCAAAGAAAACTCAAGCACATAGAGAGTCATGTGCACGCAGAGCCTTCAGAGGTAGGAGCTGACAGTTTTTGGTGACACAGAAGTTTAATTTCATTCTGACCAGCTTGATATACTTGTTGTGAATGAAACACAAATTTCCATATATGATGCCTATAAATTAGAACGCGGAAACATTATAATGGACATATGACAGGGCAGCGATAGCAACAAAAATGTCAGTGGTGGCATTTCTGAAGGGCACAAAAACGTTATGGCAGTGATTGTTAGAAACCCTTGAGAAATCTAGAGGGTAGCTTAGACCATTGCTATTCAAGGAGCAATGTGAGGGAATGTGAAGGGAGTGTTATGGACTCACAAGACACTCATAGCAACATAAAATTATATGTGAGTGCTAGCAGGAAAATAATGGCATTTATGAGCAGCACATGTAGGAGCTATAATAGAGGAGCAGTGTGCAGAGGTCGAATTCTATGCTCAAACACAAGCGCTATCAATATAACACATAAACACACAGAGGAAGGCCACTCATCATGGCTCCAATACCATGTTAAACACAGGTATTGTAAATACACACGAAGGGAAAGATAAGCATTGATTGCATTTCTATTACTCATAGATGTACATTTATATTACATGATGTGAATCTTAGATTCCACATTCCATGGTCACTTGGAATCCTTTTGTCCATTCAGCTTCCACACCTACCCATAGAGGATTAGGTGTCCAACAGAATTACCTTTGGAATCCCTATACAAGCATACAATTGAACACCTATATGTAGGGTGGAGGTGGGACAAACCTCTAGAATCCCTGGTCTGCTCATTGGGGTGGCAACTACATTGTTGGTAGTTTGTCAATGGTTGAGAGGAAAATTATGAACTTTATCCCTATGCCATTTATGAGGCACCTTATTGACTGTAGTTGTCTGAACGATTCACAATATAACAAGGTTACAAGATTGTAGTACTTGCTAAATTGCATGGTAGGAGGTAATCAATGGATTTTGTAGTCATGGATAATGTTGTACCTTTAGGTACTGTTATTAACCCATATGCAAAATGTACTTCCACATGATAGATGGCTTACTCAACGTCTGGGACATTATGGTTCTTATGGAACGTTAAAATGATGCAAGACCTCAAGTCTCTTTAAGATTGACCCACTAGGTACCACGATTTGGCACTTTGAAATACATCATAATGTCAGGATGAAACTTCCCTGGTAGCTTCAAATACAAGTCGTGAGGTTCATATGAATAATGCCTCATGTATCAAAATCATCAATGTGACATTGTTTGTCTTATGCACAAAATTGACTTGTATTATTTGAATGTGGATTATTATAGTTTTGACTTGGTATTTCCTTGTATAAGCGATGTTGACTTATACTATGACTGAGTCTTATTATAAATATGTTTCTAGTGTTTCCTTGTACAAGTTCAGGTATTACTACCATTTTCCCTAGATATTATGCTATTGATGTCCCTAGAAATTATGCTATGCCCTCTTTAAGGACGGTGCAACTGATAGTTTTCTCCGTTACTTTGCTCTATCTATGTATGCCTTTCTAAGGACATGGCAGTGGTTATTTTTCTCATGCACATGTATACAACATAATAGAGAATACCATAAAAAATTAATGGTTGTAGCTATACTTGACTGTCTTACATAGACATCAAGAGAAAGTAAAGACTATGCAATTTGTCTAGCCTCAAATTGCATTGGCATAACATATTTCCATTCAAATATGTGTTGTCCCACAATAATATTTTGGTTAATTGCTACGTTTATTTCATCATGAATTTTTGCTACAAAATAATGGTATGTAAACTCAATTTTCTATCATTATGTATTCAAGATGGGGCATGATATCAAGTGTGATAGTTTATATCAACCAATGACAAGACATATTTCTTTAACTGGTTGTGCATGATGTTATATGTGATTGTAACACTAAGCGTAGTATGAATGTGGCTTATTATAAATATTTTTCTAGTGTTTCCTTGTATAATTTCTGGTATTACTACCGTTGTCCCTATATATTATGCTATTGTTGTTCCTAGAAATTATGCTATGCCCTCTTTAAGGATGGTGCAAATGATAGTTTTCTCCATTACTTTGTTCTATCTACGTATGCCTTTCGAAGGAAATTGTAGTGGTTAGTTTTCCCATGCACATGTATACAACAAAATAGAGAAGACCATACCAAATTAATGGTTGTAGATGTACTTGACTATCTTACATAGACATCAAGAGAAACTAAATACTATGCAATTTGTGTAGCCTAAAATTGCTTTGTCATAACATATTGCCATTCAAATATGTGTTGTCCCACAATAATATTTTGGTTAATAGATACGTGTTATTTCATCATGAAGTTTTGCTACAAACTAATGGTATGTACACTCAATCTGTTGTCATTATGTATTCATGATGGGGCATGATATTAAGTGTGATAGTTTATCTCAACCATTGACAAGACATATTTCTTTAACTGGTTGCGCATGATGTTATATGTGATTGTAACACTGACCATAGTATGAATGTGGCTTATTATAAATATTTTTCTAGTGTTTCCTTCAATAATTTCTAGTATTACTACCATTGTCCCTAGATATTATGCTATCAATGTCCCTAGAAATTACGTTATGTCCTCTTTAAGGACGGTGAAACTGATAGTTTTCTCTGTTACTTTGTTCTATCTATGTATGCCTTTCTAAGGACATTGAAATGGTTAGTTTTCTCATGCACATGTATACAATAGAATAGAGAAGACCATACCAAATTAATGGTTGTAGCAATACTTGACTGTCTTACATAAACATCAAGAGAAACTAAAGACTATGCAATTTGTGTAGCCTCAAATTTCATTGTCATAACATATTGTCATTCAAATATGTGTTGCCTCACCATAATATTTTGGATAATTTATATGTGTTATTTCATCATGAAGTTTTTCTACAAAATGATGGTATGTAAACTCAATCTTCTGTCATTATGTATTCATGATGGGGCATGATATCAAGTGTGACAGTTGTTACACCATTTTTTGGTCATCTAACCTGTTATCATTAGATGGACCCAAGTACACCATGTAAGACCAATTTTACCCTAAGTAAAATTGCATTGACTATGAAAATAACTTAGTAAACCACCTTTATTAAGTTGTTTGTGGTCTAAACAGGAAACCCCATGAGGAAATATTAAATAAATCTACATTTGTTTGATTTTCCTCGAGGAATAATTAGTTAAATAGCAGTTTAATGAATATTCTTGGTTATATTTAACCCAAAACAAAGAAATTAATTAGATAAATAATTCTTTATCTTATTATTTTCTAAGAATAATTATGTAAACCTTATTTAAATAATATTCTTTGTTAAATATGACTAATTCATCCTTAAATAATTAAATAAATCATTATTTATTTGATTATTACTCAACCACATCCTTAAAATGATAAATAAATCATTTATTTATTTATTATTTACAAATAAAGGGATTTGACCCAAGTCAAATTCCTTTTCCCTCCAAAAACTATAATAAAATATTCCATAAAAGTTGGATCTTGATTTGGTTAATAATATTTTAATTATGCACCAATATCTAGACTAACTCAATGTTTTATTATAAATAGAAGGGTTTTCCCATTCATTTACCACCTTTTGTTGCCTAAAGATCACTCTGGATCTATACTTTTGGTCTGACTATTGATCCACCATCATAGTCATATTTTTCTACCATTTTTGTCTGGGTTTCTACACCATCAAGAGAGAGGAATTTTAGATCTGAAGTGCTGAGGACTTACAAGAACCCATCCCATTAAGGAGAACTGGTAACACCCTTCTGTGTTTTCCTCCCAGGTGCCATTAATACAAAATTAATTCAACATATTCTTGTCTTGTCTATTGGATGCATGGAGTAAATATTGTTTTTTCTACTGCTTAATGTCTTCTAATGCATAGATCTAGATTTTTGCAACATTTATCTTGATCACCTAACTGCAGATTTGAGGATATTGGCATCCATCTTTGTTGTTAGGACTGTTTGTTGTGCACAACTAAAGTGGTATTTTTTCGTACGCTTGGAATTAAGATTCATACTAACAATTGGCGACTCCACACAGGTTTACAATTACGACCTCTATAGTTTTTCTGATCCTTGCATATCCAACTACTTCAAACCCTAGGATTTCTCTTCAGCCTCTTTTTTTTTCTTTTATTGATGTTGTTTTTAACCTATAAAACCCTAAAACAATAAAAATTTCTAACTCGTGTGTTTCGACCTATTGCGCAAGTGACGAGACATCGCCCGCAATCGAGATGACAATTTTTTCTAAACACGCCGCCGAGAGTGCTTAAGTGCAGTCGACCTTTTTGGCCTAAAACGTCACATCTTGGACCCTCAAGACGCACCTTCGAAATCGACTGGCTTGCAACTTTCGAACTTTTGCGGGAATCGAAAGTTTTCTCGGGTTTGTCCGAGCCTCTGTTAGGTTGTCTCACCACCGTTCACTAGCTTTGGACCCATAATTGCCCCTTTTTTGCTCAACTAAGCGGGAACCTAGCCCTCAGGGCTTCGCACTCCTCCACTTTCGTGGAAGAGTTTTTTCGTCGTTGCAAAGTTGTCCGAAATTTCCAGTCTTCGCCCATTTTTCAGATCTGACACCTCACCTTCGCATCCGCTTCAGATCGTCTTGTTATCCATCCAAATACCTCATTTAGCTGGTTTTCTCCTTAGGGTTCACTGTATTTTCCTCTCGAGATAGCCCTTCGACCACCTCTTTTTATAGCAATTTTTCCTCGATCTATTGTCGTACTCACCACATTCTGAGCGTATTTTGTCCCTTATATCCGTCCTCCCGACCTTAGATCTATTGACTTTTTTGAGTGTGTTTTGATTACTTTTTTACCACCTACAGACTAGTTGTTGAGAAGCACGCCTCCTTGGGTTTAGATTATTGCATTGTTAGCTGTTTATTTTATGTTATGCAGAGTTTACATATCGTGCTATTTGTAGGTTTATTTGCGCTATACAACACACTTTTTATTTTTCTCTACAAAATTCTAGGTTTAAAAATTAAAATTTACACACTCCCTTACACACACACTCTAAGCGAAAAGAGGGCTCGGTTAATCATCGCCAACACAAAGACTCTAAAACATTGAAATCAATTGATCTCGACACCTCTCCGCCCTTGTTTCAACATTGTAATCGACTGATCTCTGCACCTCCTCGCCCCTGTTTCGCTTCTTTTCTCCTTTGTCGTGTTTTTGTCATCATAATTGCACCACCAAGTCATTTATCCCGCAGAGACTTTTTGGCCTTCATCCTCGGCTTTCGGTAGGAAGACTTCTTCTCGCGTAGGATTCGGAGTTAGTCCTCCACCAGAGTCCGTACACCGACTCTTCTTCAGTATTTGGGTTTCCTTCTCATTCCACCTTCTCCTGGTTCTCCTCCCGACACCTTCACCATGTCTACAGCTCGTGACCCACGTCGGTGGTATCCCCGGACTCATGTCGGGAATACTACTACAGTGGGACCGCAACGGACACTACCACGGCCGCACCCTTGCTCCCCTTTTCATGGCAGGTGCCTCAGTTTTTCCCGATTTTGACTGGTTATAAATGAACCCTATACACCATGACTCTAGCTTGGCCCGTTATGTCGACAAAGCTCCCTTCCAACATCCCCAAGTTTGAAGACCTTATCTGGAGAGTATCCTACAAATCATGTTTGATCTTTCCACATGTGGTGTTCGTCTAACTCCATTACTAATGACTCGCTCATCTTCTGTTATTCCAACGTACGCTTACACGTGAAGCTTCTACGTGGTATGTTGATTAGGCGCCTCGTCCTCTCATACCACCTTTTGCAACTATTGCTCGAGCTTTTCTATCTTACTTTCTAGCTTCCACTTCAGTTATGACAACGGTACCGAACTTCCTTTGACTCTCTTTTCGTCAATCATGCGCGACCCGCCTATTCGACTCATGTCCAGGAATGGTGGAGAAGAAAGAGCCCATGTCGAGCTCCTACCTTCGAAAGACCATGTCTACATGACTCGGTTCCTTAGATCTCTTTTTTCCACCTATCGGAAAAGATGTCGCATCGCACTTCCTCCCTAAAACTAAAGAAGCGCACTTCCAAATTATGTTAAAATATGACTCGATCTACGCCGACCGGTTATGCTTATACCGTTCCACCGATCTTCCTGCATCCGTGGTGCCAACGCACGGGGCATCTCACGCTACCATCTGCGATCGTTGGAGTTCTCTCTAGTCCATATGCTCTAACCTCCCATGGGCATGGTTTTCCTCGCAGCACTCCCGCAACCTTCCCCTCTCGATAGCACATATCCAAGATACAACATGCCTCCTCTTCTTTTTCCCCAACTCTCCTTTTTACCACACTCTTGTTATCAACCCTCCTTATTGTCCGTATCCACGGCTCCTAGTGCTCCGCCTCCTCCGGCGATTAGCACCTCCTCCTCCCTTGCCTCTCTCAACACCCGCTAGCAAGAACCAGCTACCCCCCTCAGCGGTGTGTACGCGCAAAGATACGACTAATCCTCCTCCCTCCAAAAATAAGAGGAAAGGCACTCAAAAATCAAGCTCGCTCGGTAATCTTCGGACATAATTCAAGGTAATGCTCCCTAACACTACGAACCAACAATGGCACTCAGCCCCAGCGACAGCCTCGCCGCACGGAACAAGCCCCCGTTCTTGTTGTGGTGTTTATGGTCATTACACGCATGATTTCTCTTCTTGCCGCGACGATGGCAGATGTGGGAGTCTCAAGAAACATTGAGAGGACAACAAGCCTCGTCCCTTCCGTCCCTCCCGCCCCGCACCTACTCGAAACCTCGGTCAGGCTGACTCACATCCTGTCCCTCGCAGCGGATTTCAGGGCTACCCAACCACCCGAAGGTCGATGGCCACTCAATCTCTTCCATCCGGTACCTCCGATTAGCGATTCTCGTGATGAACTCGATCAACCTCTAACCGTAGACATCAATCTTCGACCTCGGTCCCGCCGCACAAAAGCGCTACGTCTCGTCCCCGAGCCACCTCCCTTTTCGCCCTCTCACGAGCTCATTTTGACACCTAATGGTCCCTTGCGCATCCCTCACCTCAACGCGGAGGTTCATACCAAGATCCCTAAGGGACCAATACACCGAAATGTTGATGCCCGGAAAAGCCAGTCTCATTTCGATACAAGATAGTAGATGATTTGGTACAATCTCCCTCCCTACCATTTCAATGTTGTAACTCCTCCATTCGTGCCCTTCACAATGAAAAGCTCTGCTATATGACATCAGACATTACAGATCCTTCCAACGATCAGATCGATTTTTGTCTGATGTTGAATCTGCCGAACATCCTCCTCTCGCTTCCGTCGCTTCCCAAATCCCGACCGAAGATCCAACGCCAACGTTTTCCTCGTGCATCATTGATGAGGGGGCATCCACCCGTGCGATGTCCGCTCGACTTGGAAGCAACTCGGATCACCTCGAGTTGGCTCCATCCACGATCACTCGAGCGTGGATGGCCACGCCTCCCGGCCCACTCCGCTTATTCCACAATTATCCTATTACCTTGCGAGAAAGATTGTTTGCGTCGACATAGAAGTCATACATGCGCCCTTTAGATTACAACATTCTATCGTCGTAGTTACACTTATGCGATGTTTGCTGTCCCTCTGTGGTCCACCGCAAAGATTTCTTCTCATAATGGAAATATAGTCACCATTTCTCGACCAATTCGACATATTACGAATCGAAGTCTCGCACCTCCCCCGAGTCCACTATCTCTTCGGTGTCCAACAAGCAAACCGTCAATCCTTTGACCAATGTTTCACCCGAAGTCACAAATATTCCTCATTGCTTGGTACATTCCTTTGGTCTTCCTCCTCCTATCTCCGATCCCAACTCATCGAATGTTTGCATGATGCAGTCGTCCTGTTGCCTCACAATGGCCCGCCCGGCTAGTCAATGCCTCCTCGCCCTCCACATGCCTCATCCTGCAGCCCTTCGATTCACCTTCTAGACCTCCTCCCCCCGCCCTTTACCGGTATCCATGAGCTTCTTTACCTCCCCGGAACGTGTTCCTCTAGGCCTCGACCATTCAAGAGTTGTCCCGCCCGGCCATTACCCCTCCAACGTATACCATTCCTAGCTCCCCCACCGTGATTTGTATACGGTACATCCTCATCACACTCTCTCTTCCCAACTTGACCTTGGGATTCACGTCTGGTACCTTGATCCTCCGACCGCTACCCCGCGCCAGTGTCAAACCCAAACCTTATCTTGCTTTGACCCCGGTTCAACCGGTCCCCCATGACTTCTCTCGCCGCAACAAGTGCCTCAACCACCTCAATAAGAACCACCTCCCGTTGCGACCACCTGGGTAAGAAGGGAAAAGCTCGCAAGAGGGCCTCCAAGGACAAGGCTACCCGACGACCCCTGCACCTCTCGCGCCAAAGCCCTGGCGCTCATGTGCATGTTCGTCGGCCCATGCCACCCATAACTTCGTCTCCGAACTACGCATCAATGCCCATGGTTAAAGTTTCTGTTCCCCGAGTCTATGGTCCCTCAAAGCCTCTCGTTTCTTCCCTCGACTACGTACGAGAATCCTAAAACTATTCACACCAACCAACCTGTGCTTGTTGTGTATCTCCATGGCCATTATTCTCACCATCGTCCCCACCCGACGCATTACCGCGCCTCGTTTAGAGGTAGTTCTAGAGTACGAGATTGGAGACAAACCAATCTTCCTCTCCTATACTTACACGGATGTCGCAGCGCAGCATCGAGGATTTACCCACTCTACCGACATTCTCAATGTCGAGATGATGTAGCTGCTGAGCTACCATCCTCTACCTTCATCATCCATGAGACCCTCGTGGAAGCTCCCTCCGACCTTCCCCGTTGTTTCGCTTGAACTCCCTTTCAGAAATCACCCCGGGCTCAACATCGGCGATCCCTTTATCTCGTTTGTTTCTTCCATCATCCCCCGTGACGATGTACATGTGAACCTTTTCTTCTCATGATGATGAGTCGGGTAGCTCGCCCTCGCGTCATGTGGTCTCCCTTCCTCCGACCACTCCATCTTCTATTGCGATGATGACATTATGGAAGCCATGTCCACCCGACTTCATCGTTCCCGCCCATAAACAGGATGGCACCATCCGTGCTTATGGTGACTTTCATGATATCAAGCAGCAAGTTACACCTCCGTAGCTCCCACACTCACCTCATCGTCGATGTGTGAGTAGTATACATCCTACCCAAATCACTCCCTCCCGCGGAGTGTGTTCAAATTTCCTACATTACGCTGTGTCGACAACATTGCTCATCATCCTCCAATTTATTGTCTTGTGGCACCTTTCAGATGGACCTCCCGTCCACACCTTATATCGGTCTTTGTTGATGGTGCAGCTCGCTCTAAGAATCTAGCCTCGACGCAGCTGGGCCATATTTTACCCCTTTCGCACTCTCTTAATCTCTCGAATGGTGTATGCATTGGTACCACTACCAATAATCGGGCGAATATGATGCAAGCGCGAGGTTTATTAGCCGATGCCCTTTCACATCGCATCCTCCACCTACATGTTTGTTTAGATTCCGCTGCTTCTTGTCATGCAGTGACTGAATGGTGTCTATCGTGTGCATAATCCTATCCTGAGAAGATATTTACGAGTGAAGCTTTTGATGCGTGAATTTGAAATCATTACATTCAAGTAATGTACCTAGAGCACAAAATCACTATGTAGATAGCATTGCAAACCATATTCTAGATTAGCATTTAGCACACGCATTTAACACAAAGACAATAACATAAAACTATCAAAATGATGCATATCCATAATATGTGCGTATAAAATGTTTTAGAGTCCATCCACTCTTATAACATATGACATGCCCATAGCATGTTACAAAACTCAAAACTGGGGGCACCACCTACCCCTACACACTAATCACTATGTGGAGGATCCCGAGCCAATGGCTCTGCTCCCGCAGCTCGTAGATCATGCATACCCTGTCCAGCAATCGCCATGCGCTGCATGACCCCTCACCACTCAGAGGGTAGACCAATACATGACTCTATGTACTGGTCATCTAAGTCCTGCCAGCCGCACTCTGAAACACTGGTTAGAAGCCTCTCACATCTATGACAGATGTCCTCCAGGAGGGCTGCTGCATCCTCATTTTGTTGCGCCCTCGGTCCACTAGATCCTGCAGTCTCCGATACTGCAGGTCGTCCCATATATCCGGTCGGTTTTACCGGTGCTATTTATGCATACCAAAAGTGAAAGAATCAGTACCACATACAATATTATAGACATTTACATGGACATAAAAGATTAAAAAAAATTTCACTTACCATCGAGCCCCCATATTCAACCAGGCGGCAATGGCAAATCCGGGTCCCCACAATAACTCATCCCACTATAGAGATAGTCATCTATATACATTGGCATCTAATCCCAATCGAAAAATAACTTAGGTCGGAACACCCGTCCACCACCCTACCTCCTACTCTGCATATTAGTCACCCCCACTAGCACATCCTAGGCTCTCTCGGGCCCCCATCTTGGAGTTGTATGTGAGGTCGAAGTGTACGGATCTTCTCAAAAAAGAATGAGCACAAAACTATACCATATGCACAGTCATGGTTCACTTGCCGCTTGCATAGCAACAATTTTCGTTTCAACGACGACAACATCATCTGGGCCCACCAATAGTAGGTCCTACTCAAAACACTCTCCACAAGCATCATCTTCCCTCCAGTGATGTGGTGGAGTGCCTGGTTTCCCAGTATTTGCAGCACCACTGTGGCCACAGCATGGGTCTCTAACCTCTCCAAATCCCCAATGGTTATCTGAGTCCCCTTGACTTCAATACCTGGTCGACAATGGTGCTCTACAAACTCTATGATATTTCGCCCCTGCAGTAATACTGGATGAGTATTTCGCCCCTGCAGTAATATTTCGACCAGTCGGGAAATACATATCCTGGACTATCAACTCGATCCAGTGCCCCTCCACTATAAAAACCTCATGGTCCGGATCCCAATAGCTGAAAATCCGGGCAATAAGGGCTCTCCAGCTCTCATCAAAGGGTTCTCCACAAACTTTAGAACCCCAAACCTGTCCAATGCAATACGCACACCTTGATCCTCCTAGATCTTCGATCGTAATGCGCCCAGTTCTCTCTCTCTCCAGTTGATCTGTAAATCTGCCATATCTGCACAAAACCATCATATTTGTCAGTGTACAAATAGGAAAGACTGTATCTCATCATAAAAACCCAGTGCTTCGCCAAAAAATAGCACATAAAAAGCCCTCCCTGACAGGTCACACTTTTTAGGCCCAAACCTGGGACAGGTCGCACTTTTTGGCTCAAAACCTGCTACCCAGGTCGCACTTTTTGCCCCAAAAAGTGCGACCCGGCCGTGAAGAGGATGATGGGTCTACTCCTAAGCCCTAGGGACCTAATCTAAACTTTCAATCCACTGAAAAGAAATATTAGAGTTAGGCCTCTTACCTGCAATTGATGGATCTCGATCCCAATGGTTGGTTTGTCTACTACGATCGTCGCAAGATTTAGGGCCTTCTCTCCTCTCTACATTCACCACAGCTCCACATGTAAATGAGTGAATTTGGAGGGAAAATGCCTTATTAAAAGAGAAACCCCTTATTTTTCTTTTGCCTGCTGCGACCAAACCTTAGCTCAGTTTTCCAAACTGTCTGTACCGTTGGAAAGCTCTCACCGAGCCCTCAAATGGGTATCTATTAGTTTTTCATGATTTGATACTTCACCGGGATACATTTTTTCCAAGAAGGGTCACTTCACCACTCCTCAAAATCGAATTTCTTCATTTGCCACACTTGCACTTGCGGGCACCCCTTTGCCATCATACTTGTCCATGCTTGTGTCGATCTTCATCATGAGTAACAATCATGTACTCATGTTTTCATGGTCCCCATTGGACCTTTTTTCTGTGTGGAAACACCATCGAGCCGCCCTTTTTTAGAGCATCCACATTGAGTCATCATTGCATTCATGGAGTCTATCCAAAGTCCCTTTGTATCCCATTATAGTCCTCCATCCTTCATTGCTTGGTTCCTCTCTCGTGTCACACATTATGGCCTTCAGTCCCATTGTACCCTATCCCTCATGATATTGTGTCAGTTACTTCCAGGTCATCCATGCCCTTTATGCTCTAACAAAGGAAGTCGTCCATCTACTACTCAGTACCCCCCATTTCGTCATCATCCCTAGTGTCAGTCTGTCAGTCGCTCTACTATTTTCTCTCATGCCTTAGTTGAGGATCTCTTATTGCCTCACCTATGGTGGACCTCCATCTGTCGACATCAGCTCATTTATTCCAAAAGACAGGTCTATAGGGTGGTGTACCTTGGTTCCAGCTTCCACTCTTGTTCGGTGCCTCAAATCAGGGAAAGAGACTCCTTATTTCCCTTTGACTTGATTGTTTCTCAGCTCCAGCTCCTTTCAGCATGATCAAGATCCGTATACTGGATGGTCCAGTGATGCAGCAGCTGATATCAGTGATTCCCAGGTGTGTGTGAGATGTCTCAGCCCTCATGAGGGGGTGGCCCTACAAGTATCCCCCCACATGCCTGGATGACCTCTTCTTTTCAGCCTTCGATGCAGCTCCATAGATTTGATGATGTCGGCCTCAGCCTCCTACAACGCCTTTTTTATTGCATGTATCAGTTAGATTTTCAGAGCCCTTTCCTGTTTACAGGGGCATCTTGGTTGTATTTATATCTCATGTACTCAGATATTATTGTACAAGTCCTGGCTGTTATCCCAGGCACAATATGTATGTGAGATTCAATATCATGTTGTTTATTTGGCTCATGGTTATGCCAGCATGTACTATATGTTTTAGTCCCTTGCTTACTAGACACCTTATTCTTTGTACTTTGTCTCAATGGGCATAGGTATGCCTCCCCCACCTCCTATAACAAAAGTACTCACTCATAAAATAGACTTGTCGCACCCGTAAGTCTCGCCTCCTCAGGGTCTAGTTTTTTCAACACTTTGGTTTACCTATATTTCTCTCTCTTTGACTTCCCCTTCGATGTCTAGTGATTGAGTTCTTACAACGTACTTCGGTTATACGATTAGCTCCTAACGCTCGCACGCTGGGGAGCAATCTGTTACACCATTTTTCGGTCATCTAACCTATTATCATTAGATGGACCCAAGTACACCATGTAAGACCAATTTTACCCTAAGTAAAATTGTGTTCACTATGAAAATAACTTAGTAAACCACCTTTATTAAGTTGTTTATGGTCTAAACAGGAAACCCCGTGGGGAAATATTAAATAAACCTACATTTTTTTTATTTTACTCAAGGAATAATTAGTTAAACAACAGTTTAATTAATATTCCTGGTTATATTTAACCCAAAACAAAGGAATTAATTAGATAAATCATTATTTGTCTTATTATTTTCTAAGAATAATTATTTGAACCTTATTCAAATAATATTCTTTGTTAAATATGACTAAATCATCCTTAAATAACTAAATAAATCATTACTCAACCACATCCTTAAAATGATAAATAAATCATTTATTTATTTATTATTTACAAATAAAGGAGTCAAATTCATTTTCCCTCCAACAAATATAATAAAATATTCCATAAAAGTTGGATATTGATTTGGTTAATAATATTTTAATTATGCACCAATATCTAGACTAACTCAATGTTTTATTATAAATAGAAGGTTTTTCCCATTCATTTACCACCTTTTGTTGCCTAAAGATCACTCTGGATCTATACTTTTGGTCTGACTATTGATCCACCATCATAGTCATATTTTGCTACCATTTTTGTCTGAGTTTTCTACACCATCAAGAGAGAGGAATTTTAGATCTGAAGTGCTGAGGACTTACAAGAACCCATCCCATTGAGGAGAACTGGTAACACCCTTATGTGTTTTTCTCTCAGGTGCCATTAATACAAAATTCATTCAACATATTCTTGTCTTGTCTATTGGATGCATGGAGTAAATCTTGTTTTTTCTACTGCTTAATGTCTTCTAATGCATAGATCTAGATTTTTGCAACATTTATCTTGATCACCTAACTGCAGATCTGAGGATATTGGCAACCATATTTGTTGTTAGGGTTGTTTTTTGTGCACAACTAAAGTGGTCTTTTTTCGTATGCTTGGAATTAAGATTCATACTAACAACTGGCGACTCCACACGGGTTTACGATTACGACCTTTGTCGTTTTTCTGATCCTTGCATATCCAACTACTTCAAACCCTAGGATTTCTCTTTAGCCTCTTATTTTTTCTTTTATTGATGTTGTTTTTAACCTATAAAACCCTAAAATGATAAAAATTCTAACTTCCGTGTGTTTTCGGACCTATTGCGCAGGTGACAGACATCAGCTGCAGCTGAGACGACAATTTTTCTGAAATATGCCGCCAAGAGTGCCAGAAGTGCAAGTCGCACTTTTTGGCCCAAAAAATGTGACCTATACCCTCAGGATGCACCTTTCAACCCAAAAACTGTGACCTCTGCTGAAAATAGGTCAAAAACTGCGACCTGGACTTTTTGCGGGAATTTTTCTGAAAGTTTTATGGGTTTGTCTGAGCCTCTGTTCAGGGTTGTCTGACCTCCGTCTCCACCCGTTTTGGAGTTGTAATTGTTCTGTTTTTCTCAAATAAGTGGGAACCTAGCCCCCTAGGGCTTCAGTACCCTCCATTTCTTTCGGAAGAGTTTTTGTTGTTGCAGGTTGTCTGAATTTCAGAGTCTTCAGCCATTTTTCAGATCTGATACCTCTCCTTCATATCCACTTCATCTCATCTTGTTATCCATCCAAATCACCTCATTTAGCTTTGTTGGGTTTTTCCTCTAGGGTTCACTCTGTTTCCCTTGTGGAGATAGCCCTTTTCCACCTCTTTTTACAACAATTTTTCCTCTGATCTGTTGTTGTTTCTGCACCACTTTCCAGCAAATTTTGTCCTTTAGATCCCTGTCCCTCCTAACCTTAGATCTATTTTATTTTTTTAGTGTGTTTTGATTAGTTTTTTACTCACCTATAGACTAGTTGTTGAGAGGCCCGCCTCCTTGGGTTTATATTATTGCATTGTTAGCTATTTATTTTCTATTTTTGCAGGCTTATATACTGTTATTTGTAGGCTTATTTGTAGTTATACAACACACTTTTTCTTTTTCTCTACAAACATTTGCGTTTAAAAATTAAAAATTACACACTTCACACACACACCCTAAGCGAAAAAGGGCTTGGTTAACACCGCCAAGCAAAGACTCTAAAACATTGAAATCAAGTGATCCTGTACCTCTCCGCCCTTGTTTCGACATTGTAATCAGTTGATCCCGCACCTCCCTGCCCTTGTCAGAATCTTTTTCCTTTGTGTCATGTTTGTGTTGACATCAATGCGCCACCAAGGTGTTCATCCTGGAGACTTCTTGGCATTCATCCTCAGTTTCTGGTAGCAAGACTTAATCCTCGACATAAAATTTGAGTTAGTCCTCCACCGAGTCCACACACCGACTCTTCTTCTGGTCCTTTGGGTTATCCTTCTCATTCTGCCTTCAATTCTCTCCCTGACACCTTCACCATGTCTGGTGCAGGACCTAATGCTAGTGGTAACCCCGACCCTCATGCTGGGAATACCACTAGTGGGACCGCAACGGACACTACCCCGGCTACGCCCTTGCTCCCCTTCATGGAAGGCCTCAGCCTCCCTAATTTCGACCAGTTTATAAATGACCATATACACCATGACGCTAGTTGGCCTGTTATGCCAAAAAAGCTCCCTTCCGACATCCCTAGGTTTGAAGGCCTTACAGGAGAAGATCCTACAAATCATTTTCGATATTTCCACATGTGGTGTTCGTCTAACTCCATTACTGATGACTCTGTCTGTCTTCGGTTTTTCCAACGTACTCTTACAGGTGAAGCTTCTAAGTGGTATGTTGATCAGGCCCCTTCCTCTCATACCACCTTTGCGACTATTTCCCGGGCTTTTCTATCTTACTTCCAGCTTCCACTTTGTTATGACACTGGTATCGAACTCTTGACTTCTTTTTGTCAATCGTCTGTAACCCGCCTATCTGACCATGTCCAGGAATGGTGGAGAAGAAAGAGCCTATGTCGAGCTCCTACCTTCGAAGACCATGTCTACATGGACTGGTTCCTTAGATCTCTTTTTCCACCTATCGGAAAAGATGTCACATCGCTCTTTCCTCAAACCGAAGAAGCCGCTCTCCAAATTGCGTTAAAATATGACCTGATCTACGCTCATTCAGGTTATGTTTATACCATTCTACCTGATCTTCCCATACCTGGTGGTGCCAACGCACTGGGTGCATCTCACGCCGCCGATGGTATCGTTGGATCTCTCTCTAATCTGTATGCTCAACCTCCCATGGGCTATGGTTTTCCTCAGGGGGGCACCAGCACCTCCTGCACTTTTCCCCTCCCGGTAGCACGTATCCAAGATACAAAATGCCTCCTATTTTTTCCCAACCTCCTGTTTACCACACTGTTACCCAACCTCCTTATTGTCTGTATCCACAGCCTAGTGCTCAAGCTCCTCCAGCATTAGCACCTCCTCCTCCCTTGCCTTCTCAACCCCCGCAACAACAACTGCTGCTCCCTCAGGGGCATGTGTATGCATAGCAGGGCGTGACTAATCCTCCTCCCTCAAAAAAGAAGAGGAAAGGAACTCAAAATCAAGTTTCCACTGGTATTCCTGGACCTAATCAAGGTAATTCTCCTAACACTATGAACCAACGACAGGGCACTGAGCCTAAGCAGGACAGGCCTATTCGCACGAACAAGCCTTGTTCTTGTTGTGGTGATTATGGTCATTACATGCATGATTTCCATATTTTTCCACAGATGTGGCAGCTATGGGAGTCTCAACCAACATTGAGAGGACAGCAAGTCGTCCCTTTCATCCCTCCCAGTCCTACACCTACTCAACCGGCTGTGCTTACCGATCCTTTCCCTCAGTAAGGATTTGTGGCTACCAAACCACCTGAAGGTCAGGTGGCCACTCAATCTCTTCCATCTGGTACCTCTGATTACCAGATCCTCATGATGAACTCTGATCAACCTCTAACCGTAGACATCAATCTTCGAACTCGGTCCCGTCAGTAGAGCAAACCTCCTGCTACATATATCCCCGAGCTGCCTCTTTCGGTCTCTACAAAGCCTCTTTCGACACCTAATGGTCCCTTATAGATCCCTCATCCCAAGGCGGAGGTTCATGCCAAGATCCCTAAAGGACCACTACGCTGAAATGTTGCTTCCGGCAAAGCTGCCCATTCGTATAGCATAGTAGATGATTTGGCACAATCCCCTGCTGCCATTTCAATGCTGGAACTCCTCCAGTCATGCCCTTCACAACGAAAAGCTCTACTATCTGCCATGGGCGCTGTAGATCCTTCCGATGATCGATTGATTGTCTTTGATGTTGACCGGTCAGAACATCCTCCTCTCCCTACTTTCGTCGCCTTCCAAATCCTAGTCAAGATCCAGAACGCTAACTTTTCCCAGTGCATTATTAATGAGGGGGCATCCACCTGTGTGATGTCTGATTTGGTTTGGAAGAAACTAGAATCACATGAGTTGGCTCCGTCCATGATCACTCTCCGAGCATGGGATGGCCATGCCTCCCAGCCCATCAGCTTATTCCGTAATTGTCCTATTACTCTTACGGGAAAGACTGTTTGCGTCAATGTAGAAGTCATAGATGCCCCCTTATATTACAACATTCTATATGGTTGTAGCTACACTTATGCGATGTCTGTTGTCCCTTATGTGGTCCACTGCAAGATGTCCTTCCCTCATAATGGAAAGATAGTCACCATTGACCAGTTGACATATTACGAACCGAAGTCTCAGACCTCCCCTGAGTCCACTATCTCTTTGGTGGCCAACAAGCGAACCGTCGATACTTTAACCAGTGTTTCACCTGAAGTCTACAAAGATTCCTCATTGCTAGGTACATTCCCTAGTCTTCCTCCTCCTGTCTCTGATCCCATCTCATCGAATGTTTGCATGATGCAATCATCTAGGGCTGCCCTCAAACGACCCGCCTCGGCTAGTCAACAGCCTCCTTTCCCTCTGCAACCTACTCCTAGCCCTTCGATTTAGCCTTTTGGACCTCCTCCCCCTTGCCCTACAGCTGGTACTCATGAGCCTCTTTACCCTCCTGGAATGGTTCCTCCAGGCCTTAACCATTTAGGAGTCGTCCCGCCTGGCCATTACCCCTCTAGTAAGATACCATTCCTAGCTCCCCCACCAGGAGTTTATACGACACCTGTCATGGCCACCCTCTCTCTTCCTAACTTGACCCTTGGGATTCCCGTCTGGTACCTTGATCCTCCAGCTGCTACCCCTCCATGTCAACCTAAACCTTATATTTCTTTGACCCCGGTTCAACTGTTTCCCATGACTTCTCCCACTGCAATAGTGCCTCAACCACCTCAAGAGGAACCACCTCCTGTTGCGACCGCTTCAGGTAAGAAGGGCAAAGCTCGTAGGAGGGCCTCCAAGGACAAGGCTACCCCGACATATGCTGCACCTCCCCTGCCTGCAAAGCCCTATGCTTTGTGCGATGTCGTCAGCCATGCCACCCATAGCTGTCTTGAACTGCCACGTATCAAGCCCATGGTTAAAGTTTCATTCCCTGAGTCTACGATCCCTGAAGCCTCTATTTCTTCCTCGACTGCAGCCAAGAATCCTAAAACTATTCACACTAACCAACCTTGTGCTATGTGTGATCTCCATGGCCATTATTCTCACCATTGTCCCCACCTGACGCATTATCGTGCCTTGTTAGAGGTAGTTCAGGAGTATGAGATTGAACAAAACCAATCTGCCTCTCCCGTATTTGCGCAGTATGTTGTAGGCCAGACTGAGGATTTACCCGATCCCATTGACATTCCCCCCTGATGTCAAGATGATGGATCCTGCAACCACCATCCTCTACCTTTCATCATCCATGAGACCCTTGGTGTAAGCTCCCTCTGAATCTTCCCCTGTTGTTTCGCTTGACCTCCCTTTAGCGATCACCCTGGGCTCAACATCAGTAGATCCCTTATCTGCTTGTTCTTCTGTCATCCCCCTTGATGATGTGCATGTGAACCTTTCTTCTCATCATGATGAGTTAGGTAACTTTGCTGTGTCATGTGGTGTCCCTTCCTCCAGTCACTCCATCTTCTATTGTGATGATGACATCATGGAATCCATGTCCACCCCTGACTTCTTCGTTCCCGACCATAAATGAAATGGCACCATCTGTGCCTATGGTGACTTTCGTGATCTCAGCGCAAGCTACACCTCCAGTAGCTCCCACACTCCACCTCATTGTCGGTGTGTGAGTAGTAGACATCCTACCCAGATCACTCCCTCCCGTGGAGTGCATTCGATTTATACTTTACGCTCAGGTTGCCAGCATTTTTCATCATCCTCCCATTTATTATCTTGTGGCACCTTTCATATGGACCTCCCGTCCACACCTTATATCAGTTTTGACGATGGTGCAAGTCGCTACTCCAAGAATCTAGCCTCAGCAGGTTGGGCCATTTTTACCCCCTTGCACTCCCTTGTTCTCTCGAACGGGGTATGCATTAGTACTGCTACCAATAATCAGGCCGAATATGATGCAATGCGAGGTTTATTATCCGATTCCCTTTCACATTGCATCCTCCACCTACATGTTCATTTAGATTCCTTGCTTCTTGTCATGCAATTGAATGGCGTCTATCGTGTGCATAATCCTATCATTTTTAGAAGATATTTACGAGTGAAGATTTTGATCCGTGAATTTAAATTCATTACATTCAGTCATGTACCTAGAGCACAAAATCACTATGTAGATAGAATTTCAAACCATATTCTAGATTGGCATTTAGCACACACATTTAACACAATACAATAACATAAAAATATCAAAACTATGCATACCCATAATATGCGTCGTATAAAATGTTTTAGAGTCCATCCACTCTGATACATATGACATGCCCATAGCATGTTACAAAACTCAAAACTGGGGGCACCACCTGCCCCTACACACTAATCACTATCTGGAGGATCCCGAGCTAATGGCTCTGCTCCTGCAGCTCGTAGATCATGCATACCTTGTCCAGCCATCACCATGCACCGCATGACCCCTCGCCACTCAGAGGGTAGACCAATACATGGCTCTATGTACTGGTCATCTAAGTCCTGCCAGCCGTGCTCTGAAACACCGGTTAGAAGCCTCTCACATCTATGATGGATGTCCTCCAGGAGGGTCGCTGCATCCTCATTTTGCTGCGCCCTCGGTCCATTAGGTCCTGCGGTCCCCAATACTGCAGGTCGTCCCATATATCCCACCGGTTTTACCGGTGTTGTATCTGCATACCAAAAGTGAAAGAATCAGTACCACATACAATATTCTAGACCTTTACTTGCACATAAAATATTAGCAATTTGTCACTTACCATCGGGCCCCCATATTTTACCAAGCGGCAATGGAAAATCCGGGTCCCCACAATAACTCATCCCAATATAGGGATAGTCATCTATATATAGTGGCATCTGATCCCAATGAAAAAAAAACTCGGGTTGGAACACCCGTCCAACCGCCCCACCTCCTCCTCTGCACAATAGTCACCCCCACCGGTGCATCTTAGGCTCTCTCGGGCCCCCATCTTGGAGCTGTATGTGAGGTCGAAGTGTTGGGATCTTCTCAAAGAAGAACGAGCACAAAACTGTACCATATGCACAGTCATGGTTCACTTGCCACTTGCATAGCGACAACGGTCGTTTCAATGACGACAACATCACTGGGCCCACCCATAGTAGGTCCCACTCAAAACACTCTCCACAAGAATTATCTCCCCTCCATTGATGTGGTGGAGTGCCTGGTTTCCCAGGATCCACAGCACGGGTCTCTATCCTCTCCAAATCCCCGATGGGTATCCCAGTCCCCTTGACTTGGAGACCTGGTTGAAAATGGCACTCTACAAACTCTATGATATTCCGCCCCCGCTGTAATACTGGCTGAGTATTCCATACCATCCCAAGTGGTGGGAGACCAGTCAGGAAATATATATCCTAGACCGTCAACTCGATCTGGTGCCCCTCCACTATAAAGACCTCATGGTCTGGATCCCAATAGCTAACAATCTGGGCCAATAAGGGTTCTCCACAAACTTGAGAACCCCAAACCTTGCCAATGCACTATGCACACCTTGATCCTCCTGGATCTCCGATCCTAATGCGCCCAGGTCTCTCTCTCTCCAGTTGATCCATAAATCTGCCATATCTACGCAAAACAATCATATTTTCAATGTATAGATAGGAAAGACTGTATCTCATCATAAAAACCCAGTGCTCAGCCAAAAAACAACATAGAAAATCCCCTACCTGACATGTCACACTTTTCAGGCCCAAACCTGGGATAGGTCACACTTTTTTGCTCAAAACTTGCTACCCAGGTCGCACTTTTCACCGCAAAAAGTGTGACCCAGCCATGAAGAGGAGAAAGGGTCTATTCTTGAGCCCTGGGGACCTAATCTGAACTTTCAATCCACTAAAAAGAAAGAGTAGGGTTAGGCCTCTTACCTGCAATTGACGAATCTCGATTCCAACGGTCGGTTTGTCCGCTACGATCGCCACAAGATTTAGGGCCTTCTCTCCTCTCTACTTTCACCACAGCTCCACATGCAAATGAGTGAATTTAGAGGGAAAATGTCTTATTAAAAGAGAAACCCTTGATTTTTCTTTCGCTTTCTGCGACCAAACCATTGTGCAGTTTGCCAAATCATATGTACCGTTGGAAATCTCTCATCGAGCCCTCAAATGGGTATCTATTAGTTTTTCATGATTTGATACTTCACCAGGACACATTTTTTCCAAGAAGGGTCACTTCACCACTCCTCAAAATCTAATTTCTTCACCTGCCACACTTGTACTTGGGGGCACCCCTTTTCCATCATACTTGTCCATGCTTGTGTCGATCTTCATCGTGAGTAACCATCATGTACTCATGTTTTCATGGTCCCCGTTGGACCTTTTTTTTTGTGGCAGCACCATCGAGTCGCCCTTGTTTAGAGCATCCGCGTTGAGTCATCATTGCATTCATGGAGTCTATCCCAAGTCCCTTTGTATCCCATTATATTCCTCCATCCTTCATTGCTTAGTTCCTCTCTCATGTCGCACATTATGGCCTTCAGTCCCACTGTCCCTTATCCCTCATGATATTGTGTCAATTGCTTCCGGGTCATCCATGCCCTTTATGCTCTAACAAAGGAAGTCGTCCATCCGCTACTCAGTACCCCCCATTTCGTCATCATCCATGGTGTCAATTTGTCAGTCACTCTACTATTTTCTCTCGTGCCTTAGTTGAGGATCCCTTATTGCCTCACCTATGGCGGACCTCCTTCTGTTGACATCGGCTCATTCATTCCGGAAGACAGGACTAGAGTGCGGTGTACCTTGGTTCCAGCTTCCACTCTTGTTCGGTGCCTTGGATTAGGCAAAGGGAATCCTTATTGACCTTTGACTTGATTTTTTCTCAGCTCCAGCTCCTTTCAGCATGATCGAGATCCGTATACTGGATGGTCTAGTGATGCAGCAGCTGAAATCAGTGATTCCCGGGTGTGTGTGAGATGTCTCAGCCCTCATGAGGGGGTGGCCCTACAGGTAGCCCCTGACATGCTCGGATGACCTCTTCTTTTCAGCCTTCGATGCAGCTCCATAGATTTGATGATGTCGGCCTCAGCTGCTTGCAGCACCTTTTTGATTGCATGTATCAATTAGATTTTCAGAGCCCTTTCCTGTTTACAGGGGCATATTGGTTTTATTTATATCTCATGTACTCAGATATTATTTTATAAGTCCTGGCTGTTATCCCAGGCACAATATGTATGTGGGATTCATTATCATGTTGTTTGTCTAGATCATGTTTATTCCAGCATGTACTATATTGTCCAGTCCCTTGCTTACTGGATGCCTTATTCTTTGTACTTTGTCTCAATGGGCATAGGTATGCCTCCCCCGTCGCCTATAGCACAGGTACTCACTCATAAAAGAGACTTGTCGCACCTATAAGTCTCACCTCCTCAAGGTCTAGTCCTTTCAGAACTTTGGTTTACCTTATATTTCTCTCTCTTTGACTTCCCCTTCGGTGTCTAGTGATTGAGTTCTTACAACGTACTTCGGTCATACGATTAGCTCCTAATGCTCGCATGCTGGGGGGCAATTTGTTACACCAGTTTTTGGTCATCTAACCTATTATCATTAGATGGACCCAAGTACACCATGTAAGACCAATTTTACCCTAAGTAAAATTGCGTTCACTATGAAAATAACTTAGTAAACCACCTTTATTAAGTTGTTTATGGTCTAAACAGGAAACCCCATGGGGAAATATTAAATAAACCTACATTTGCTTGATTTTAATCAAGGAATAATTAGTAAAACCACAGTTTAATTAAAATTCCTGGTTATATTTAACCCAAAACAAAGAAATTAATTAGATAAATCATTATTTATCTTATTATTTTCTAAGAATAATTATTTAAACCTTATTTAAATAATATTCTTTGTTAAATATGACTTAATCACCCTTAAATAATTAAATAAATCATTATTTATTTGATTATCACTCAACCACATCCTTAAAACGATAAATAAATCATTTATTTATTTATTATTTACAAATAAAGGGATTTGACCCAAGTCAAATTCCTTTTCCCTCCAACAAATATAATAAAATATTCCATAAAAGTGGATCTTGATTTGGTTAATAATATTTTAATTATGCACCAATATCTAGACTAACTCAATGTTTTATTCTAAATAGAAGGGTTTTCCCATTCATTTACCACCTTTTGTTGCCTAAATATCACTCTGGATCTATATTTTTGGTCTGACTATTGATCCACCATCATAGTCATATTTTGATACCATTTTTGTCTGAGTTTTCTACACCATCAAGAGAGAGGAATTTTAGATCTGAAGTGCTAAGGACTTACAAGAACCCATCGCATTGAGGAGAACTGGTAACACCCTTCTATGTTTTCCTCCCATGTGCCATTAATACAAAATTAATTCAACATATTCTTTTCTTGTCTATTGTATGCATCGAGTAAATCTTGTTTTTTCTACTCCTTAATGTCTTCTAATACATAGATCTAGATTTTTGTAGCATTTATCTTGATCACCTAACTGTAGATCTGAGGATATTGGCAGCCATCTTTTCTGTCAGGGTTGTTTGTTGTGCACAGCTAAAGTGGTCTTTTTTCGTACGCTTGGAATTAAGATTCATACTAACAACGGTTTATCTCAACCATTGACAAGATATATTTCTTTAACTGGTTGCACATGATGTTATATTGGATTGTAACACTGAGCATAGTATAATTGTGGCTTATTCTAAATATGTTTCTAGTGTTTCCTTATATAATTTATGGTATTGCTACCGTTGTCCCTAGATATTATGCTATCGTTGTCCCTAGAAATTATTCTATGTCCTCTTTAAGGAAAGTGCAACTGATAGTTTGATTCGTTACTTTGTTCTATATATGTATGCCTTTCTAAGGAAATTGCAGTGTTTAGTTTTATCATGCACATGTATACAACAAATTAGAGAAGACCATACATAATTTATGGTTGTAGCTATACTTGATTGTCTTACATAGACATCAAGAGAAACTAAATACTATGCAATTTGTGTAGCCTCAAATTGCATTGTCATAACATATTTCCATTCAAATATATGTTGTCCCACCATAATATTTTAGTTAATTGCTACGTGTTATTTCATCATGAATTTTTTCTACAAACTAATGGTATGTAAACTCAATATGTTTTCATTATGTATTCATGATGGGGCATGATATCATGTGTGATAGTTTATCTCAACCATTGACAAGACATATTTATTTAAATGGTTGTCCATGATGTTATATGTAATTGTAACACCGAGCATAATATTACTGTGGCTTATTATAAATACGTTTCTAGTGTTTCCTTTTATAAGTTATAGTATTACTACCATTGTCCCTAGATATTATGCTATCGTTGTCCCTAGAAATTATGTTATGCCCTCTTTAAGGACGGTGCAAATGATAGTTTTCTCCGTTACTTTGTTCTATCAACTTATGCCTTTCTAAGAACATTGCAGTGGTTAGTTTTCTCATGCACATGTATACAGTAGAATAGAGAAGACCATACCAAATTAATGGTTTTAGCTATACTTAACTGCCTTACACAGAAATCAAGAGAAACTAAAGACTATGAAATTTGTGTAGCCTCAAATTGCATTGTCAGAACATATTTCCATTCAAATATGTGTTGTCCCACCATAATATTTTGGTTAATTTCTACATGTTGTTTCATCATGACATTTTGCTACAAAATAATGGTATTTAAACTCAATATGTTGTCATTATGTATTCATGATGGGGCATGATATCAAGTGTGATAGTTTATCTCAACCATTTACAAGACATATTCCTTTAGCTGGTTGTGCATGATGTTATATGTGATTGTAACAGTGAGCATAGTATTACTGTGGCTTATTATAAATATGTTTCTAGTGTTTCCTTGTATAATTTTTGGTATTACTATCTTTGTCCCTAGATATTATGCTATCACTATCCCTAGAAATTATGCTATGCCCTCTTTAAGGACGGTGCAAATGATAGTTTGCTCTGTTACTTTGTTCTATCTACGTATGCCTTTCTAAAGACATTGTAGTGGTTAGTTTTCTCATGCAAATGTATATAGCAGAATAGAGAAGACCATACCAAATTATTGGATGTAGCTATACTTGACTAACTTACATAGACATCAAGAGAAACTAAAGACTATGCAATTTGTGTAGCCTCAAATTGCATTTTCATAACATATTTCCATTCAAATATGTGTTCTCCCACCATAATATTTTGGTTAATTTATACGTGTTATTACATCATGAATTTTTGACACAAAGTAATGGTATGTAAACTCAATCTGTTGTCATTATGTATTCATGATGGGGCATGATATCAAGTGTGATATTTTATCTCAACCATTGACAAGACATATTTCTTTAAGGGGTTGCGCATGATGTTATATCTGATTGTAACACTGAGCGTAGTATGATTGTGGCTTATTATAAATATGTTTCTAGTGTTTTCTTGTATATTTTCTGGTATTACTATTGTTGTCCCTATATATTATGCTATCACTGTCCCTAGAAATTATGTTATGCCTTCTTTAAGGACGGTGCAACTAATAGTTTGCTCTGTTACTTTGTCTATCTATGTATGCCTTTCTAAGGACATTGCAGTGGTTAGTTTTCTCATGCACATGTATATAGCATAATAGAGAAGACCATACCAAATTAATGGTTGTAGCTATACTTGATTGTCTTACATAGACATCAAGGGAAACTAAAGACTATGCAATTTGTGTAGCCTCAAATTTCATTGTCATAACATAATTCCATTCAAATATGTGTTGTCTCACCATAATATTTTGGTTAATTTCTACGTGTTATTTCATCATGAAGTTTTGATACAAACTAATGGTATGTAAAATCAATCTGTTGTCATTATGTATTCATGATGGGGCATGATATCAAGTGTGATAGTTTATCTCAACCATTGACAAGACATATTTCTTTAACTGGTTGCGCATAATGTTATATGTGATTGTAACACTAAGCATAGTATGACTATGGCTTATTATAAATATGTTTCTAATGTTTCCTTGTATAATTTCTGGTATTACTACCGTTTTACCTAGATATTATGCTATCATTGTCCCTATAAATTATGCTATGCTCTCTTTAAGGACGATGCAACTAATAGTTTGCTTCGTACTTTGTTCTATCTATGTATGCCTTTCTAAGGAAATTGCAGTGGTTTGTTTTATCATGCACATGTATACATCAGAATAGAGAAGACCATACCAAATTAATGTTTGTAGCTATACGTGACTGTCTTACATAGACATCAAGAGAAACTAAAGACTATGCAATTTGTGTAGCCTCAAATTGCATTGGCATAATATATTTCCATTCAAATATGTGTTATCCCACCATAATATTTTGGTTAATTTCTATGTGTTATTTCATCATGAATTTTTGCTACAAACTAATGGTATGTAAACTCAATCTACTGTCACTATGTATTCATGATGGGGCATGATATCAAGTGTGATAGTTTATCTCAACTATTGACAAGAAATATTTCCTTAACTGGTTGCGCATGATGTTATATTTGATTGTAACATTGAGCATAGTATGACTGTGGCTTATTATAAATATGTTTCTAATGTTTCCTTGTATAAGTTATGGTATTACTACCATTTTCCCTAGATATTATGCTATCGTTGTCCCTAGAAATTATGCTATGCTCTCTTTAAGGAAGATGCAACTAATAGTTTGCTTCGTTGCTTTGTTCTGTCTACGTATGCCTTTCTAAGGACATTGCAATGGTTCATTTTCTCATGCACATGTATACATCAGAATAGAGAATACCATACCAAATTAATGTTTGTAGCTATACTTGACTTTCTTACATAGACATCAAGATAAACTAAAGACTATACAATTTGTGTAGCCTCAAATTGCATTTGCATAACATATTGCCATTCAAATATGTGTTATCCCACCATAATATTTTAGTTAATTTCTACGTGTTATTTCATCATGAATTTTTGGTACAAACTAATGGTATGAAAACTCAATCTGCTGTCATTATGTATGCATGATGGGGCATGATATCAAGTGTGACAGTTTATCTACACCATTGATAAGATATATTTCTTTAACTGGTTGCGCATGATGTTATATTTGATTGTAACATTGATCATAGTATGACTATGGCTTAATATAAATATACAGTATTACTATTACTACCGTTGTCCCTAGATATTATGCTATCGTTGTCCCTAGCAATTATTCTATTCCCTATTTAAGGACAATGCAACTGATAGTTTGCTCCGTTAATTTGTTCTATATACATATGCCTTTCTAAGGAAATTTCAGTGTTTAGTTTTATCACGCAGATGTATACAAAAAAATAGAGAATACCATACCAAATTAATGGTTGTAACTATACTTGATTGTCTTACATAGACATCAAGACAAACTAAAGACTATGCAATTTGTGTAGCCTCAAATTGCATTGTCATAACATATTGCCATTCAAATATGTGTTTTCCCACCATAATATTTTGGTTAATTGCTACGTGTTATTTCATCCTGAATTTTTGCTACAAAATAATGGTAAACTCAATCTATTGCCATTATGTATTCATGATGGGGCATGATATCAAGTGTGATAGTTTATCTCAAACATTAACAAGACATATTTCTTTAACTGGTTGTGCATGATGTTATATGTGATTGTAACACTGAGCATATTATGACTATGGCTTATTATAAATATGTTTCTAGTGTTTCCTTGTATAAGTTCTAGTATTACTACCACTGTCCCTAGATATTATGCTATCGATGTCCCTAGAAATTATGTTATGCCCTCTTTAAGGATGGTGCTACTGTTACTTTGCTATGTTACTTTGTTCTATCTACGTATGCCTCTCTAAGGACACTGCAGTGGTTAATTTTCTCATGCACATGTATACAGGAGAATAAAGAATACCATACCAAATTAATGGATGTAGCTATACTTGACTAACTTACATAGACATCAAGAGAAACTAAAGACTATGCAATTTGTGTAGCCTCAAATTGCATTGTTTAAAAGCTAAGAAAAATAAATCAGCAGAAGGACAAGATTGATTCCATGTCATTAGTCATTGTAAAACTATGTGCAAATTCTCGGGCTGCCTACTGTAATCTAGGACAAAGACACTGATCAGTTAACAACAGTATGAAGCATGAAAAATTATGCTAAAAGCTATGATTTCAGAAATATGACAAAACAGAATTGAAAGCAACTTATCTAGAAAATATGCAAAACCTCCTTGAATAGCAGGGGCCCTCTGCTACCAATTTGGGGTAATCCTTCTTCATATCCTTAAAATTGTAATCAAAACACCATCAAGGAACTTCTTTATTGAAAAACTTCACAAATCTACATCCCATTCCATCTTAAGATTTGTTACAAAACACTCTCTATTTTCCTTCTCCTATTTTTCACTATTTTTTCACTACCTTCTCATTACTCATGATAGGAGAAAGCTTCTCCTATTTATACAAAATATGAGGAGTTATCTCATTAATGGGAGTCCATGAATCTCTCCCTCCATCTCTAGAGTTACAATCAAAATAGGAAATGATAAGACACATGTCTTTCTAGAGTTTCAACACAACTTTAAGGAATGAGACACATATCCTCTTAGAGTTTCAATACAACAAGGAAGTGAGACACATATCCTCTTGATCCCATGATCTTCTCCAATCAAATTCGAATTTGGCCTTAGAGTGCCACATAAGGGTCTTCTAGAAGTATCCTTTTTGATCTACACATGTCACAAAACTCATAACACATATATAGATATATGAAACTATGTTAATTTTCTAGTTTCTAATCATAAATTCACTTTAAATACATAAAATAAATAACTTTGGAAAACAAGGATCCTAACCCATATATTTATGAAAATGGTTACTTGATGTAGGGTTTTAGGTCAGATGGCTATGAAATAAAAGCTAAATGGTTATGACATAATGGAAATATGTATGAATATGGAAAACACTTTTGAGACTCAACAGTCCCTAGATATTATGCTATCGTTGTCCCTAGAAATTATTCTATGCCCTATTTAAGGACAGTGAAACTGATAATTTGCTCCGTTAATTTGTTCTATATACATATGCCTTTCTAAGGAAATTGCAGTGTTTAGTTTTATCACGCAGATGTATACAAAAAAATAGAGAATACCATACCAGATTAATGGTTGTAACTATACTTGATAAATATTTCAAAAACCAGGTCCGAGCTCCCGATCTTCACGATTTTTAGCCTCAAATTGCATTGTTATAACATATTGCCATTCAAATATGTGTTGTCCCACCATAATATTTTGGTTAATTTCTATGTGTTATTTCATCATGAAGTTTTTATAAAAACTAATGGTATGTAAACTCAATCTGTTTTCATTATGTATTCATGATGGGGCATGATATCAAGTGTGATAGTTTATCTCAACCATTAACAAGACATATTTCTTTAACTAGTTGTGCATGATGTTATATTTGATTATAACACTAAGCATAGTATGACTGTGGCTTATTATAAATACGTTTCTAGTGTTTCCTTGTATAATTTTTGGTATTACTAATGTTTTCCCTAGATATTATGCTATCGTTGTCCCTAAAAATTATGTTATGCCCTCTTTAAGGATAGTGCAACTGATAGTTTTCTTCGCTACTTTGTTCTATCTACGTATGCCTTTCTAAGGACATTACAGTGGTTAGTTTTCTCATGCACATGTATACAACAAAATAGAGAATACCATACCAAATTAATGGTTGTAGCTATACATGACTGTCTTACATAGACATCAAGAGAAACTAAAGACTATGCAATTTGTGTAGCCTCAAATTGCATTGTCATAACATATTGCCATTCAAATATGTGTTGTCCAACCATAATATTTTGGTTAATTTCTATGTGTTATTTCATCATGAAGTTTTGCTACAAACTAATGGTATGTAAACTCAATCGGTTGTCATTATTTATTCATGATGGGGCATGATATCAAGTGTGATAGTTTATCTCAACCATTGGTAAGATATATTTCTTTAACTAGTTGCGCATGATGTTATATTTGATTGTAACGTTGAGCATAGTATGATTGTGGCTTATTATAAATATTATTCTAGTGTTTCCTTATATAATTTCTAGTATTACTACCACTGTCCCTAGATATTATGTTATTGTTGTCCCTAGAAATTATTCTATGCCCTCTTTAAGGACAGTGCAACTGATAGTTTGCTCTGTTACTTTGTTCAATATACATATGCCTTTCTAAGGAAATTGCAGTGTTTAGTTTTATCACGCAGATTTATACAACAGGATAGAGAATACCATACCAGATTAATGGTTGTAGCTATACTTGATTGTCTTACATAGACATCAAGAGAAGCTAAATACTATGCAATTTGTGTAGCCTCAAATTGCATTGTCATAACATATTGCCATTCAAATATGTTTTCTCCCACCATAATATTTTGGTTAATTGCTACATGTTATTTCATCATGAATTTTTGCTACAAAATAATGGTATGTAAACTCAATCTGCTGTCATGTATTCATGATGGGGCATGATATCAAGTGTGATAGTTTATCTCAACCATTAACAAGACATATTTCTTTAACTGGTTGCACATGTTGTTATATGTGATTGTAACATTGAGCATAGTATGACTATGGCTTATTATAAATATGTTTCTAGTGTTTCATTGTATAATTTCTGGTATTACTAACATTTTCCCTAGATATTATGTTATCGACATCCCTAGAAATTATGTTATGCCCTCTTTAAGGATTGTGCAACGGATAGTTTGCTCCGTTACTTTGTTCTATCTACGTATGCCTTTCTAAGGACGTTGCAGTGGTTAGCTTTCTCATGCACATGTATACAACAGAATAGAGAAGACCATAACAAATTAATGGTTGTAGCTATACTTGATTGTCTTACATAGACATCAAGAGAAACTAAAGACTATGCAATTTGTGTAGCCTCAAATTGCATTGTCATAACATATTTCCATTGAAATATGTGTTCTCCCACCATAATATTTTGGTTAATTTCAGTTTTATTTCATCATGAAGTTTTGATACAAACTAAATGTAAACTCAATCTGTTGTCATTATCTATTCATGATGGGGCATGATATCAAGTGTGATAGCTTATCTCAACCATTGACAAGATATATTTCTTTAACTGGTTGCACATGATGTTATATGTGATTGTAACACTGAGCATAGTATGACTGTGGCTTATTATAAATATGTTTCTAGTGTTTCCTTGTATAAGTTTTGGTATTACTACCGTTTTCCCAAGATATTATGCTATCGTTGTCCCTTGAAATTATGCTATGTTTTCTTTAAGGACGATGCAACTAAGAGTTTGCTTCGTTACTTTGTTCTATCTACGTATGCCTTTCTAAGGACATTGCAATGGTTAGTTTTTGCATGCACATGTATACATCAGAATAGAGAAGACCATACCAAATTAATGGTTGTAGCTATACTTGACTGTCTTACATAGGCATCAAGAGAAACTAAATACTATGCAATTTGTATAGCCTCAAATTGCATTGGCATAACATATTGCAATTCAAATATGTGTTATCCCACCATAATATTTTGGTTAATTTCTACATGTTATTTCATCATGAATTTTTGATACAAACTAATGGTATGTAAACTCAATCTATTTTCATTATTTAATCATGATGGGGAATGATATCAAGTGTGATACTTTATCTCAACCATTGACACGACATATTTCTTTAAATGGTTGTGCATGATGTTATATGTGATTGTAACACTGAGCATAGTATTACTGTGGCTTATTATAAATATGTTTCTAGTGTTTCCCTTTATAAGTTCTGGTATTGCTACCATTTTCCCTAGGTATTATGATATCAATGTCCCTAGAAATTATGTTATTCCCTCTTTAAGGATAGTGAAACTGATAGTTTGCTCCGTTACTTTGTTTATCTGCATATGCCTTTCTAAGGAAATTGCACTGGTTAGTTTTCTCATGCACATGTATACAACATAATAGAGAAGACCATAGCTAATTAATGGTTGTAGCTATACTTGACTATCTTACATAGACATCAAGAGAAACTAAGGACTATGAAATTTGTGTATCCTCAAATTGCATTGTTATAACATATTGCCATTGAAATATGTGTTCTCCCACCATATTACTTTGGTTAATTGCTACATGTTATTTCATAATGAATTTTTGCTACAAACTAATTGTATTTAAACTCAATATGTTGTCATAATGTATTCATCATGGGGCATGATATCAAGTTTGATAGATTATCTCAACCATTGACAAGACATATTTCTTAAACTGGTTGCCCATGATGTTATATGTGATTGTAACACTGACCATAGTATTACTGTGGCTTATTATATATATGTTTCTAGTGTTTCCTTGTATAAGTTCTGGTATTATTACCGTCGTCCGTAGATATTATTCTATCGTTGTCCCTAGAAATTATGCTATGCCCTCTTTAAGGACGGTGCAACTGATAGTTTTCTCCATTACTTTGTTCTATCTATGTATGCCTTTCTAAGGAAATTGCAGTGGTTAGTTTTCTCATGCACATGTATACAACAGAATAGAGAAGACCATACCAAATTAATGGATGTAGTTATACTTGACTATCTTACATAGACATCAAGAGAAACTAAAGACTATGCAATTTGTGTAGCCTCAAATTGCATTGTCATAACATATTTCCATTCAAATATGTGTTGTCCCACCATAAATTTTTGGTTAATTTCTACGTGTTATTTCATCATGAATTTTTGTACAAAATAATGGTATGCAAACTCAATCCGTTGTCTTTATGTATTCATGATGGGGCATGATATCAATTGTGATAGTTTATCTCAAACATTGATAAGACATATTTATTTCACTCGTTCCGCATGGTGTTATATGTGATTGTAACACTGAGCATAGTAATGATTGTGGCTTATTATAAATATGTTTCTATTGTTTCCTTGTATAAGTTCTGGTATTACTACTATTTTCCCTAGATATTATGCTATCGTTGTCCCTATAAATTATGCTATGGCCTCTTTAAGAATGGTGCAACTGATAGTTTGCTCTGTTACTTTTTTCTATCTGCGTATTCCTTTCTAAGGAAATTGCAGTGGTTAGTTTTCTCATGCACATGTATAAAACAGAATAGAGAATACCATACCAAATTAATGGTTGTAGCTATACTTTACCGTCTTACATAGACATCAAGAGAAACTAAAGACTATGCAATTTGTGTAGCTTCAAATTTCATTGTCATAACATATTTCCATTCAAATATGTGTTGTCCCACCATAATATTTTGGTTAATTGCTACATGTTATTTCATCATGAATCTTGGCTACAAACTAATGGTATGTAAACTCAACTTGTTGTCATTATGTATTCAGGAAGGGGCATGATATCAAGTGAGATAGTTTATCTCAACCATTGACAAGACATATTTCTTCAACTGGTTGGGTATGATGTTATATGTGATTGTAACACTGAGCATAGTATTATTGTGGTTTATTATAAATATTTTTCTAGTGTTTAATTGTATAAGTTCTGGTATTACTTCCATTTTCCCTAGATATTATGCTATCGTTGTCCCTAAAAATTATGCTATGCCCTCTTTAAGGATAGTGCAACTGATAGTTTTCTCTGTTACTTTGTTCTATATACTTATGCCTTTCTAAGGAAATTGCAGTGGTTAGTTTTCTTATGCACATGTATACATCAGAATAGAGAATACCATACCAAATTAATGGTTGTAGCTATACTTGAATTTCTTACATAGACATGAAGAGAAACTAAAGACTATGCAATTTGCGTAGCCTCAAATTGCATTTTCATAACATATTGTCATTCAAATATGTGTTGTCCCACCATAATATTTTGGTTAATTGCTACATGTTGTTTCATCATGAAGTTTTTCTACAAACTAATGGTATTTAAACTCAATATGTTGTCATTATGTATTCATGATGGGGCATGATATCAAGTGTGATAATTTATCTCAACCATTGACAAGACATATTTCTTTAACTAGTTGCGCATGATGTTATATGTGATTGTAACACTGAGCATAGTATTAATGTGGCTTATTATAAATATGTTTCTAGTGTTTCCTTGTATAAGTTTTTTTATTACTACCGTTGGCCCTAGATATTATGCTATCGTTGTCCCTAGAAATTATGCTATGCCCTCTTTAAGGACGGTGCAACTGATAGTTTGCTCCGTTACTTTGTTCTATCTACATATGCCTTTCTAAGGACATTGCAGTGGTTATTTTTCTTATGCACATGTATACAAGAGAATAGAGAAGACCATACCAAATTAATGGATGTAGATATACCTAAATAACTTACATAGACATCAAGAGAAACTAAAGACTATGCAATTTGTGTAGCCTCAAATTGCATTGCCATAACATATTTCCATTCAAATATGTGTTGTCCCACCATAATATTTTGGTTAATTTCTACGTGTTATCTCATCATGAATTTTTGAGACAAAATAATGGTATGTAAACTCAATCTGTTGTCATTATGTATTCATGATGGGGCATGATATCAAGTGTGATAGTTTATCTCAACCATTGACAAGACATATTTCTTTAACTGGTTGCGCATGATGTTATATCTGATTGTAACACTGAGCATAGTATGACTGTGGCTTATTATAAATATGTTTCTAGTGTTTTATTGTATAATTTATGGTATCACTACCGTTTTCCCTAGATATTATGCTATCGTTGTCCCTAAAAATTATGTTATGCCCTATTTAAAGATAGTGCAACTGATAGTTTTCTTCGCTACTTTGTTCTATCTACGTATGCCTTTCTAAGGACATCGCAGTGGTTAGTTTTCTCATGCACATGTATACAACAGAATAGATAATACCATACCAAATTAATGGTTGTAGCTATACTTGATTGTCTTACATAGACATCAAGAGAAACTGAAGACTCTGCAATTTGTGTAGCCTCAAATTGCATTGTCATAACATATTGCCATTCAAATATGTGTTTTCCCACCATAATATTTTGGTTAATTTCTACATGTTATTTCATCATGAAGTTTTGCTACACACTAATGGTATGTAAACTCAATCTGCTTTCATTATGTGTTCATTATGGGGCATGATATCAAGTGTGACAGTTTATCTCAACCATTGATAAGACATATTTCTTTAACTGGTTGCGCATGATGTTATATTTGATTGTAACAGTGAGAATAGCATGAATGTGGCTTATTATAAATATGTTTCTAGTGTTTCCTTGTAAAATTTCTGGTATTACTACCGTTGTCTCTAGATATTATGCTATCGTTGTCCCTAGAAATTATTCTATGCCCTCTTTAAGGATGGTGCAACTGATAGTTTGTTCCGTTACTTTGTTCTATATACGTATGCCTTTCTAAGGAAATTGTAGTGTCTATTTTTATCATGCACATGTATAAAATAGAATAGAGAAGACCATACCAGATTAATGGTTGTAGCTATACTTGACTGTCTTACATAGACATCAAGAGAAACTAAAGACTATGCAATTTGTGTAGCCTCAAATTGCATTGTCATAACATATTGCCATTCAAATATGTGTTGTCCCACCATAATATTTTGGTTAATTTCTACGTGTTATTTAATCATGAATTTTTGCTACAAACTAATGGTATGTAAACTCAATCTGTTGTCATTATTTATTCATGATGGGGCATGATATCAAGTTTGATAGTTTATCTCAACCAATGACAAGACATATTTCTTTAACTGGTTGCGCATGATGTTATATGTGATTGTAACACTGAGCATAGTATGACTATGGCTTATTATAAATATGTTTCTAGTGTTTCCTTGTATAAGTTCTGGTATTACTACCATTGTCCCTAGATATTATGCTATCGTTGTCCATAGAAATTATGCTATGCCCTCTTTAAGGACGATGCAACTAATAGTTTTCTCCATTACTTTGTTCTATCTACGTATGCCTTTCTAAGTACATTGGAGTGGTTAGTTTTCTCATGGACATGTATACAATAGAATAGAGAAGACCATACCGAATTAATGGTTGTAGCTATACTTGATTGTCTTACATAGACATCAAGAGAAACTAAATACTATGCAATTTGTGTAGCCTCATATTGCATTGTCATAACATATTGAAATTCAAATATGTGTTGTCACACCATAATATTTTGGTTAATTGCTACGTGTTATTTCATCATGAAGCTTTGCTACAAACTAATGGTATGTAAACTCAATCTGTTGTCATTATGTATTCATGGTGGGGCATGATATCAAGTGTGATAGTTTATCTCAACCATTGACAAGACATATTTTTTTAATTGGTTGTGCACGATGTTATATGTGATTGTAACACTGAGCATAGTATACTGTTACAAAATGTGTTATCTTTAATTATTCATTTTGGGGAAAGGTTTCATGTGTAATTCTCCCTTCCAACATAGGGAATGATATAACACTGAGAATAGTATATTGTTACAAAATGTTCTATCATTAATTATTCATGTGGGGGTGAGGTTTCATGTGTAATTCTTCATTCCAGCACAGGGTATGATGTAAAATGTGAAGCCTTTGATTCATTACTAGGCAGAATGCATTCTTAGAATAGCATGTTTCTATGTGTTCTGTTACTTATGTTGGTTTTCCCACCATGCATTTAGAAGCTATTATATGTGTTTTAGTAATGTGCATTAAGGTTCTACAAGTACCAAAATTGGTTAAAAAACAATTGGTGTATCTGCTGCACCTCTGTTCCTAGCATTTTTGTTAAGTTCTCTTGACCTATTCTCGTTAAGTTCATTTGCACGACTATTGAATCTTATATATATATATATATATATATAGTAGTGAATAAAAGTTCAATATATGGCAGTTGACAAAGTATATGGGTTTCATCTTCAATGGCATGCTCCCATGTATAGTGATTAATGATGTGTTGTGCACGTTAACTCACCACATGGCATGCAATTGCTTTAATTCTAGTTTCCTTTCAAGTTTTCCTATCTATAATTTTAACTCATTCTGTAGCAACTGGAGAACATCATTCTCTAACCATAAATTCTTCAAGGTTAAATATCTCAAGTTCAAATCTAGTTGCAATGACATTATGTATATAGTTCGTAAGAAATATGATCTATATGTGACATTATGCATATAGTTCATAAGAAATGTGATCCTTTGAATGGGAAAGATAGATGGTTAAGGATGTTTGCATTGCTGGTGTTTAACATTTATTTAAGAAATGTGATCCTGTAAAAGGAAAAGATAGTTGGTTAAGGATGCTTGCATTGCTGGTGTATAACATTTTCATCAGAAGTCAAATTGTTAATGTATTATATGTAAATTCTATGGCATATTATCTTCTAATGAGGGGAGTTGGTTGATATTTTAGTCATATCCAATATATGGATTCCAGAAACCATCTTTTGTACAAATAAACGAACTCCACCACTGTCACAACCAAGCATACCAAAATCAGATTTCCACAAGCAAATAGAGTTATCACTCACAACAGATTGAGTAGTTAGAGCCTGAGGATAATGAGGTCAAGAAGGAAGATTCTATGATTAATATGTATAAGAGGGACCACCATACCGATATAATCGCTGATATGTACACTTGATGACTAGAGGGAAATTCATAACCCAGGTTTTAGATTACACGGAATCTACACTCACCGAGGTTTTAACCTGGACTATTTGCATGGCAGCACCTCATCCTAATCAATAAACCACATCCAAACAGAAAAGGATATCAATCTCTCTGCGTGCAGGCTATGTTCTTCTGATATGAAAATTTTCCTCATAAATTATTTTCCACTTGTGGAGAATAAATGTTGGTCACTTGGGATTGGGAGGGGCAGTTGCAGATAAGTGAAGTGTTGCAGGGTTCAGCTTATCAGAGGATCTATGGTGAAAGTTTGAAATACACACATTGGTAAGGGCAGCAAACATGAGTCTACACAGTGAAGAGCCTCTAGGATTAAGGGATGAAAGGGATACATCAGTATGGGCAGCAAACAAGAGTCTATACAGTGAAGAAGGGTTATGTTGTCACTTTTCTACAAGAATGACCATAGGTGGTGGCTCAAGACACTGTGGAAATTGAAAGTCCCTCATAAAGCCAGAATCTTATTGTGGCTTATCTTGAAAAACAAGGTCCTATTTTGCATCTTCAGAAGTTGGGGTGACAAGGGTCAAGTCTATGCTACCTATATAAGGAAAGCACTAAATTAGAAAATCACTTGTTCTTCAAGTGCCATATCACTAAGGAATTCTGGGCAGCTACAAAAGGATTCAAGGAAAGGAGAGGTAGTTGGAAGGGGATTTTATTGATGAAGCCCTGCAAATTTGGTTGCAGAATAATGAAATAATAAATAGACATAGTTCCCTTGCAATATTTTTCTTATGGGTTAGGACATATTTAATAATAAAATGTGCACACCATTATATATGCCATTCGAGGTTCAAAATACTCATCCCATCTTAAATAAAAATTCCAAGGAGAAGTCAAGAAGTTCTCTTTCCACTATGGATCTTGATCGATTTGTTCTTTTTGGATTTTTTTCACAGCGCTTCAAGGGACAATCTAGGGACCAGAGAAGAAGGTAGCACCCCATTATTGTAGAAACTGGAAGGTAATATGTTGATTTTTGGATGTGGAACAGATAGAGGATTTAACAACTTAGCAGAATCCAGAGAAGTTTACCTTCTGATGGCACTTGCTTTAGAATTTGGGGGCTCAATGTTCACACTTGTTGGGGACTCTTAGTCGATCATATTGTGGATTAAAGGGTCAGTAGAAGTTAGGAATATGGGGCTGATAGAGGTTATAAAAAGAGAGAAAAGGTCCCGACTCTCTCCTTCAAGTTTATACAATGTCACTGTATGTGCTTATGTAAAAAATACGTGTTTTCAAATAAAATTTGTCCGGCTTCTATTGATATTTGGCGGTGGCCAAATAACAATGGTTGAAAACTTCGTTGGATAAATGCTTAGTCCATCATGGTTCACACAAAAATCCAAGATAATCAAGTTCCTTATACCCAAATGCACACTTCTTCATGTTCACAAATAACTTGTCATGTGTTGCAAACCCTTGGTTTGGTCATCCAAGGTCTAGTTGAAAAGTAATAAGTCGAAGTACACAATTAGAGTTGAGTCAATATGTGGTTGTAGCACTTTTTTCATCATCCCATGAATGTTTCAAGGCCATTGGTAACATTTAATGGAATCAATGGCCATGCAAGCAGTTGTCACATATTGAAATATGTCTTCCACGTAACCTTTGTATTCATAGAGATTTGATGATAACTAGACTTTAGGTTGCTCTTACTGAAATATTTGTCTCCCTAAAGTTGATTTAATAGGTTGTCAATGTGTGATAATGGATATTAGTTCTTTATTATGATTATGCTCAAGATTAGATGGTCCACGCACATTCTCCATGTGCCATCATTCTTTGAAGCTAGAACTATGGCGGATCCACATGGTAGTTCCAAAAACATAGAGATCAAACATTGTCCTTACCCATTGGTAGCTCTAAAAACATAAAAAAATGTCTTTATCTCTCAAAAGCCCTAGATACTAGTAAAAAATAAATTGAATAAAATCCATTTCATATCAGCAAGCAATAAAAGCTACGATGGTTTGGTTTTGACCTCTTTAGGACACAAAAAAAATGATGTAAATAAGGCCAAAATTGAGGTAGATTTAGGGTCTAAAATTTCTTATAAGTTTGTAAATGTTTGACTCAATAAATCAACTCTCAAATAAAGGTTTTAGTACTATGTTTTATTTCTGGTTTTAGTTCCATTTGAGGAATCCATCGATAGTACATTTTGAATCAAGGTGTTTCATCGCAATAGCAAGAGTTATTCATGTTTTTTGGAGCTTTGAATTGAAAGTGCATACCTTGCTTCCTTGATCTTTTTTTCATAATAAACCAATATGTTTGTGGAATTTTACTTACTTTTTCATTTATTTATGTGCAAAAACATATGGACTTCTCTTATAAAATTGCTACCGATGAAGAGAAATATGTCATTGGCATTGTCAAGTGTCAAGAAGGTTGTACATTTGTTGAAATCTGTGATGAAATTGTGGATGATGGAATCGTTGAATACCCTTTTGATTTTATCCAAAATGGATTAGCTTTAAATAAAAAGCAATAGAAGAAATGGAAATTTTATACAACACTTTTAGGCATCAAGAGGAAACTAGGCACATTTGATGCGGAAACAAAGGGTTCAAATGCAGTGGAAACAATACTAATCTTTGAAAACATTGAAGATAATGTGGAGGAACCTATGCATAAACAACCAAGAATTGAAAATATGCCTTTGTCGGTGGAAGAAGCCACAATTTTTGATCCTTGTGTATTGGCATCTTGGGAAAAAAAGTGAAAATTTTAATGGAAGAGTTTGTGAATGATAAACTTACTCTCAAAGTATATTCAGAAAAGGGAGAATCTAAAATAAAGATCCATTGTGAAATTTGTGGCATTGATTATGGAACAGGTGATGTATCCTTGGTAGCGCGAACAATGTGCAACTTCAAAAACCATCATATGAAAACAGGGCCCCATCAACAACGCCTTTCAATGCCAAGTGGTAGTGAAATTCCTTCATGTAACAAAGTACAACAAACAACGGTGGTTGGAGACCAATTTCATATTGATCAAGCAATCAAACTTCTAGATGATTTCACCAAGACACAAGAGCCTAATTTGCTTAAGGTGGTGGAAGAAACATTTGCAGACTATAAGAACATGAAAAAAGTGAGAGTCGAATGCACACGATGCAATAAATGGATTTTTTTAGTGTCGACAAGTGGTAATACTGTCAATACTCTAAATGAACACATGAAATCAAAAAAGCACACTACTACTACTACAAATGAGGATTCACATCATGAGACTGGGTTGAAGAGTGGCACAGTTGGGAAACCTAAAAAGCCTACCAATGATAAGTCCCAACAAAGTTTGACTAGGTTCTTAGTGCCATCATCACCATCAGTGTTACATAGGGGTTCTACAAGTGAAAATACTTCTACTTCAGGTGAGTTAATCAGTGGTTAATTAATAGTTTAGAGTAAAATTGAATATGAATTTGTATATTATTTTATTTATCTTACTTCTAATTTATTTGTTTTTTCTTGCTCAATTGTCTCCCTTGTTACTACAATGTTGGGGGTATTGGTATCCTTATATAGATATAAATGGGGAGAGATTGGAAATAAAGTTCCTAATGGATGATCAAAGGGGTGGAAAATTATGGGCCATAGAGAAGCATACCAAGATCATGTTATGTTATGAGGATATTGAATGTCGTATTGATGATACATATAGAAATATTCATTGCCAGAGGGGTTCTGAAATAGGGATCCCTTTTGATTCATTAACATGTAGATTTTGTAAGTTGGTTCCAGAATGTAATGACTTTAGGCTGCGATTATATCATGAATCAAGGTGCACAAATAAAAGAAGTGAACAAGATACAGGAAAAGGTAGAAGATAGGACTATTTGATTCAAAATGAATTGAAGAATGTTGCAAGGGTTACAAATGCTAACCATAGATCAACAATGCGATCTCTTTGGTGGGAGAGGACAAAGGTTGCTACACTCTCTATTTGAATGAGATATCTAAAGGAAAAGTTGTTTTCATCGGCAGAAAGGAAGGATGTCTTTAGGTTTTTTTAAGGATTTTTGTGATGCACATAAGTAAAGAAAATTACAAGGCAAAGATGTAGTTTTGGAATTTTTCAAGGATATATTTCATAACTTGATTCATGAAAAAGTAGGGAAAAGGTATAGTACATCCACAAAATCCCTTTATGAGATGATCAAGTTATGGGGAGGTCCTGGATTACATAACTTTATTATCTTGAATCTAGATGGTCCTTCAATATCTACAACTTTAAGGCAAGTTACAAAGTCATTGAAATATATCCCATGGGAGCACGAGCACATTTTTGAGGCTGTCGAAAAAATTTATGCTTATTATAAAGCCAAACATGGTATATATGGACCAATTCCTGTATGCCTTGCTGAAGATGAAAAATTGTGAAAAAATATGTTAGGTGGGTAGCACAAAGCAATACACTGGTGGGGTATTGTGATTTGAAAGAAGAACATCAATTCCAATCACATTTCTTGGTGACAGTTGGTGAGGGAGATGTAGGCTATGAGATTATAAAAATTTCTTTTAAAAATAATGTTATTGGGCATTATGCACGTGTTATTATTGCAAAACCTTTACATGAAATAATTCCTCGTTTGGTTGTGGTTGTTCATCCAACACGCAATAAATTCAATGCAATTTTTTTATTATCAATAATTGGAAAAGGTAGAATTTATGTGTAAGAAACACGTAGAAAAAAATATGGGACCGATTGCTTGTCATTCCTCGGATGGGGATAGAAGAAGAAGGCAACTTGCGTTGAAAGATTATTCTTCAACATCAAGTCTTAGAAATCAAATTCCTTGGGAAGGGTGGAGGCTAACTAGGTTGTACAGTGGTTGCAATGTAACAGGATTTCATGACCAATATTACATCCACAACGGCAAAAAGCTAGTGAATCCTTTGTTTAGTGGTCGACGAGAATTGGTTTTAGGAAATGATTGCATAAGTTTTGGCCATGTCATAATTGTTTATCACACTTTTAAAGTGGATGATCACAAGCTTAAGTGTGAAGATATAGAGAGGATGGATCGACAAAATTGGGGTTCTTCACAATGCATTGCTTCAAGGCATGTTCATAGGTGTTTTAAAGAGTTGAGAAGTACACCAAGTGGAAAGTTAGAGAGGAAACTAGCTACAAAGACTTACTTAATGATTGTTATTGACTACATTGACATATTTATGTCTCATAGTTTGGGCCTCTAGGAAAGAGTGTGAAATGCTTCACGAGTTCATCATTTCTTTGCATTATGGTTATGTTGGGTACAAAAATAATCTCATACTAATGTCAATATAAATTTCATCAGCAAAGAGGCATATCAAGATGTGAGAATTTCTTGCCATTTTGCAGTTTTTTTGATAATATTGTTTCGAGATCAATACTCTAACTTGCCATGTGTTTTGAACTTGACCGGGTCAGATGTATGTGAGAAAATCTTTAGAAAGTTGGTAGGATGGTTGGAGTGGAGAGGGCCTATGATTTCACTGACTTGCTTCATGTTGTTGGAACCTTTAATAGATTTTTTGAAGAAGAATCAAATTCTCAAGGGCTTCATTTTAATAAATCCCATAAGAAGCAAGAAAACATTTGGAATAAATTACACCAAGAAACAATACAAGACATTGACATATTGTCGCAATATGATCCAATATCCACAGATGCTAATATTTTAGAAGCCCTTAAGATTGGATTGAAAGATGCACAAGACACTTTATCAACTCTTGGAATGAAATCAAAAAATTACAATCAATGTTCTTGGTCGGTTAAACCATGGATAGAGGATAAATATTATCCAACATTCCAAATTGTGGATTAAGTAGTTGATGATTCTCCACCGAGATGTTCCAACTCTATATTTCAATCTTCATCTTCATTGGTACACAATGAAAGTGAATTGAAAATAATGGAAAGTGAGTGGAGACATGAGTTGGATGAAACTTTAGATTCCGCTGATGAAAATGTAAGAAAAACTATAAAACCAGTGGTGAATCTTGATGGTAAAGATATGTTCAAAACATGTTTGGTTAGTCAGTTGAATGGAAATCCAACATTATCCAAAGATAGGTTGAAAAAAGTGAGAAGTGGGGTCTACTTTAGGCGAGATGGGAAGACTCTACAAAAGGGTGTTTCAATTGGCTTTGGTATTGGATAAAATTGTAGGGTGTTGTTTGAAAACAACTCAATTCCCCCCACTGAACGTACTGCAAGAAAAGGTGTTCCTCGAAGTACGAAACAAGGTTTTTCTTGTGGAATGTGATGCATTGGAAGGGTCCAAATAATAAGGAAGAAGGATGGTAATAGGGTGTTTGATTACCATAATGACATTGACCTTTTGGATAGATTAGAAGGCATCGAGCTTCAATTATTTTGTTATAGTAGAATAAAGGGGCAGCGCATGTATAAGTATGATTTAAATGATCATGATTTTGTACAACTTGAATCTGTTATAGAAATCGCAAACTTATCTACAATGCTAAGAATGATACATACAAATTAGAAGAAAGTGATTACAAAGTTTTTTCAGATTTTATGAAAAATTTGAACAAGGTTAATTTTCAAAACATTCTACTTTCACTTTCCTTATGTATTTCCATATGTTGGATTATTTATAAATAGTTTTTGGTTGTTTTTTTGTTGATTTGTTTGTATGAATCTGATGTTATTTTTGTACTTTTTAACTTTAGGTATAATGAATACTTCAAATGGTGAATGTTCGAGATAACTCAACCTTTTTTTGCTACCTACTTTTTGGTGTAAGTTTCTTTCACTAGCCATTCATCTTTTTGTAGTTGTGTTTCATTCAAACATTAATTTGGTATTTCTTCCATAAAAAAATATAACTGCATACCTATATAGCTATATGTACCCCTTACCTCAACACATATATACAATTTGAAGATAATGGTGTCACTTACCTAAACACTTATGTTGGATGCCTTACGTCACTGTGGTTCTTCTGAAGTTGGTCCATTTAATCACGAAAAAAGAAGAAGAGTTGGTTCCTTTTTTATGAATATGTTTTGCAGAAAAGTATGTGGTTCTTCTCACTAATGTTAATGTTTTCCTTGAATTTTTAGATTAAATATGGTTCGCTTTCTAGAAATGATATAAATTATCTAATGGCACGAGGTTCAATCAAGATGGTTTCTGCTCACTCAAATCAACAAATTTACACCAGAGAAATGGCTAGCGCATGAAGTGCATTTTATTTTGAATGTTTTTGTAGTAGTTGGATTTCATATTTTTTAAATTGGACATATAAATCAAAGTTTGTAACTCAAATATCCATCAGAGTATTTTGCAAGTATTTATATTTTTTCCATACACATGAGGTCTACAATAGTTAAATTTCACTTGGTTATTATTGAAAATTGAGTCCTTAGTCATCTTTTGGGCATTGCCTTTCACTAAACGAAATTAACATTAATTACTATCTGTAAAGGTTTTTGATAGGTGATGGTAGTTGGTTTTCAAATAGTTTGCAAATTTATTGAGATATGTGCTTCTAGTAGATTGGAAGGGTGATGGCACTTTGATTTCTTATTTTTGCCTATATTGATATATATGTGTTCGATGGGCCTTGCAATTTGTGCATCTGATCCAAGGAGTATTTTAAGGTGAATGGTATTTGATTTTTTGCAACTTTTGAATTGACAATAATTTGTTAGGGTGAAGTTTGAAATGGCACTTTGCTTTCTTATTTTTGCATATATTGATATATATGTGTTTGATGGGCCACCTACAACAGCTCTAGGTTTCAATCCACCTGATGTAGATATCATGAAAAATTCCCCTCGAAAAATTAATGATTCTCTGATTGATGCCTGGGTGTTGTTTCACTACTTAGTTATTGGCTTGTATGTTGGCTTGGCTACAGCTGGTATATTTGCGATATGGTATACTCATGAGTCATTTTTGGGCATAAATTTAGTAGGATATGGTCATACACTTATGAGCTTTTCCCAACTCGGGACATGGGACTAATCTTGAGGAAAATTTTACATGATCTCTGTGAAGAAAAGAAAAGTGGGGGAAGATGTAGCTCTCTTTGTTACCTCCTGAAAGCGCACAACCATGACAAAACCTCAAGTGTACACAATGTTGAAGATGAACAGAGTGTCTGGTCGCTGCTTTCAGACATGGAACCTCTGTTTATTACAGAATTATGTCCAAATTCAAATGCTTATGAAGTGTGCTTTTCTCTGTTCTTGTTATTTTTAAATTAGTGTTTGCTTTCAAGTCACATAACTGGATCAAAGTCTAGAAGTAGGATGAATGTGTTCTAATGGTACTGTTCATGGCTATGATGCACTCAGGCTCTCTGGAATTTCCTGCAAGATATCATTTTCATTTTCAGTAGCATTCCATAAGTGATAATTCAAAACACAATGATCCTTTGCACCTGATACGGATAATTTATATAGGTAGTGCTAAATAAATACCCATCTTGAAATAGAGTTAGAAGTAATCTATTCTATTTGGTACCATGCTTGTGCCATTCAAAGTTTAGAGAGATTTCTAGGAAGTATACCGGCAAGTTATTCTGAATATTCTCAAAGGGATTATAGCTTATTACCCTTGGCTCTTATTAGCTATGTCTGTTTCATCCATCCTCCAAATCATGTCTTCTTTGCATTTCTAGACACTTTGCAGACCTGCGTTGTATGCTATGAGGAAAATAGAGAAGGGATAAATTGTGCATTTTCCATGTCATCATAGATTTCATGCAGTCTGCATAGTCTTAGCTTACAAAGTGGAGAATGATTTCTGTAGAAGTTGTTTTGGAGGCAGTTCCAAATTCTTAGGCACATGATCGATGGTCAAAAGATGAGATGGCAGAGGATATTTTGTTCCAGATTTGATGGAGAAAAATAAACAGCTATAAGATATCGAGAAGCATGATCAGCAAACAGTTGAGGGAAATCTTAGCTTTTAAGGATCAATATCAACAGAAGGAGACAAATCCATATATTCAAGAAGATTTGACATCAAAAAACTCAAATATTTGAGGCTTTTATACATTGTTGCCATATTTGGTGTTATGATTATTTATTTTTTATTTTTTTATTATCAGTTAAAGAGATGTATGTTATTTTTGTTATTTTTTCTTTTATTTTTGCAAAAATACATTTATTGTTTTGGAAAAATAGGCCCTTGTAATTTGGCATATAAAAAATAAATGTTTTTGTAATAGAGGGAGGTTGGATATTAGATATATCACATGAGAGATATTGTACATGGATATTTTTTTTGATAATACCACTATTACAAAATGGCTAATTAGTTACTAAAAAAATGATTAAAATTTTCCTATAAACAACTATTTTTCGGTCGGTGACCAATAGTAGCTGATTTCAGTATCTTATAACATGACCAAATTTTAGTCGTTTTTTCTTAGTCATTAATTGGTTGACTCAATTTTGTTGTCTAGTATTATATTTGGTCATTGATTTGATCATTGATTTGGTCTTTAATTTATTCATTGATTTGGTAATTAATTTATTCATTGATTTGGTTATTAATTGTAACAATTAATGACCAAATATACAATAAAATATATTACTAAATGATCACTCGAGAAAACCAATTAATGACCAAAATGTTGGTCGTGTTATAAGATACTATAAATTAGCTACTAATAGTCATATATATGCAAATTTTAGTCATCGTTTGAAACCAATTAATGACCAAAGAAATATGACTAAATTTTAGTCGTGTTATAAGATACTATAAATTAGCTACTGATAGTCGTATATATGCAAAATTTATTCATCATTTGTAATCACAAATTTATCACTTGCAGTAGTCATTTTTCTTTTTTTGGTAGTTTAATATTCATTATATAAATGACTACTTTAGTAGTTTATATTCATTTCATTTACTTTCATTAACAATCGTCATAAGAAACTAATTTAGTCTTATATTCATTTTATTTGTGTTCATCATTAATAAACATAAACTACCTATCTAGTATTTTCATATTGATTGTATGTGTTTATTTTTTTTTTTATTTTTTTTTTCTGAAGTTGGACTAATTCTATTAATCAGAATATGGTACATAAAAAAGTACAATCAAGAGAAACAGAAACACGGCCTACCGGAAATGATTTGATGTCAACCTCGGTCACCGGAGAGAGAAAAAAGACAAGTGAAGAGCAACAAGAAGAGACTTGAAAGCAGGAAGGAACCGACTCCTACCCAGAATTGGTAGAGTTTTCCACACGAAATTTCTTCCCTTTCTTTTTGTTGACTTTAACCCAACCATCCTGGTGAGTATGAGCTGGGACAATTTGAAGACTGGAGTTCTCCAAAAGAGGAGCCTCCTTATCTGAATCAGAGGAGGCGGACTCATGGCTACGCTTCTGAGTGACGGTGGTATCAGGGGGTTGCTCGGGAACATCGGTGGACAAGTTTTCAGTCTGAGGAGCAAGATCTGAATCTGCTTCACTCCCATCATCGTCAGAGCTTGGGGAGGTAGAATCTGCAGCAGGCGGCGGGTAGCAGGGAGTCCATTTTTTGGAATTGGACTTTGTGCGGTTTCCTTTAGTCTTTGTGTCTGCAAGAGTGGGGCAGGAGTTCTGCAGATGCCCTGTTTGATGACAGTGGCGGCAACGGAAGGCAGTGTTCTCGTAGTCTAAGATCTGAGTCCAAACAAAATCTCCGACCTTGATGTTGATTTGATCAGGCAGGCCTTTGCTGATGTCAACCTCCAAGCATATTCTGGCATATGTGTAGAGGCTCTGAAGTGCCCTTTCGAGATCTACTGTGATAAAGCGTCCCAAGGTATCGCCCAAGCTTCTGAACACTGGCAGATGCCATAGATGAACAGGTAAGTTGGGAAGCCTGACCCAAACAGGAGTCCTGGTGATGGTAGCCGTAGCAGGGTCGAAATCAGGGAACCATGGAGTTAGAAAGAGCCCAGCATTTCCATAAAACCAGGGACCTTCCTGTAAGGCCTGTTCATAATGCTTTGAATGATCGAACAATACAATGAAGAATCCTCGTGAGCAGCAGCTTACCAGACATTTGCTTGTCCAGTTTTCGTGGATCCATTCAAAGAGATCCTTGGTTCGCGGCCATAGTCCATTAAATCTGCCAATGATGGCTCTATCTGCATATTTCTGAAGATCTTCTGCGAGATCTGGATGAGAGATCTCAACAGAAGGTACTTCATCCAACTTGTCTACCAGAAAAGGCTGAGTTTGGGGGGCTGCAGGGGGTTTGGGTTTCTGAGAATGAACAGCATCTTTGTAAGAGAAGGTAGGGGCTGAAGAACACTGCCCAGCCGCACCCCCTCTCAAACGAAGGGTGAACACGATTGAGTCATTTCTGTTAATTTTGTAAGCAGAGAGGGGAAGAGAATCCTCAAGATGTTTACCTTGGAAAAGAAGCCTCTGGTATGTCCAGGGAATCCCAGTCTGTCGTTCCAGATTGAGCTTCAGAGTTTGTATCAGGTCTGATGGAGAAACCCAAAGCAGAATAGTATTGCCGCCGAGCATCCGAAGTTGGATCTGAAAAGAGGCATGGCGAGATTTAATGGCCAGATCTGCGCGGCAACGAAGGGCGCTGCTTCCTTTGTAGAGAGGGTTGTTTCCCTTGTAGCTGGGGCTTGGCTGTCTGATGAACTCTGTGGAAGCACTCAGAAACAATGGACTGTTGGGTAGCAGGGGCTGGCTAGAAAAAACGTGGCCTTGCTCCAAGACAGTTATTGCGCGAGGGTTTCTAGCTATGTCGTGCTGGATCCACGAGCAGTTGGGATGCAGGGTGGCTCTGGAACCTGCAAAGATTGATTTAATGCCTGTAAAAGCATCCAAGAAATCCAGAAACTTGGCGGCCTGCAGACGTCCCTCGAGGCCGAGCGCCGTTCTCTTCCTCGCAGCGAAGCTGCCCACGATCTGCCGCAAAAGAGAGTCCGCTGCCAAAGCTGCTGCAGAGCAAGCGCAGCAAGCTGAGGGCTCAACCCGAGCAAGTTTCTCCTTTTTTCCTTTCACGGGGCTACACGCGATCTTAATCGCCGAGATTTGCTTGAATGGAGACGGGGCCCCTCTGAAGCACGCATCTCCAACTTCAGCAGGGCCGAGCCGAGGCCAGTCGGTGGATGCAGGAAGGGAGGCGGCGGCAAAGAGAGTAGGGTTCATCATGCCGATCACAAAATTTTTCCGTGATTGTATGTGTTTATTATTAATCAACATAAATTAATTAGTATGATTTTGAAACTAAAAAAAAAATGTCATACAATATACATGTTCATCTAATATGAAAACACAAAATTACATATGTTAATTACAATATTAAGTAATATCAAGTGAAACTGTAAATAATTCCAGCCACAAATTATATTATATAAAATGTCAAGCATTACAATATGAGTTTCCAGCTTAATATTAGTTGGAGTACAATTTACACATGAAATATTGTTTCATCACTTCAAAACATTATCATTGTGTTGCGAAGACATTGCAGGTGAATTCACCAACTCTGAAGACTTGACCATCCGTCTCTATGTGTGTGTCTTATATAGGATATTGGCTCTACAAGTACCACTAGACAAATTCTCTTCTCTCTCTCTTTAATTTGCATTTTGTTTCTCTCAGTGTTATTGTTCTCCTCTTTCTTCAATTCTTTCTTCTTACCATCAATACTAAATTCATTTTCTGCAAAAAAAGATACAATACAAAGTATAAGACATGAAAGTCGATGAAAACTAGTGGAATATAAACTAAAGTAGACTATAAAGGATTTATACGATATATACCTCAACATAAGCAATATTGTTACTGTCAGTTTTCCCCATAAAAGCAAGAAACTCGAACAAGTTCTCCTCAATTGGGCAATAGTGGCCACTATCTAGCCAAATGACATGTATAAACAAAGAAAATAAAACGTCACCATAGAATAAATTTTGTACCTACTTTGTTCTCAATGTACAACATTTGTTGATGAAATGTTATCTTCAACTAAAGTAATAAATTCAAATAGAAGCACACATTTTTATCCCAATATTTTGGAATTCCCATGGTTATGGTACATTGTGATTTTGATTTTATCCAACATAATCAAACACAGTAGCACTAGAAATTTCTACTAAGAATGTCTCATGCTCCACTTTTGTATTTGTATCGTTTCCTCTAGTTATCTTTAAGCAGTGACACTTCAACAATAAAACTTGTCAATAGAAATCTAATGGGTTAAGCAAAGTATTGATACACAATATTACAAAATAAACTAAAAAAGAATAACAAAAGACTTTGTAAATTGCGATACTAACTGGGAATATAGCTTCAATATAACAATATTCAATTGTCAGCGTACTATTCCAGGGGAAAAAGAATCCAATTCCCAAAAGCTAACAAATCATATCCATAGGAAAACTAAACATGTTGGCTCCACATTTAAAGGTAAATTAATTGGGGACTAGCTATATCAGATACTTTTTAGAGCGTATGGGGTAGATACTACCTCCATTAACAAGAATTTTAAAATAGATCTACCACTTATGAACCCAAATGTGACAACAAGTTTGATATATGCACTACATGTATACATTTCAAAATGAATTGCAATGATATAAGAGTATCAAAAGAAACTACACATAATTACATATTCACTATCCACTTTTATTCCAAAACAACATTCAAATAACTACTATAACTTACCTTGAAAAGCATGTCGAAATTTCCATTCATTGTCATGAATATCCATGGTTATCAGTTCTTGGGAAGGTGGTTTCTAAGTGAAATCCGGCCCAAAACAAACAAAATTTAATAGGAGACAAATATGACAAATACCCTTAACTTTTGCTCCTTTACAGAATGCAGTCTTCTCTTAAAAAAGGTCTAAAATTCCAAGCATGTATCTATTAAATTACAAATAGAACAACAACTATGGGAAAATAAGAACTGCACAAGTGGAGGACAAACTTTTTTAGTAGTGCGACATGGCACATAAAACCTGTCATCGGTGCTAGTGTTACTTGCAGCTAACATTTTACAAAAGTAGTCATGTGGTTTCTTGCTTGGTGTGTCGAGGTCAGAACCAAGATAACAATATTTTTTATCTTGTTGCACAGTATCATCAATTTTTAGTTCCCTGCACAAATGGAACTACTATCAAATCATTTCTCACCAAAATTGGTAATTATGTCAAAGCACAAATAATGACACTGAAAATGTCTTACAACATTAAGAGGTTGCAATGTCATTTGAGCATATACTTCATTCGTTTCAACATCTGCCTGGCATTCAATAAGGTGTTTATTAAATTTTAAATATTGTATATAGAACAATATGAATAAAAGTGTTCACAACTAAAGCAAGGATGAAATGCAGAGAACCCACATGCATTGTAGCAGTGAGAAGTTGGCAGATTAAGTGAGTTGGAAAATTTGGATAATTGGATATATGAGCATCAACCTCCTTGTTGAATCAACTACCTGAAATCACATTGATTATGCTTAGTTTCATTATGTAACATTAAAATTTCAAAACACTGGGGTCACATTTTATGATGAAAAGAAGATAAGCATTCATTATTTTCAGTCATTTATATCCAAAAGAAGATTTCAAATTAAAAATTAGTGAGAAACCACCTCACTTGCTCATTGTGACCTTGTGGAAAATAAACAACCTTGCTCCCAACAACAAGTAAGGACACAAGAGGTCCGACACGAGCATGCCAAAGCTCTAAATTAAGGCATCTCTTTTCCCGTGCTTGACGTGACATGAACAAACAAGTTGTCAATTGGATATTCCTTTAGAAACCTCTTGACATTCCAATAGTAACTATGTAAAGTAATATGATATTATGAATGTAAACTTTGAAATATAAAGCACATTAACTTGACAAATATTCCAAATGACAGTATTTTACATAGACATTTTTACATTAATTATTTTTCTAAGGTGTCAGTTTGATATGATGAGGTAATTTAACATTCTTTGCTATCTCAATTGCATCTCAATATGCAATTCTAGAATAAAAAAAAATCACTAAAAAGAAAAATATTTCTAACTAGAGTAATGGACGCATTAAAAAGGTAAGAAGCACCATTTGTGCATTTAAGCTCTTAGAAGAATTTAAGTGGAAAGTCATTACATAGATATCTTTTATTTAATATTCCATGAGACTTCGTGGCCATATGGGACAAAGAAAATCTTACATCATGCATGACATTTTAAAAGAAATTAATGTCAAAACAACAAAAAACAAAGATAGGGGTGAAAATATGGTAACCAAATCTTGGTCCCCACCTACTAATCTAATTATTAGACTGTTAACCAATTCATAATTCTCTACAAGTTATTCGAGAAATAGCAAGAAGTATAATATATGAAGGAAAGTATAAACCAATTATGAAATAAAACTTTCTTACTTGAAACCAGTGTACTCTTATAATTGATTACACCCTAGTAAAGTTTGATAAAACCACATATGATAACATATTCGGGTCATTTTGTCTAAACACAATAAGATGTGAAAATACATTATACCTAGGAAGTATAGAAGAATGCTTCTTTGTGCATATACAGTTTAATGTTTTTCACTCCCCTACTGGTATGTTATGGTTCAGTCCATCAATAATTGCCCCTAATGGATACAAAATCCTTGGATATGACAATGCCAAAACTGTATTGCTAGACATGAAAAAAGGTTGATATCCACAGCTCTCTAGGACATTTTACGGATGAGTGGCCGAATGTTGGGGTTTCCATTGTCTTTGACAGCTCAAAAAATGTTAAAAACTGACATTTGATAAATGTTCTTGGTGTATTGGCTAGTGATGCAATCTTCCTTGCTACTCAAGACTCCTCATCATTTGTACCATATTTTGGGAGCATTGCATACCTCTTACCGAAAATTAATAATGATATAGGGCCATCCAATGTGACACAATTCATTAAATATAATGTAGCTAATTGTAAAGTATCAAGAAAACCATTGAGCATGCACATCCTCACATTTTCACTCTGATTGTTTATTGCACATGTTGAATATTTTAATACATAATATTGTTAAGCACCGAGAGCATGACCCGATCAAAGCCTTGTAGAAGGAATGGAATTCCATCATCAAATTCATCACAAGGCATATTGTTGTCCACTATATTTACCAGATTCAATCTAAGTTACAATTACTTAAGCTCGCAAGGACTAGGTTTGGTAGCCATTAGCTCACCTTTAAGTGCTTATTGAACATACAATGGAAAGTCAAATCAAATCCAAGTAGACCGTGAAAATTTCAAGAAGCATACAGTCACCGATCTTGAAGGAATAAATGAGCCAGTAGCATTCAATAATAATATTATTGGAAATTACTGGGAAGAACCATTTTTGGGAAATTTTAAGGCTCAACCATCACCCTTTTTCGATAATACAGTTATTTCTCAAATCGATAACTTTTCCCAGACAGACAAATGTAAAATTTTTGTAGATAAATCAATAGTTTCCAAAAATGGCAACAAACCGTAGAGTTCGTCGCTCTGAATCTGGAAGTGCCTTCGGTTTCTCATTTTGTCTCTGGATGAAGGAGAAATCATCCATCAAATTTTACAAGTGCATGTGCAAGGTCTGATCTTCGGGTTTCATGGCGAGTTTGATTGTTTAAGGTGCATAATGGGTGCATTAATGTTTATGGTAAAGTTTTGGAACTACATTATGGTGAAAAATCTATGTTATGTTACAATGGTGTAAATACTACAATGGTGGGAGCATATCCCTAAGGTATAACTATATGGACCAAGCCTATGGTTTTAAACATCATATAATTAGACCAAGGTGCAAAAAGATATGGTTGCAAAACCATATGAGATGGTGAAGTGGAACTATATGATAAATAATGTTATGTGTCACCATATTAAAATGTACTATGGTGAAATATTCATAAGCGCAAAGGTATATTACAAAGTCTATGGTCAAAATAGCAGAGTAATTAACCATGGTGGCAGATTTTATTGTTCCATGTGGCACAAAAATATGGCAGAGTTGGAATGGGTTAAACCATTTCCAAAATAAATGGCAGAGTTTGACACATATTACAAAGTCTAAGAGTTAAAAATAATCGTCGATTATAACCAATATGCCACCGGAGTTGAGCCACCATGCCACGTTTGGTGGTTGTCGTGATCATTAGAGTTTGTTGGCGATCTGACGGATCTGGATGCCATGTCAAGTGATAGTGTGGATGGAATAAATTAGGCGCAACCAACATATTGTTCCAAAGTCTAAAGTTATGAATTTATACCATATTTTTCGAGTGAAGTATTAAGTTTTTGGTTCATATGTATATTTAATATATATGATAACGCGGTCCAATAAAACTTTCGAAATATAGTTTTACAAACTATATACCATGTATTAAGGTTATGTGCCCAAAAATATAGGACTGCATTAAAACTATAAGGTTTGTGTTATAATGTTATTGCACCGAGAACCAAAACCAAAACCTCCATGTAAGTTTGTTCCAACAATTTTCCAAAGATAGCCCGAGTGGTCTAACCCTTGAACCTGCCCAAGGCCATTATAAAGTATACCATTGCACAAGTGCCGAAGGAGTTGAATTGTGAGTCGCAGAGCTGTGATTTTTATATGACAAAAGATGATCTTTTGGGCGTATTTTGGTTGTCTTTGAGCCAAATTGGGAACGAAGACAAGCGTTGGAAAGTTGAGACAGAAGGCTTTATTTCTACTGTAGTAACCAGCAATGCCTGCGTGCACAGATCAGTTGGTGAAATCTCTTGTAAAGAAACTCTTTGGATCATTTCCTAATAAAATGGACGCTCGCTTAGAAGCAGATCCGGAGACGTAGTCCAGGAGGGATGAACTCCGTAATCAAATTTTGATGTGTTTGCATATTTCTTTTTTGTTGTTTATTTCTTCATTTCAGTTCTCTCAGTATTTTTAAGGCATAAAAATAACTCATTTCCTTCGTTCATTCACATAAACGCTTCCTTAATCAATTATGCAAGTAATCAATCCTGTCGATTTTAGATCAGTCCCCTACTCTTCATAGAATTTCATCGATGGGAGGAGTCTCGGTAGGAAGAGAATCACTTAGGATGGATAGATAAATGATTTAGGTATGAATTGATTCCACCTAGCTCATTCAAGGAGATACACAACAATGGATCAATGCTTCAAGGAAGCTAACTCACTCCCTAAGAAAATCTATAGAGTTAAAGGCCTAAGGTTTTAGATGTGATGATCGTAATAAGTGTTCTTGAGGTCAAGATTCTAGGAGATAAGGTAGGACCTATCAAAGAAGCTCGATGTGATGAGTTAACACCTCCAAAAGTCTCTTCTATCTCTTTGAAATACCTAGGAAAGACTTGCTCTAGACCTATAGTTATGAATAATCGTGGGAAGAAATGCCTCCAATGTACTCACTAAGTCAAGGCAAGGGAGGAGAAAGGGTTTCTTGATATTTATTCCAACAAATAATATGGTCATAAAACCCTTTAGAAATCCACTTATCCAATGAAATACAAGCTAGGTTTCCCTGCTAAGGCACAAGAATTTATGGACGGATAATCGTGAGAAATCCACCAAAATTGGAGATCCTCTAGACAAAACCTCAAAGAAAATTCTTGTCCAAGTGAAATCTGGAAATTCACCATCTCATAGATTTCACTTGATGCCCTATCTAGTTGTCCTAGGAAAGAGGTTGTTGAAAATTTAAGCAGGAGAAAAGATGGAGAAAAGAGGAGATGATCACCAAACTTCTTGGACCAGTGCCTAACTGTTAATTTTGGAAAACTAGTTCCAAAATCCATGTTGTGATGCTCAGATGAAGATACCAATATTTTTACTGGATTCCTCTTTCGGAGAGGTGCAAGATCAATATAAAGATCATCTTGATCTGATGAGTAGGACATTTATTTTTAATTTAGTTAGGAATGTGCAGGTCGGCCTTCAGGTTTTGTGCCCCAGCAGTTGTGTCACACACCCTCACTGATGGATATATATTGGTCAACGTTGGAGGAAATTTTCACTCATCTCATCCTCACACATTTCTCTCTCCTCATATGATTGGTTCGATGACCTTGGTGGCTCTTCTCTCCACACGTGGGAAAATTCTAGCAGCAGCACTTTTCTGATTTCAGTCTAGGGTTTCTGCAGCAAACTTTGACTAGCATTGACTTTCGTCAACGCAAGGTCAAAAGGACCTAAAACTCTCCCAAAAGTTCAATTTTCCTAATCCACTTTTTCTGGCACTATTCCTGAGGCAAGGCGTTGACTTTGACTTTTCTGCGTTGACTTAGATGCTGCTGCTGCTGTTCGTGTTGACCGTTGACTGACAGTGTTGAATTTTTGGGTTGAATTTTGAGTTAACCATTTGGTTGTCCTAGAGAGTTGTGTGACATTGATGGTTGGCTAACCATATTGAGACTTTGCTAGTTGAAGCATCTTGTTGACCGTCGTAATGCACCAACACACTTATATATTTTTGGCTTGTCTTCTGTCGCTCTACTGGTATGTTCTATCAGCGTTTTAATTTATTGTTTATGTGATTGCTATCTGATATTGGAGAAAAATTAAAGTTGCATCAAGCATAGAACATCTACATAGATTTACATGGTATCAGAGCTGAGGTGAAGACAAAGCCCTAATTTGTATCAATCACCGAAGAAGAGGATGGGTTCCTCAAAATACAATGGCTTTAAGGCTGATGAAAAATTGACTGGGAAGGACGAATTCCATGCTTGGAAGATGGCATTGGATCTTAACTTGGAAGACCAAGATGTCATGGACTATGTGCAGGGTAAAATTCAAGGGCCTCCATACACTGCAACTACTGTTGCCAAAGCAATGTATAAGAAGGGGGAGATCAAAGCAAAGCTGATGATCAGGGACTTAAATCACAAGAGTCTGGTTGCCTACATCTCTGAGTTGGGCACATCCAAAGATATGTATGATAAGTTGGTCCACATGTTCAAGTCCAACAATGTGAATCAAGTCCTATTCTTCAAGAATCAATTGAAGAATCTGAAGAAAGGTAGGGATGAGTCTGTTCAATCATATTTTCTGAAGCTGACCGAGATCAGGAACAATCTGTTGGCTATTGGGGAGACAATAGTTGATGGAGAGATGGTACTCACCGCACTTGGAGGGTTCTCATCTTAATGGCATGTGTTTAGCACTACCATTCTCAGTAACAATGTGATACCTAACTTTGACAAAGTACTATCGAAATGCGTACAAGAAGAGACAAGGAAGAAGTATGAAAATGAAGGAAATGTTGCCTACGCTACTCATTCTAGAAAGAACAAATTTGGTGGTCCAAGGAAAAAAGTAAGAGTAGGGGCCCAAGGAAAGAAGGGCGAGTGTTACACTTGTCATAGGCCCAGTCACTATGCTAAAGAATGCCCTTTCAAGAAGGATTCTCCCGGTGATGATGATAAAAACAAAAACCGAAGGAATGGCAATCAAAGGAACAACAGGTTCAAGGAAAAGAGGAATTCTCCCTCTGGCGGAAATGGTCAACATTTCAAAAGGTCAAGAAACTCCAGGTATGAGGAATCAAATGTTTTTGATAAAAGAAATGAATTTATTCTTGTATCTTCCCTCTCTGCTACATCCCCACCCGACACTATGGATGTCTGGTTGATAGATAGTGGTGCCTCAAGGCACATCACTGGGTTCAAGGAAGCACTTTCTGATATGGCTGAGAAGGATACTAATCTATAAATTATCCTTCGAGACAATGCCACACATCCCGTAAAAGGGACAGGGACTGTGACCCTCCGCTTGTCTCAAGGTCAAGTCCTCCGCTTGTAGGATGTACTCTATGTACCTAATTTGAAGAAGAACATTGTGTCTATATCAGCCATGGAAGACAAAGTTTTCAATGTGGAATTCATTGATGGGAAGGTGCGCATATGGAAGAAGAGTTTCAAGGAAGCTAACATGATTGGGCTTAGAGTTGATACACTCTACCAGGTTGGAGGAAGTCCACTGGGAGCGATGACGTGTGATACTATTCGACAGACTGAACTATGGCACTGAAGATTTGGACACCTTCACTACAAGACCCTTCCCAAAGAAAGGAAGGTGGTGACAGGGATGCCCGAGTTCTCAAATAATCATGAAGGTGTATATCAGAGTTGTGCCAAAGGAAAGCATACAAGGGGACCTTTCCCCTCAAGTGTCACTAAGACATCTGATATCTTGCAATTGATACATTCTGATATGTCTGGGATGTTGCCCTTGACATCCTTGGGAGGATTTTCTTATATGATATGACATTCATTGACTTCTCTCTCAAAACCTGTATATACTTCTTGAAAAATAAGGATGAGGCTTTCATGTGGTTCCGTACCTTCAAAGTCTTGGTGGAAAATCTAACAGGGAAGAAGATCAAGATATTGAGGACCGATAATGGCACTGAATACGAGACGAACGAGTTCAAGAAATTTTGCAGAGAAACTGGCATCAAGAGGGAAACCACAATTGTATATACTCCTAAGAAGAATGGTGTTGTTGAACGAAAGAATAGAACCATTGTTGAAGTTGCCCATGCCATGCTATGTGACCAAGGTCTACCGAAGTTTCTGTGGGGAGAAGTTGCGAACACTGATGTGTACATAAAAAACCGATGCTTGCATTCCGCTCTGGACTCAAAAACTCTCGAAGAGGTTTTCTCTGGTAAGAAGCCTGACGTCTCACATTTTATAGTTTTTGGATGTCATGTTTATTTTCATGTGCCAAAAGAGAAGAGGAGAAAGTTGGATGCTTCTAGGAAGAAGAGAATGCTTTTGGGCTACAACGAAACTTCAAAGGCCTATAGAGTCTATGTGCCTAGTCAAAGGGAAGTGGAGATATGCCACGATTTCACCTTTGATGAAGATGATTCCCTGAGGAAAGTAGTCAATATTCCAAGATCTGAGGAAGATCATGAAGCAATTCCTGGAAATCAAGAAGAGACGAAGGATGAGAGGATGCCCGATGTTGAAGGACCGATGGACCCGATTGATCCTCCTCCTTCGATAGGGAAGAGACCATCATGGCTCAAGGACACTCTCGAGGATGCCGAGGGACATATGGCCTCAAGAGGGACATTTCGTGAAAGCATTAAGCCAAATGGATACCAAGGGTATCTAGCACCCATGAGTACTATTGTACAATCTGAGCCGAAATATTTTGAGGAAGTCGTAAAGCATCAAGTCTAGAAGGATGCCATGCACAAAGAGCATGAGTCCATAATGAAGAATGATGTCTGGGACATGGTTTCAAGAACGTAGGACAAAGCAGTTGTCACCTAGAAATGGCTCTACAAGATCAAGCATGGATCTTATGGAAGTGCTGAAAATTTCAAGGCAACATTTGTTGCCCGTGGCTTCTCTCAAAAGGAAGGCATAGACTATGATGACATATTTGCACCTATGGCTCGATATACCACCATCCGATCTATCATAGCCCTTCTTGCTATGAAAGGATGGAGTCTTCATCAGATGGATGTGAAGATCGCATTTCTGCGTGTTGCGATAAAGGAAGAGGTGTATGTGGAGAAACCTCTGGGGTTCGAAGTACAGGATCGGGACACCCATGTCTGCAGGTTGAAGAAATCCCTTTATGGCTTGAAGCAAGAACCTAGAGCTTGGTACAAGTGGATAGATAGCTACTTGATGAAGTTGGGCTTCACTCGTAGTAATGTTGATCTGTACCTTTACTTCAAGGTTGATAGAGAGAAGCCTCTCATTCTGGTGTTGTATGTGGACGACATCTTCCTGACGGGTCTTGACCCTCTCATTCATTAGTGCAAGAGGGAGCTCATTGCTGAGTTCGAGATGAAGGACCTAGGACTGATGCATTACTTCCTAGGCCTAGAGGTCTGGTAGAGACTTGGCGATATTTTCCTTTCTCAAGGAGAATACATTTTGAAGCTTCTGGAAAGATTTGGTATGGTGGACTGTAAGTCCGTGTCGACACCGATGGAGCTCAACTTTAAGAAGCTAAGTGGCAATGCTGCTAGGCCCGTTTTAGCAAATCCTACTAAGTATCATCAACTCGTAGGGGCCCTGATGTTCTTAGTGAACACCCGTCCGGACGTATGTTTTGCAGTGGAAAATTTGAGTCAACATATGGTTGAGCCTCATCACACTCATGGATTGGTGCCAAGAATCTGTTGAGATATCTTTGGGGCACGATAAACCACAGGCTGAGATACACTGCTAGGAGTGTCACACTCCATGGATATACTAATGTCGATTGGGCTGGCAGTGTGGTGGATCGTAAAAGCACATCGGAATGCTGCTTCACACTTGGATCTCCTTCGATATCATGGATGAGCAGGAAACAAAAGTCGGTGGCTTTGAGCACCGCGGAGGCCGAATACATTACAGCGAGTATGGCCTGTTGTGAAGTAGTTTGGTTGCAAAAGCTCTTCAGTGAGTTGTTCGAGCATGTGCTAGATACCACCGTGATACTCTGTGATAACCAAAGTGGGATTCGGTTGTCCGAGAATCTCGTGTTCCACGATCAATCCAAGCATATTGATATCAGGTACCACTTTATCCGGGATATGGTACAACGAGGCGTCGTAAGGCTCCATCATATAGTAAATGATGAGCAGGTCATGTATATTCTCACAAAGCCCCTTGGGAAGTTCAAGTTCCTAACCTTCCATGAGAGTCTTAGTATCGTGGAAAAACCCCATGCTAAGGGTCATGTTGGACGATGAGCTCTGGGAGTTCTAGGGTGCTTTGGGGATAGCTTCTCAGAGCTATAAGCAACCAAAGGGCTAAGCTTGCCAAACCTTGTTGGTGTGCTTCTGCCTCACTATTGTGATGATTGAGTTGGTTCACCTCTCATTATATGTGCCCCGTATGCATCCTACCCATTGAGTTCAGGGCTCATGGGAAGTACCTCTCATTTGGCCAGTGAGGTGGGAAAAGTTAGAGACTAGTAGCAAAGACTGATGGACATATTAGAGATTGTTGTACTCTCTATCTAGGATGGTACAGTCCAACCACTTGATCTTGGATCAAGCATAGTGAGGTTTCAGACCTTCAACTGACTTCAGGTCAGGTAAACCAACTTCGGGTTGGTATGAGACTCTTTGTGAGTCCTATAGAGGTTTTGGACCTCTGGGCCAAATTTGTCAGCTGGGAATGATGTATTTGTGACTGACACACTTCTGTTCTGAAATAAAGAAGCCAGCAAAGAAATTTATAGCAGGATGACGCACGATGTTTGGATTGCACAGGTGGATGGAGTCCTCCCTAGTTGAGAGGGAGTGTTAATTTTGGACAAACAGGTCCAAACTCCATGTTGTGATTCTCAGATGAAGATACCAATATTTTTATTAGATTCCTCTTTTGGAGAGGTGTAAGATCAATCTAAATATCATCTTGATCTGATGAGCAGAACATTTGTTTTGAATTTATTTAAGATATGTGCAGGTCGGCCTTAAGGTTTTGTGCCCCAGCGGTTGTGCCACACACCCTCACTGATGGATATATATTGGTTAACGTTGGAGGACATTTTCACTCATCTCATCCGCACACATTTCTCTCTCCTCATCTGATTTTTTCGATGACCTTGGTGACTCTTCTCTCCACACGTGGGAAAATTCCAGCAGCAACACATTTCTGATTTCGGTCTAGGGTTTCTGCAGCAAAATTTGATCGGCGTTGACTTTGGTCAATGCAAGGTCAAAAGGACCTGAAACTCTCCCAAAATTTTGATTTTCCTAATCCACATTTTCTGGCACTATTCCTGAGGCAAGACATTGACTTTGACTTTTCTGCTTTAACCTAACTGCTACTACTGTTGTTTGCATTAACTCTTGATTGACATCATTGAATTTTTGGGTTGAATTTTGAGTTGACCGTTTGGCTGTCCTAGAGGGTTGTGTGACATTGCTGGTTGGCTGACCATATTGAGACTTTGATGGTTGAAGCATCTCGTTGACCATCGTAACACACCAACACACTTATATATTTCTGGCTTGTCTTCTGTCGATCTACTGGTATGTTCTATCAGCGTTTTACTTTGTTGTTTATGTGATTTCTATCTAATATTGGAGAAAAAATAAAGTTGCATCAACCATAGAACATCTACATAAATTTACACTAGTCCTTTGGGCTATGGAGTCTAGGATGATTCAAAATTGGCCAAAATTGATCTTAAGGAAGCTAAATATTGATGCACTGGCAAACAAACTTTAACATTTACCCACCCAAGATTTATGGAGTTTTATGGAAGAAAAATAAAATTTCATCCATTAGGAGCTTTCATCATTTTCCATACAATGAGTAACATATGAAATTTCCAACAAAGAATCTTTACAACAATGATTTTCAACAATTAGGGCACAATAACATTAACCTAGTCGCAACAATTCCATATCATTTAGACATAATTCCAAGAAAATAGTTCACGAGTGTTGATAAATATAGGGGCAGCTAGATTAGGTGATTTCTCTTTCTTTTATAACTAATTGTGATGTATTTTTAACTTAACTTGATTAAATTCTTATTTCACTTGATTATTATTATGTTTTTATCATCAAACAACTACCAACCTATGAAATAACAATGAGACAAGATGACACAAGATATGGGCTATCATCCAGGGCCAAAAACTCTCCTCCTGAGAGGAAAGCCCACAAGAATTCTTCTCTTCTTATAGAACTTCAAATGATGAATTCCAAGACCTGTGACCCTTGACCAAGGCCCTTTAAATACCAAGTCAAACCTCGCCTTGATGAGCTTCTCTTCCACAAAGTCAACTTCAATCAAATTGACCTTCCAACAGTTGCTTTCTTCCTCTTCGACTTCAATTTCAGACATGTTCTTTTTTACTATGATTCTCGGCCCTCCTGTAACAACCCTAACTTGCACATGTGACAGGAATATGGTAGAAATGGTTTCTTTTCCCCTTCACTTGGGCAGCAGTTCCTTCTTCAATAATTTGCCTTGTATACTAGAGTGAAATTAACCCAAAACTTGATTTCTTGTAGTGACTGTAATTCGGTCTTGTTATAGTTGTATGGATGCCGTAATTTACTCTTCACATGTGTGAAAACTTCAGCCCAAAGACAATCCAAAAACTCAGATTCTTCCTTCCTTTGAATCTTCTTCTTCTTTGTTGGTTCTAGGTTTACTTATCTTCTCTTTATCGAACTTGTGTTTTCTGCTTGGATACTCTCAAATGTGGCCAGCTTGCCTCTTATATATAGGCTTCTAAAGAGCCTCATTAGGCCAACATGACATCTCTAAGAGGTTGACTTTACTGTTTGATAGGCCAACTTGTTTCTTGCACGTTGACAAGGTCTTGGAGAGTCTTTGACTCTAATTTTGACTCAAATAATTTTTTCTTTACAGTATAGAATATGCCCACAAGGGTCTTCCATACATGACTATGACCCAATAAACTTGTTGACTTAATGAAAAAACCTAGAAGCACTCAATGGGTGCTTGACCTAGAAATAAAATAACCTTGAGCATGAAACCCATGCCTCAAGAATGACAATAGTAATTTTATTTTTCTCTTTACATCAAATACATAAATCATGATTACATATGTCATTATGAATACCGAGCCTAGTTACACATTTCAACACTCCCTCTTAATGAGGGAAGTATTCATAATCTATACAAGGTACTTGGACATTCTCATAAGAAGATTCAGATCTGTAAACCATATCATGATTTATCTTTCTTAGCTTATACGAGTGCAACTCATCATACCAAATAACATTGTCACATATCAAGGCCTTAACTAATAGATCTATCTCTCCACAATATCAAAGCACAATGTTGGCGAGACCAATCACTGATAGACACCATCATCATTGTTTCTCAAGGAACATACCCCACTCGGGTGTTCAAAGGGTATGTCCTTTTAGGACAATTCCTGTCTTTGAATAACACATCCTCAAATAATTTCCTCTTCGACTAATCTTGCCTATTGGATTCCCTACCACATCCTCAAAGAGTATCAAAATCAATCTCATATGATTACCCAATCCTCCAATATTTCTTCATAACATAAAGACAAGAATGATGTATGTATCTCTCCCTCTCAACTAGGGAGGATATACTAATTCCTACAAAGGAATATACTCAAGCTCCTTCTTAACTAGGGACTTTCCCAAGCTTCCTCTCAACTAGCGACTTAATTCCAACAACAACTATCTTCTCTTTAGTGGAGATCATGGTACTATCAACTGCTAGTAGGTCTCCTCCTTTCAATTTCATGAACTTCAACTTCTTCATCAAGGATACTTCATCTTTTTAGATCTTCTTCGTATGGCATCGACCATTCATCACTTTCCTTTCAACAAACCATAGTGTTGAATCAATAGCCATGTCATCCGTATTTTTATCGGAGAGTAAACTTCCAATCCACATTTGGATTTTCTTCATATGGCTACCTCTTCCAAGTCATGTTTCTTTCAGGATATTCCATCCATTCCCATGAGTACTAGTTGTAGGCGACATCTACAACTCTCTTTCGATAGCCTTGTTTCAACCCAACCAGTTGTTGTTCAAAAATAAAAATAAACATTAAATCAAATTTACCTTTTATGATGGCCTTTCATCATGACATTTTCTTCTTGCAACATCAACATCCTGCACATTTATAAACACATCTCCAAGAATTTCAATGTAAACGGTATACTTCCTTTACAGACTTTATCAAGGTCTTCATATCTTCTTTATGGAGATGTCATAGCTAATTCTTCTAGTTATCAGATTTTGATCACTTATATTATCTTACGTGACTATAGTTGCATCTTTCATGAATTATTATTCCTTTCTTCACATATTTCTTCCCCCGGAATTTCTATACATAGTTTATTCATCTTGTCAACCACCTCATATTCCATATGAGTGTTGAGCCTTAAAATTGTGCTTTCCTTCACCTCATTTTACCTCATTTTCCCTTTTCCATTGCTATCTTAGACCCAATTGATCAATGAATATAGTTAAAATTACTTCTAGAATGATTTACATGACTGACTTGTTAAATTTTGTGATTTTTTCCATTGTAAAGCATTTTGACCGGAACTAGCTGCAGAATGCAGACATTCCGTAGCTAACCGGCGATTCTGCAGCTGCCTTCATGTTTGAGCATGTTCCAGGTGGCCTCTTGAGAAAAACCGCATATGGGCATGATCCACGTCATGTCTACATGGTTCGTTGCTCATCATGGAGGAAGAAACGAATTCTGGGTATGGTTTTGAATGTGGGGAACACATTTAGGAAGGAAGACTTCTATTAGGACTGTCTCAGTCCAGATGTCTTTTCTTCTTCACGCAGCCACTTCAAAGAGTCCTAACGTGATTCGGATAAGGAAAGACAGTGTTCCTGAATTGTTGCAATTATTGTTATGTGCATTTGCTTTATAAACTCTTGGGAGACCGAGAGCTATGTTAGAGAGATTTTATGTTAGATTTGATGCTAGATTTTGTTTAGACTCTGTGTTACATTCCTAAAGACGCAGAGTGTTATGTTCAAACTATTTCATCTTTAATGGAGCAGACCGTGTTGTTCTGAAGCGTGATTTAATTTGGAGTTGAATGTCGTCAAGTGGTAGAGGGCCCCTGCCTCTTGCACGGATTTATTTTGCGTAAATTAGATAAGTTTCCTAGCTGCCTTTACGTTTTGCATTTGAATTAATAGTTGTTTTAATTAGCTATTGTAGTCGTACTCATTCTAACTCTTCCACAAGAAGATGCTCTTCCAAAAGACTATAATGATGAATGTTGAATGACTATAGTATTGTAGGATTAGGAGTTGAATTTATAGTTGTTTTTAATTAGCTACTGTAGTCGTACTCATTCTAACTCTTCCACAAGAAGATGCTCTTCCAAAAGACTATAATGATGAATGTTGAATGACTATAGTATTGTAGGATTAGGAGTTGAATTTATAATTGTTTTAACTAGCTACTATAGTTATATTCATTCTAGCTCTTCCACAAGAAGACACTCTTCCAAAAGATTATAATGATGAATGATGAATAGCTATAGTATTGTAGGATTTAGTTGTAGTTTTTGCTATTCACTATCATAGTTACACTTGTTCTAATCACTCTTCCACAAGAAGAAACTCTTCCAAGAAATTCTTAAGAAGTTCAAGACATGACTGTGATAATGAATGATTTAGTTGTGTGTTTGTACTAAGTATCATCTCTGTTCTTTCTCTTAAACGCTTGCCCAAGACATCATAATGACGAGTAGGGTATGGATATGATATCTTAGTTTTTCATTTGCTTTCAGTCTATTTGCTTACAATTGCACTCAATTACACAGTCAGAATTGTTCTACCTCTTCCAAAAGAAGGAACTCTTCCAAAATAGCACTAATGATGAACAAACAGATTGTGTAACTTCATAGAATAATGCATGTTAGCATAGTTAGAATGCTCCGGAGTTTCATTGCATTTAACTCATGTTCAGTTATTTTGTTTCAAGTTTGATGATGACTTATAGTTTAGCATTGTTCTAGATTAGTGGCATCTTAGGTTCATTCTTAGATTAACTCATTGTACTTGCACTTCCATTCAGATTACCATCCATTGCACAATAGATTATTTCAGTTATTAGGATTAACAAAACAGCCTTCATTATTCACAAACATCTTTCTGTTCTAAAATCTACAAATGATCCATAGCCATATGAACAGAAGACAACATCACTATAAGGTCTGAAGTATCTCTGTAATTTCCTCATCATTTCATAAACAGAGCTCTTCCTCAAAATAACTACTTTGAAAAAGAAACCAATAACTCTTTGAGTAAAGGTTCTGTGACATTCAATTAAATTGCATAATAGAACTAGGAATTAGTCATAGAATAGAAGAGCTTAGGACAAAATGTTGCATCATGGTAAGATTAGTGTTTAACTGTTTAGTTAGAGGATTTGCATATTTAGTGATCATTTCTCAAGTTTAGTTTGTGTTTTGAATCATTTGTCTGAAAGTCATTATCAAGCTTTTCTTTTATTTAGTCATAGTTTAGATTCTGCTTCAGTGTTTCCAATTGCATTTGCCATTTGTCATTCCATCAATTAGGCTTAACTCTGTTTTTAATCACCAGCTTCTTTCCATTAGTTTTCTAGGCATTTTCATTGTGAACATAAAAATCACCAAAAGACCAAAAACATCATAAATCATCACAAAAGACCAAAAACATCACAAAACACTACACACAACGCATTAGGAAACAAGCACCTAGGTACATATGGTACACTTCACTTCAGCAGTTTACAAATCCTGGTTGACAATTAAATGAGCTCAGTTTAGGAGACTAGATTGAGACCAAACAATGAGGTCATATGATGTTGATTTCATCTTATCAATATGTGAACTAGTTCAAGGTATATGCCTTCATGCATCTTTCTAAAGGAACATATCATTCTTCTTCTATCATTCTCATGATATCAAAAATTCAACCATGATATCTGCAACTATATGATGACATGAATTTATCTATCAAATATATACATGCCTTTTATTTCTTTTGGTAATCTAGACTTCCTTCTAGTAGCTTCCTTTCCTTGCTTGAAGATGAAAGTACTTCAAACAACTCAACATGATCCAAATATTTGTCATAATACCTTACCATTGGATTCCACTCAAGGTGGACCATAGACTTTCAACGAGACACTTGGTTCTTCCAAGTAGAGGTGGACCTTTTAATGAAAATTCCAATGGAGAATCTCGATTATCCTCATCCTGCAAATGCTCCTTCCTAATGATGATGATGTATGATTATTTCTTTATTTATATTATGCTAGATGAAATTCTCCAATCATATAGATTGCTACTTCAGTCATCCTTATATGATTCCAATGGAGATACCATGAGCTACTTTCTTTCTATCATGATGACAACTACAACCATGTAGACTTTCTAATTCAGCTATAATTCCATTCTTTTATGATAATGTCATCTCTATTTCAGCTCTAATGCATCCTATCATTCTTGTGATGCTTCCTATTATGATAATTATCTTTTACAAAACTGAAAATAATTTAGCGAAGAATTTTATCTCAGTCATAGTAGAGATATTTCACTTCCTCCTTTGTCTTCTTCTTTTCAGGCTCTTCTACTTCTTCAATGATATGGGCTTCATTTCTTTCCTTTCTATTTTTTTAGTCCTTCTTAAGTTTGGGACAATCCCCTTTAAAGTTCCCATATTCATTACATACATAGCATTGTATCTTAGACATATCAATATTCTTCTTTCTATAAGGACCAAACTTTCCAAACTTTCCTTTTCTCTTGGCCATGGTAGAAAATGCTTTAACTTGTTCATTTTCCATCCCAGATCATTTTTTTCCTTCAACCTAGTTTCTTCAATCTTACATAATGACCAAATTTAACTAAATGGAGTGACCTCCTTTCTGTTCATTTTTTCAACTAGGGTCAAATTCAATAGTGGACAGCTCAAATGATTAAGGTAATAATTTAATTAGATTCCTCTTTTCGAGAGGATAAAAATCGACCTATATATCGCCCCAATTGGTTAAGCATAACATAAGAAATGAATTAATTTAATATTTTATGAGTTGGCCTAACCACATGTTGATCCAGTCAAAGCCCCAAGATGTCACTCACAAAGTTATAAATAGAAGTGACCTCAAGCTCATTTGCACACTTGCTCAAGTGATCTATGATTTTCATCCATCAATTTATTTTGTCTATATTTATGTTTTGGCTCACACAGTCATGTAAGAAGGAGCTCTCGTAGTGGCACGCAGAGAATCGGGGTCAGATACTGATGCACATTCCATATATGAGCCTATTGAAGTAGAGTTGCGTGCATGTAAGGCCCTAGTAGAGGCCCTGCTGAAGCACAGTCATGGGCAAGATGAGTTGTTCCCGCAGTGAAGGTGCCAAATCTATTGGCAGGATGGCTTCAAGGCACGACCAGGGTTATAAGGTATTCATACCCTCAGCCACGGGCACAAAACAATGTGGTAGTGGCTCAAAGTCCTTCATATGCGAGCTGAGTGAGTTAAGGCCACAACCAAGAGACTTTCTAGGCAGATCAGATTTTCTTTAGCTTTATTTGAATGGCAGCGCTTCCAGACTTCAGTCGTTCAGTCACAGTTGGGTCAGAGCGTCATTGACAGTCTCCTTGATTCAGATCTATGACTTCAAAGTTGAGATCACTTGGTGATCTTTTAGATTTGAGTTTTGGTATTATATATCTGTTGATCTGTAGATCAAATCTAGTTGTTTCCGCTGCAAATGTATCTTCAGTCCTCATTCAGTATCAACTATGTTCATCAGTTACAGCTAGTGTCAGTGCATTTCAGTTCTCAGATTCAGTTTCCTTCATGCAGAAGTATGGGTATGGTTTTAGTGCTTGTATGCTATTTGTTTTCTTCATCGTAAAGATATGTACTCATGGATCATTATACTCTTGTTTCTCAATCATTCAATGAAGATCTAAGAAGAAGAATTTCCAAGGGTTTTCCCCATAAGTGGGGTTTTCCCTGGTCTCAGGCCAATCTCGGTGTCTCTATGTGTTAATGCTTCTCTTCCTTTGATATTTTATTTTTCGTTGCTTCGATGATGATTATGATGATGGTATTGTTCTTTCTGCATAGTTTCATTTTTCTAATGATTAATGATATAAATTTGTAGAATGGAATAATTATTTGGGGTGAATGCAACTTGTTAATGGTGAAATGCAACTATCAAAGTAAAGAACAATGCTGCTTTATGAAAAATTAACATGGTATTAGAGCTAGTTGAAGAAAATCCATGAGGATAACCCCAAGGAGACACTTCACCATTCTAGAGACCTAAAATAATTCTAGGGTATGAAGAAATCCCTAGGTAGTTAGTGGATAATATTTTGAGAGGAACCCTGGGCTATGGTAAAGATCTGAGATTCGGTATATGAAACCCTTGTACGGCCTTTGTGAAGATGCTCAAGCACTTGGATCGGTTTGACAAAAATGACCTGGTTATTGATAATGTTATTAATTGAAGGCAACACTACTTTTTGCTCTATGGCTGACTCTTGAAGGCTGGTTCAAGAGGGAGAGGATCATCTCTCATTAAAGATAGGTATTCCTTGACTTATAACCCTTCACTCTTGTTTATGCTTATAGATCTGATCTCTATGATTATTGTTTCTAGTTGTTACTTCATGCATGTATATTTGAGCACCTGGATATATCTAACCTCTGTGATGAGATCTGATGATTGGATCCCTCTTGAGGATCTTTGGAAATGAAGGAAATATGGCTAGATTGGGAAATGAAGAAAATGGCTAGATATGGAAATGAAACTAGATCTGGAAAAGGAAAGATGGCTAGGAAAGCCCTTCGGTATATTGAGAATGTCTACTTCTCATATGGCTCATGCATGCACATATAAGGGTGATTGGGATTATGTTTACTATGATGAAATAGTGCACCTAGTATTGAATGGTTTGATCATGATGATCTGCTTGATTCTGCGAGAGTACCTATTGTGATTGGCGATCATGGGTATAGTGGCATAAGTTAATGTATGGCTAACATCTTTTTTTTTCAGATATTGATTCTGATTTTAGTGGATCGTACTCTTGATTCTTGATACGCATAAGATATGTTGGCTCTCTTATGGAATTTTACCTCATTGATATGGTATTGATAATATTTTTGATCAGCATGGTGAAAGCTCATAGAAAAGAGTAACTGCACATCGTTGGTTTATCGATTAACCTAACTTGATCCTATTGATTATGATATGTGTTATTGCCTAAATCTACCTCAGGCTGAAGGAAGGCAGAGACAGGATAACACCAAACCACGCTCAGTCTGGTAGCTAGCCCTACCAGAACAGGAGAGGGCTCTCTCCGGGTCAATCTCAGAGAAAAGTAAGCAATTGGGCTTGAGATGACTGAAACAACAACTAATTTTAGGCTAGGTATATGAATAAAGGAGTTCGAGTTTGATTTTGTGAGTTTTGTTGGAAAAAGGGAAAAACAATTTTGGGCTTGGGGATGAGGCCAAATACTTGCAGAGTTCAAGTTGGGGCAAGGAAAGCAATGGCTTTGATGTCTTAAATTGAATGAATGGATAGAAAAGACTGCTGAGGAGATGAAGAGGGCAAGAGGCTGCAAGGATCCTCTTCAAACAGGTGAAAACATATAAAACTAAACAAAATTTTAAGGCAGAGCACCAACAAACTAATGAATTCTACCTTAGTCACTCATTTGTTTAATTTCAGAAGAAAAGAGAAGGGAAGTGGCATACATAAAACATTAATGAACTTACAATTACATGAATAAAAACACCATCAAAACTCAGAGCCACAAGGATCCCAACAAGTGCTGCAAAACCCTGGTCTTTCCTTTGCCAAAATTACAGAATGAATGTACAATGAAATCCTATGCAATCCCAAATGTCCAACCCTGAAAATGACTCAAAAAATACATAATATAGACCAGCCTAACCCCTCCCCATGCCTCTAGGGGTCGAGCTCATCCTTCTAGGAGTTGTTTCAACCAATTCTAAACTAGGAACTGAAATCTAGGCAATCAAACAACTTGCCTCTATATGGTAGGAAACTGATTCATTCATTTTATTTTCACTTTTTAGTGAATGAATCCTATAAAACAAATAAAAATGTGCCAAATTTACACCATAGTCATGAAATTACATCAAGATAGATCAAGAGTTACATCAAAAAGTGAAACTAGTCAAAACTGGGCGAAATTTTGAGCTGAAGAGTGAAAAATAGGCCAAAATTCTTTATGCGCCGCGCCCAAAATCTCTATGCGTAGCACAAATTTGGAGCTGATGTTGAGGCACTTCCTGAAGTCAAAATTGAGCTCATGATAGCTCGCTGGAAAGCCCTGTCTGTCGACTTTCCAACCCAAGTGGACTTTTGAGATTGGGATGTCATTTACTCCTCCAAAACGTCAATCTCCCAAGACTGGTTCCTGTGTGTGTAAAAAGTGGCAAAAAGGCCAATTTCAAGGTGTTTTTGACCCTTTAGGCCACCTAGAACTTGATGAAACTCTTAGGCCATTCCTGAGCATGCATAATTTTTCATAAAAAATCCAAAAATATCAATTTTTCCACTAGAAGATCTCCCAATCATAAGCACGCACAAGGTGGCGCTACGCGTTGGGCAGGAAAATCTGTTTTGTGACCAAAAATTCAAAAATGACAAAATTTTTTCCAAATTTGCTGAAATTTGGAGTGAAGGTTCCCCATCAAGTACTACGCTCAGCCAAAGATGATTCAACCAATATTTTGAGCCGATCATGTCTTTTTCGCCGTTTCAGTGCCCTCCTGGTACATGCAGTTCAGTCACTGTCTTGTTCATATGATGAATCTGTGTCTGTCATGATGTTGCAATTTGTATGACAAGTGTATGTTTGGTTGGTTAAAAATGAGAAATGAAGACTTGATGTCTTTGTATCCAAGTGCCAAATGTGTGCCAAAGGGAAATGAGGGACTGTGAGGAATATGGAACAGTAGGGAAAAGTGGACTGTGGGAAAGAGTACAGTGGTAAAAATGGGTTTCTGTCAAGTGAATTTAAATTGTAGGACAATCACTTGACACTTTTGGGATATGGGATTTGGGGATTTTTTTTAATTGATAGGGAAAGGGATAAGAAAAGGGAATGAAAGGATTTAGGGATAGGGGTAATGGGACTTAGGAATGAGTAACTTGGGATATGAGGGAATAGGGTTTTAGGGGTGAATGACTCTTAGATATGTAATAGGATAGTGTGTTAATGAAATAACAGTGATGAGAGACAGATAATAGGGGAAAAGGAATATGTGGCACAAGACTTATTTTAAAATACCAATTTCAAACCCTAAGAGAGCATTTCTTAACACAATGATAGGGTTTATAATTTGCCATTTCAAAAACTCTCTTATCCAATCTTCAATCACACCAAAAATTGTTTAAATGGAAATTACAACATCAATTGAACTTACATGGGAGAAATTAGACCGAGTGATTTAGAATTTCTTGGAGGCAATGTCAAAAATTTTGGTGTCAATCCTGTGCGCCGCGCACACTGTATGTGTCGCAACCAGTTTCCAATGCGCCGCGACACTGGATGTCATCCACAGTCCGACCTTTAAGCACTGTTTTGCCTCTTCCTCGATTTTTCTTCGGTTCTTTAATAACTCTTGCATGTAAATGAATTTGTTGAATACGAAAATATCTGGTATACACAAAGGACTTTGATTTTCTTTTGACAAACCCACTTTCTAATGATGCAGAACTTTGGCACTTTCACATTTAAAATAAACTCTGTTTTTGCTTGTTTCCTTTTGATTTTTTGGCTGAAATGATGGCTCCTTTGTCAATTTTTGTAGGGATGATGGCATGTTTTGGCAAAGGTGACCAGGGCTGCGCCTGAAGTATTTCACAACTGAAGAAACTTTGAAAATTACATGGCATTTATTACAAAAGATAAAATGACGATTTTTCTTCAAAACAGAGTTTTGAAGAAAAGTCATGATCAAGCGATATGACGATGAAATTTTTGAAATGAAAACTTATTTTGAACCTCCCTCTGGCCTGCTGGCATTATTGGACACTTTGAAGACGAAACCCTAGACATAATGACTGAAAAACCCTAAAAAGACTCTTTTCCAAGGCTGTGACCAAACATGACTGTAAATGACTTTAAAATTAATTTTGATGAACTTTGATAAACAGACCTAAGCCAGCAGGATAAGGCATGAGGGGTATGACTAAGAAGGCCCTTCCGTCAGATAATGGCATGCCCCTAACGGAATGCAACTGAATGAACTGAATGAGACACCTAAAAATGAAATGCAATAAGAGAAATGATCTATGACGGAGGGATGAAAAGACCGACTCTAACATTGGCTCCAATGGGGATGGTAGCTCCTGGGAGGTGCCAAGAACGACATATCTTTGGGAGAGAAGACAGTGCCTTCATCCATTGGGAAATGGAGTCAAAACACGAAAACCGACATTATGCAGACTGACTCTGACTCAAGGCTAAAACTGAAAACCATAATAAAATCAAACACGACTAAAACATAACTGACAAACTGGAAAGATGCTCATAATTGAGCTTATTCAGCAAACCTACTCTAATTGTTCTTTTCACCACCCGATCAAGTGAAATGGAACAGCCAATGCAACCATGTAAGCATCATGGCTGCTATTTGATTTCTTCCCAAATGCTTTCTGATGTGCAGGAAAAGTGAAGAATCAAAAGGAAACTCCCATGGAAACTTGGAATCAAGTTGACTGCTGATAAACTTGCAAAGCATGAATTGACTGGATGACTTCAAGAATACTGCGAAAGGATCTTCATAAACATAGCTACTCTGGTCCAAGTAATCTTCATAGCTGGATATTAATATTTTCCTCACATCTGTGCTGTCTTTCTTTGGTGATTGCATCAAGCTGTCAAAAGGATCCTGAATTTCGTGAATAACCAAACTCTGGAGCTGATCCCAAACAGAACAAAAGTCTCTTTTATCAATCTCCTCATATGACTGCAAACCTTGAAATGGGCTTTGTAATGAAAAATCTGTTAGACAAGACAATGAAGGCGACTTTTGAATAAGATTATTATCAACATTATTTTATGTCACATGGTTAGCCAATGGAGAAGAGCTTTTATAGAGAACGTCATCCAACACACGAGCAATAGGATCATCAAAAACTTGAGAAGACTGCTGCAATGTATCCATTGAAACTGTATGACATCCTACTGGTTGTTCATCTTTTTCTTTAGAGATATTACGCAGATTCTGCTTTATAAACTGAAATGCTTCGAAACAAAAGGGTACAAAATCCTCTTGCATCATTAAATCATGTATTTCAGCTTCCACGCCTTCATCTGCAACTTGAAAATCAATGGCATTCGGGGATTGCAAATCTGAATATGAGAAATCTTGAACAAGGTTTTCATTGCCCTCAAGATGGTCCAGATCAAGACTTGTTGACAGTTGATTTCTGATTACATGAAGGTTGTCTCTGATGAACTGAAATGAATCAAAACAAAAAGGCAAAGATCCTTCACTTACTTCAAAATTTGTTGCACTTTACTCATCATTGTCATAGCTGATATGCATCGGTTGATCACTGCACTCAAGCTGCTGAAAGTGAACTTCCTCCTTCCACAAACTCGCTGCTGATTCATCTGCAAGATTAGCTTCTGTTTGGAGAACATAATCATCATCATACTGATCAAACTGAGGCAAATCATCAGTATATAACACATCATCAAGCATACATGTCATATCAACAGCTCTCTCTTCTTCAAAATGATCTATAAAACAATCACTATGACAACTGGGATAAGAAACAAAATGTTTTGGATCAGCAACTTGTTCTTTTTCAATCAGCAAGTCATGGGTTTGAACATTATACTCATTCCTTGTGGTGATCTTTTGCATCATCTCTTCCACTGCACTTATCAAAACGTCAAGCTTTACCTCTAGAGATGTCAATTTCTCTGGATCTATGTTTTTCATCTCTTCTTCCTTCAACCTTGCCCTTCGGATCAGCAAATGAGCCTCTACATTTACTGCATTGTTCTGTATCTCTACAAGTGTTGCAATATTCCTTTCTCTCAACTGAAACTCCATTTCCGGATCAAAGGCACCCGGGTAGTGCAAGAGAGCAGATCTAGGAGAAGGTCTTATATCAGCTGGCATTGAAAAATATACTTTGTTAAATCTGGCAGAAAATTGTTGTACCGTCTCCCCTGACAGTCTTTTCAGCTGGTTATACTCTTCTATAATCAGGAAAAGGTTCTGTCTAATCACCCACCTGTCGAGGAAAACTTCGACGAACTGCTGGAAATCTGAGATGCTCCAATCAGGCAAGGTTTTGAACCAACTCTTCACTTGGTCTTGCAAAGAAAGAGAAAAAAGCCTAATACTGACATCCTCTTCATCAACTTAAAAAAGGTCAATAAAAGTCTCAACATTCTGCACATGTTGCTCAGCGTTGACATTGTTACATTCACCGTCAAATCTTGGTAGATATAGGTCATAATTTTTAGGGAAAACATGAAGAAGAGAAGGTAAAACAAGAGGTTTATACCTATCTGGGACTATATAAGGTGTAGGAGTATATACAAGAGCTACGAGATCAGTTTTTTTTATTTAGGCTCATCACTCTGAAGAGATTCATCATAAGATGTGGGAAAAGTAAGGAGGCCAGGATCAAAGGGAAACTCAGTACTTACACTTTTTGAATAGGTCGAGTGAAGATTTTGATCACCTTTATCATACAACAAATTCTGAAAAACTTTCAGGATAGCTTCAAGAACAACAAAGAAGTAATTTACAAGAAAGCAGACTAGATCCTGAATACCATTCCACTTTGGATACCTGAACTTTGTGTAAGATCCTTCCATGTTCTCAGAGAAAGAGTTAGTCCTCCAGTGGAGTCTCTACATTGAGTTGGAGTCACCAGGTGAATGATTTCAGCCTTCTTATGTCTGATCGTTGTCCACCATCAACCATCAAATCTGAACTTGATACATGCACTGGGGAAATTTACAAGTCAAGTATCATGTTCACAAACTAGACCGGAGATTGACTGAAGCAGCGTTTATCTACTTTCGCTAATGCAAAGCAAGAGCGTTTCGAAGGATACCTGGCATAACTTCAAGCTCCGTCTGTAGATTATAAAACAAATAACACCAACAAGCAAACCATTTTCTCCCCAGTATGGTTGCCACTATGTTATTTCCTAAATCTACCTCAGGCTGAAGGAAGGCAGAGACAGGATAACACCAAACCATGCTCAGTCTGGTAGCTAGCCCTACCAGAACAGGAGAGGGCTCTCTCCGGGTCAATCTCAGCGAAAAGTAAGCAATTAGGCTTGAGATGACTGAAACAACAACTAATTTTAGGCTAGGTATATGAATAAAGGAGTTCAAGTTTGATTTTGTGAGTTTTGTTGGAAAAAGGGAAAAGCAATTTTGGGCTTGGGGATGAGGCCAAATTCTTGCAGAGTTCAAGTTGGGGCAAGGAAAGCAATGGATTTGATGTCTTAAATTGAATGAATGGATAGAAAATACTGCTGAGGAGCTGAAGAGGGCAAGGGGCTGCAAGGATCCTCTTCAAACAGGTGAAAACATATAAAACTAAACAAAAGTTCAAGGCAGAGCACCATCAAACTAATGAATTCTACCTTAGTCACTCATTTGTTTAATTTTAGAAGCAAAGAGAAGGGAAGTGGCATACATAAAACATTAATGAACCTACAATTACATGAATAAAAACACCATCAAAACTCAGAGCCACAAGGATCCCAACAAGTGTTGCAAAACCCTGGTCTTTCCTTTGCCAAAATTGTAGAATGAATGTACAATGAAATCCTATGCAATCCCAAATGTCCAACCCTGAAAATGACTCAGAAAATACATAATATAGACCAGCCTAACCCCTCCCCATGCCTCTAGTGGTCAATCTCATCCTTCTAGGAGCTGTTTCAACCAATTCTAAACTAGGAACTGAAATCTAGGCAATCAAACAACTTGCCTCTATATGGTAGGAAACTGATTCATTCATTTAATTTTCACTTTTTATTGAATGAATCCTCTAGAACAAGTAAAAATGTGCCAAATTTACACCATAGTCATGAAATTACATCAATATAGATCAAGAGTTACATCAAAAAGTGAAACTAGTCAAAACTGGGTGAAATTCTGAGCTGAAGAGTGAAAAATAGGCCAAAATTCTCTATGCGTCGCGCCCAAAATCTCTATGCGTAGCACAACTTTGGAGCTGATTTTGAGGCACTTCCTGAAGTCAAAATTGAGCTCGTGATAGCTCGTTGGAAAGCCCTGGCTGTCTACATTCCAACCCAAGTAGAATTTCTAGATTTGGATGTCAGTTTCCCCTCCAAAACTTCAATCGCCCAAGAATGGTTCCTGTATTTGTAAAAAGTGGCAGAAAGGCCAATTTCAAGGTGTTTTTGACCTTTAGGCCACCCAGAACTTGATGAAAGTCTTAGGCCATTCCTGAGCATGCATAATTTTTCATAAAAAATCCAAAAATATCAAGTTTTCCTCTAGAAGATCTCCCAATCATAAGCGCGCGCAAGGTGGCGCTACACGTTGGGCAGGAAAATCTGTTTTGTGACCAAAAATTCAAAAATGACAAAATTTTCTCCAAATTTACTGAAATTTGGAGTGAAGGTTCCCCATCAAGTACTACGCTCAGCCAAATATGCTTCAGCAAATATTTTGAGCCGATCATGTCTTTTACGTCATTTCAGTGCCCTCCTGGTACATGCAGTTCAGTCACTGTCTTGTTCATATGATGAATCTGTGTCCGTCATGATGTTGCAATGTGTATGACAAGTGTATGTTTGGTTGGTTAAAAATGAGAAATGAAGACTTGATGTCTTTGTCTCCAAGTGCCAAATGTGTGCTAAAGGGAAATGAGGGACTGTGAGGAATATGGAACAGTGGGGAAAATTGGACTGTGGGAAAGAGTACAGTGGTAAAAATGGGTTTCTGTCAAGTGAATTTAAAATGTAGGACAATCACTTGACACTTTTGGGATATGGGATTTGGAGATTTTTTGTAAATGATAGGGAAAGGGATAAGAAAAGGGAATGAAATGATTTAGGGATAGGGGTAATGGGACTTAGGAATGAGTAACTTGGGATATGAGGGAATAGGGTTTTAGGGGTGAATGACTCTTAGATATGTAATAGGATAGTGTGTTAATGAAATAACAGTGATGAGAGACAGACAATAGGGGAAAAGGAATATGTGGCACAAGACTTATTTTAAAATACCAATTTAAAACCCTAAGAGATAATTTCTTAACACAATGATAGGGTTTATAATTTTCCATTTCAAAAACTCTCTTATCCAATATTCAATCACACCAAACATTGTTTAAATGGAAATTACAACATCAATTGAACTTACATGGGAGAAATTAGACCGAGTGATTTAGAATTTCTTGGAGGCAATGTCAAAAATTTTGGTGTCAATCCTGTGCACCGCACACACAACCCAATGCGTCGCGCACACTATATGCGCCACGACCAATTTCCAATGCGCCGCGACAATGGATTTCACCCACAGTCTGGCCTTTAAGCACTGTTTTGCCTCTTCCTCGATTTGTCTTCGGTTCTTTAATAACTCTTGCATGTAAATGAATTTGTTGAATACGAAAATATCTGGTATACACAAAGGACTTTGATTTTCTTTTGACAAACCCACTTTCTAATGATGCAGAACTTTGGCACTTTCACATTTAAAATAAACTCTATTTTTGCTTGTTTCCTTTTGATTTTTTGGCTGAAATGATGGCTCCTTTGTCAATTTTTGCAAGGATGATGGCATGTTTTGGCAAAGGCGACCAGGGCTACGCCTGAAGTATTTCAAAACTGAAGAAACTTTGAAAACTACATGGCATTTATTACAAAAAATAAAATGACGATTTTTCTTCAAAACAGAGTTTTGAAGAAAAGTCATGATCAAGCGATATGACGATGAAAGTTTTGAAATGAAAACTTATTTTGAACCTCCCTCTGGCCTGATGCCATTATTGGACACTTTGAATACGAAACCCTAGACCTAATGACTGAAAAACCCTAAAAAGACTCTTTGCCAAGGCTGTGACCAAACATGACTGTAAATGACTTTAAAATTAATTTTGATGAACTTTGATAAACAGGCCTAAGCCAGTAGGATAAGGCATGAGGGGTATGATTGAGAAGGCCCTTCCGTCAGATAATGGCATGCCCCTAACGGAATGCAAACTGAATGAACCGAAATGAGACACCTAAAAATGAAATGCAATAAGAGAAATGATCTCTGACAGAGGGATGAAAAGACTGACTCTAACAATATGCATGGTATTGGAAACCGCTATGATAAAGGCATATCTATGAGATTGATGTTTCAAATCTTTGTCTATTTGTGGTTATAGCATGTGGTGAAATTAAAATGTATTGTTATTGGATCTTAAGGTTGGTTTTTCACATCAACCTGTCTCTCTAATCTTTCTAGTCTAGCCTATGATGAAAGTTGGATGACATAATATTGATGATCATGATAGATATGTCTTTATGATAACATTTGTTATTTCTTGATCTTTGTAAAGACAGGTTGATGATATGACTGAAGTGGATTCACATTCAGAGGGATAATCTCTCTCCTAAAATATTCTTACTCATGTTGTTAATGAAATATGATTTAATTATCTGACATTGTTGATCTACAGCAGAGTTCTGAGCCTCATTTGTGCCAAAGGAAGGCTCATAGATGTGACTATGCCTAAAATAAATAGAATTGAATTTTTGTATAATGAATTTGGTCTGTACTCTGAATCCATGGATCTCTGATTTGTCTTGTTGTGGTGAACTGATTTCTGGAATTGCTGGAATTGAGCATGAAATCGGATGATCACTTGGAAAATGCCAGTTTTGTAGATGTATTGTAGAGGCCAGTAAGATCTGTTAGTCGAGAAAGTTCGTATTTTTTAATCGAACTTGTGTGTGTAGGTGACCGAGACATTCATATGGATATGTCATTGTGTTTGAGTACTGTGCATCATGTTTTGGTTGATTGATATTGATAGACTGTGTTTGGTACTTTTGACATGATTCTTAATGATTGAGAAATGTTTGGATTTTTATATCTTACTATGATTGCACATTTGTATTTGACATGATTTGGTCTGGTGATGGTTGATTTTCCTAGATGACTATGTTATGTCAGCATAGTGACCTTCAGTCTCATATGTGAGTATACAAATGTATGGTTCTGTATTGGCCTCCTTTTTCCACATGCATAACGTAATCATGATGTGTATACACTTACATCTAATGATGGAATGGCCTATAATGACATATTAAATGACAGACTTGAAAGCTTTACATGAAATGAATTCAAGATTCGATATGTGTGATACATGTCTCTAGTTGAAAGAATTGAGAACTATGAAATCAATTTCTTTGATAATAGTTGTGACTGACTTCTAAACTTGGATGAGTTGATTTTGTTTACTCACCATTGATTTGAGAAAGGTTGGACATGTTGTCATGATAATGCCTTAGACCCATAGAGAGTGTTGCATGATGCAAAGTCCTTGATTTATATTTGTTTATATGTGTATGCTATTTGTTTATATGACTTTGATTATACATACTGATAGTCTATCATTGATAGGTGATGAGCCTCTGAAAATATAAGTAATAGGGAGATGACTTTTGAATATCATAATGATGTATCATGGCATGATAAATTGATCTCTGGAACTTGGGAAATAAATTCCATATAGCAAGACTGTTGAAATGTCTTTGTGTAATGTAAATCCATGGATACTCTGATTTAAAGTTCAAATTTTGATTGAACATTATATGGAATCTGGTAGTTGGTTGAAGCATAGATGTTATGTGTTGAACATTCATTTGTATCTCATGTGTATAGAAAATGATTGAGCTGCTTCACTCAAAATTGCCACCAAAATATCTTTTATTTGGTTGAGATATTTCTCCCATGATATGTAGTTGCATGAATGAATTAATGATGTTTTGGATTGATGAGCACACTGTTGAGAATTTGAAAGCTGATGATTAATTCAAATTCTCTTCTTGATAATTACTTGTGAGCTTACTTGATTTACTTATGTCTTCTCTTCTTATCTTATTTAGTCTTTTATCAAGTCAATTACCAAAATACAAGAGACACAAAGTTAGGCTCTTCGAGCCAGGGCAAAACCTCTCCCTCTTGGAGAGGAAAATACGTAAGGAATTCTTCTTATATATCTTCAAATGACAAGTACCATGACCAAAACTCAGACCCTTGATCTATGAATGCTTCCAAGACCTTGTCACTGCTTCTTTGTCTGATTCCAACGTTGATCCTTCTTTTCTGTACCAACTTGCACTGACTTGCACCAACACTAGAAAATTTCATAGTAATACATATTTATTTGGTTGTTTTGGGGTCTTTTTTCTTGTTTCAGTTGCATCGCTTTGACTTTGTTCTTAAACAAAGCTGTTACGAAATGGAACTAGAAGAATGAGGATGAAGAAGAGTGTTTGAATTGGAGTACTTTAGCTGCACATACAGTTTACATTTACACACAAAAACACAAAGACACATAAATTTTAATCCAATCCATTCTATACTCACAAATAAAATTATGGAGTTGGACAAACATTATATGCTCTATGGATATATAGAATATGGTTATGTGGGATTGAGAACAAAAAAATGTTTATATTTGCATTGAGTATTTTTTTTCTCTTTTTTTGGTTTGTAAAGTATATATTTTTATGTATATAAATTTTCCTTTAGATATATTATTAGTTGAAATTTATGTATAGGTTTTTTAACTCTATGTAAGATAGATAACTTTTGTTTAACTGTAAATAATTTTTATTTGTATTTATTTGTATTTTATGATTAAATTTGATAATATATATAATAAATTAACATTTGTCTTTCTAAACTTAGATTAATTAGTTTGTATTTTAATACATAATTATTTTACTAAACACAATTTGTTAATGTTTTCAACTTTCGTCTATGATTTTTTAACTAACTCTATAACTCATACAACAACTATACAAAATTGTTTGTTGTTAATATTTTTTTTCATTTACTATTTATAGAAGAGATAACCTTCTTTGAGGATTCTTGAACTAACTATATAGCTTATACAAAAACCATATAAATTTGTTGTTGTTACTATTTTTTTATTTTCCATTTATTATGTATAGAATAGAGGACATTCATACTCATGGTTATCTATTTCTCTACACAAGATTTTTAACAATAACAATGATATTACTTCAAAAGAAAATGTCACTATTATATGAAATGATTGTATTTTTAGCAGAGAGATATTGCTAGCGATCCAAAAAATGGAGCGGGCGGAAAATTTTCTTTCGACCTAGGTTTTATACGCTTTCTCGTCATAAATAAGCCGACATCGTCGAACAGGGGAAGCCACCAGGGTTTTGATCTCTATGCTGCCCCTGCAAACCCTTGCGTAGATGCATCTGTGGGGCGATGGCACTAGCATTTACCCATTTGCGGCCAGGCGACGAATGAAAAGATTACTATGGATTGGTGGAACTTTCTCGCGGCGGATATTTTTTGGATCCCCTGCAGACTTGACTGCTGGTCTGTATTTACGTTTTTGACTACACACCTGGACGAAATCCCTCTATTATCGACTGTGGGTGACTTATATGCAGGTGCACGCCACTGGTGGTCTGTTGGGCATAGAATCCTCCCGCCGGCATTTGAGGTGCGCTGGTCACCTCACCCCCTGATGTATTATTCGACAACATTTGGTGGCGAGGGCATCGTTGCTTGGTTTTGTTTGCAGGTTTGCGTTGGGGTCACACATCGGATCCGGAAGCTGCATACCCTATGCGCATCGGTTCAATGGTCACATCCCCACAGTGCTGCTCCTCGCTGGTGGGCTGCACCTGGACAACCGGCCTCCATTGATGGTACAAAGATTCAAGAGTCGGTTAGGCCACCTCTGATGAAAACGTATCTGGAAGAGCTAGCGCCCGGAAACAACTGCAATGCAAATACAAATCAGGTAAACACACACAGCTTTCAGATTTTTCTCAAGAAGCCTAAGGGAAACAGTATATTGCTATGGATTAATGTATCTGATCAGGTTTCAAACCTGAAACAATCTATTTGGCAAATCACTGGTTATCCAAGTCACGTCCAATCCCTCATCCATGGAGGGAAGTCGCTACAGGATTCCAGCAAACTCTGCGACTATGGTATTTGCCCTGCAGATACCATTTACCTCAACATGCGACTGAGAGGTGGTGCTGCTGGGCAGCATAGTGCACAAGGATCTCGGGGTATGTCCTATAAGAATACACTAACAGGAAAAAATACATCTGCAATCCCTACGGCACAGGCTGCAAATGGCAATGTGCCGAGACCCTACATAGTAGAGCTACAGGACCAAACCCCAGCATTAAAAATAAACAACTCAGCAGCAGAGGAGCATATAAAGACATATGAAGCCCAGGCATTAATCTGCCGCTTCAACGGCTTCTGGCCCAAACCCATGGACCTATTTCAATGGATCTTCACACAATGGTCTTTGGAATGTGAAATACATCTCTGTTCCAAGGGGTTTTTTATCGTTAAATTTCAAACCTCAGAGGAAAGAGATATCGTAATCAGAGAGGGGCCTTGGTTCTGGGGGTCCACGGGGCTGTTTATAACCCCATGGTTTCCAGATTTTGACCCAAATACCATGTCAGTTGCCAGATTACCAGTATGGGTGAGACTCTACAACCTGCCTCTTCATTTCTGGAATGAACAGGTTCTCGAGAGCATAGGGAATAGCCTCGGGAGGTATATCAAAACAGACATGGAAAGAATAGAACAAAGAATTTTCACCTTTGCTCGGATCTGTGTAGAAGTAGATTTAAGCAAAGGGCTACCGGAGAATATCATGCTGATTTATAAGCACCAAAACTGGCTGCAATCACTTGATTACGAGAACACTGCGTTTAGATGCAGGAACTGCAGGATGACAGGTCACCTTCAAAATACATGTCCAGAAGCTAAGAAAACAAATAGCAAAAAGAAACTGAATAGGAATCAGAGGAAAGGTTGGCAGTATCCCCCTCCTGACTCAGAGGAGGACGAGTCAGAAGAAGAAGAGGAACTAGCTCCGCCAGGAAGTAAGCAGCCAACACAGGAACCAGAAGTACAAACAGAGGATATGATCGCACCCATGGATCCACACCTTCAAACAAAACAATCAGACAGGAATGTCGAGGACATGGGCAGCGGAGGGATTAAAAGACATCATACATCAGAAACGTCAGATTCGGACAAGGACACAGGAATCCATAATGCAGAAAATCAGATTGTCCTTGCCACTTGTGTTCCATCCCAGGGCGAATGGCGCAAGGTTGAGAAGAAGAAAGGCAGAAAAACCTGAGTGTGGGACGCTTTTCCCACGCTCCAGTAGTTTCTAGTTTCTCTGTCTGTTTCTCTCTTCCCAGTTCTCTCTCTCTTTTTCTTTCATTCTTTCTGAATGCAAGGTAGCCTAGCTACAACGCATTGTGTGCCATAGCACATGTGCCCATTGGGCTATTTCTGAAAATGCTTCAATGCATATGCTCTGTGTAACTTTTCATTTCTATAAATAAAAAGTTACCGATTTTTTCTGTGGAAAAAAAAATGAAATGATTGTATTTTTATCACAAATAATTTTATGATTTGTTAATAACATAACATCATCCACATATATTAACAATAATAATGCACAATATCTCCTTTATTCTTTATGATTCAATTTTGTAACTAATTTATATATAAGTTTATATGTTAAATAGAGGAGACTTTCTTATTTTATTTCTATTCTAATTTTGATTTTGAGTGGTCTTTCTAATTTTATCATTTATTGGAATCTTCAATTTTAAAAGAACTAGAAAGTAGCTCTTCTCCATTCTACTTGAATTTTACTTTCTCCATTGTATTTTAAAGTAATTAGACAATGTATGATAATTTTTAGAAAAACCAAAGAAGCAGTAATAAATATTGTTGCTTAGTCTCTTTTTCAAAACATGGACAAATTATGAGATGTTCAATGGTTGAATGCTTAGGCCAAAAAAAACCCATGAAAAATCCCTCACAATTTTCACAATATTAATCCCAATCTAAGAAAAAGTCTATCATCGCGTTAAGTGTCATGCCAAATTGAACAACACTATGTAAATATGCATTGTACTAAACAATTTGTAATTTAGATGCAACATACATTTAGTTGTATATGCACATAATGTAAATATGATTTGAAAGAGTCATACAAAAGTTACTTCTTAATTACAAGATTTTGATTTTATTTTTGGGTCGATAAGCACTCTACAACCTAGTATGGGAGATATGTTGTCACATAACATTACATTTAAAAATAATTAAATAATACTTATATTAACAAATTAAAATAATAAAACAAAATAATTAATGTCATTCATAAATAAAATACTTCAATTTCTACATTAATTTTACATAAACTATGTATCGAGTGATAAAGTGATTGAAAGTAAAAAGAAATTAATTTACCTTTTAGTATAAGGTGGTATGTATTTTCTTCACTACTTGATATGGAGTTCAGAGAAAATAATATTATTGATATTAGGTGATGTGTATTTCATTATATATTTAGTTTACCTTTAATATTTAATATTTAAAATAAAAACATACGCATGTTGAGTAAAAAAGTTTAACATAAAAAAAATATATAGAGACAGAAAAAGTAACATAATTCTGATTTCATTAATAGGTGCTTTCTAATTCAAGGTATGAGGGAGAGTAAAAGGTTTTAACATGAAAAAGATAGAGAGAGAAAAAGTGAGAGAATTATTATTCTATTAATAGATGCTTTCTAATCCAAGGGATGAGGGAGAAGTATGTATTTCATTCTATGTTCAATTTACATGTAAGATTTAAGACAAAAATATATTAATAATAAAAATTATTTCGTTGTCAACCATAATTAAAATATTTCAATATCCATATTAAACAAGTGTTGTAGGGCATCTTAGTCCCTGTCACATAAGTTATAAATTATGCTTTTATAAAAATTGAAAATTGATATATGAAGTGGAAAACTTAGTTGCGACAAGGATTTTCCTAAATTTTGGTCGGTAGTAACCACTACTAACTCTACTTAAATAATGGTGTGAAACAAGTATGTTATTTACTTGAGTATGAGTTATTTTCAAGGATTTTAATTTTTAGAGATTTTCCTATGAAGCTTAACAATGAAAATCATTGCACAAATATCTAAAATTAATGGTATAAATATTGGAATTGTATCTCTGCATCTACCAAGCCCCAAGAGGGATACAATCCATTTTCACTCTAAAAGAGGTTTGCATCTCAAAATATTTGATCCCTCTCAATGCTTGTTAGATCCAGAGTTTGAATGCATCTAAGATGGTTTAGGAAAATATAAATTGTCAAACTTTGTCATATAAATATGAATACAATTGTGCTTTGTAAAATAATTTGATAGAATAATATTTTTGTGTTAGCTTACATATATGGAAAATATATGTTAATATTCTCCATATTATACTAATATCAAATTAAATATTTCACAGTATGTCTTATATGTATCATGCTAGCAGCTTCTATATGCAAATTTGTTGCAACATAATCCTTAATTTCAATGGTACAGACTAAGTTGACTTGCAACACTTGTTAACTTATATGGATGTGAAGCTTGGAATTTTGTAATATGATTTTACATTGTAAATATGATGCTTAAAACATTCAAAATTTTGATAATTTTTTCTTGTATCATAATAATGTAATAATGCATTATTTGTACATTAATATAATTTTTAGTGCATTAAAAGCATCATGTTTGTGAATCATATAGTAAAATAATTTTCATTATAGTTTTGCACTATTATATTTGATAAAAAAAGTTTACATATAACTAAATTATTATCATATTTTTACTCAATTATGATGTCCTGTTTTAAAACCGTTATTACCATATTACATACAACAAAAACTGTTTTAAAAAGAAAGTTTAAATCATCAAATCAAGGGTTATTTTCATGTTCACACTAAAAGAAACTCCAATGTAACATGTCTGGGGAGCATTGTGAATTGTATATAATTTTTTTGGGGTGCAACATCTCTTTCTAAAATTTTGTATAGTATCTAAATTCTTTTAGTGTGATATGTCAAATCCTTAAAACTTTGGTTTTGGCCGGGTGGAATAAGCTCTTTTTGTTTATGTTTTGCATTTACATAAACTTTAATGTATAGTACATTTCAACACCTAAATTTTTAAACTTCAATTACTAATTGTATTCGAATTTGAGATAGAAATTTATTGTATTTTAGTTGCAAGATTAATTAAAAATATATTATTTAGAAAATCGTAAATGGGAGGTGGAAAGGTTATTATAGAGTTGAAAATAATTATAAATCAATGGATCTTTGGACTCGGGAAAAGGAAATCTCTTATTTGAAATTCATGTTACTCTTATTAGCTTATATGGAAGGGAAGCTTGGGATTTTGCAATGTGATTTTACATTGTAAATATGATACTAAAACATTCAAAATTTTAATATTTTTTTATTGTGCCATAGTAATGTGGTAGTGTATTGGTTATACATTGATATAATTTATCGTGCATCAAAAGCATTATGTTTGTGAATCATGTGGTGAAACAATTATATCATTATAGTTTTGCACTATTATATTTCATAAAAAGGTTTACATATAATTAAATATTATCGAATTTGTACACAATTATGATATCATTTTTTAAAGAATTCCAGCTACTTTATAAGAAGAGTATACTTTAAAAAATCTTAATGTGAGGAAATATAAAATCACTTAGAAAGAAAAAAATAAAATTTGATGTGAAGAATCACAAAGCAAGCACACCAATTATAGAAATTACCTTATATCTATAAAAAAAAAAAAAAATGAAAAATAAATAGTAATTTTGGAGTATGACTTAAAATTGTTTTGGTTTACCCTCCAAAACTTAAAAACATCTTTACACATGACATGGTTTTCATTATAATAAAAAATAAAAAATAATGACTTGGTTTTCATTATAATAAATAAATAAAAAATAATGATTAAGTCTATGTAAATAGTGATAATTGTTCAATTAAATTATAATTCATTTTTCTTATTTTAAACATTAAAAAAAAACCTCCATAAAAATAAATATATATACAATACAACCTGATAAATATTGCTACCATAAAACTGATTGAAAAATGGGTGAAAGTCATGGAAACCATTAAATAATATTTTATATTCAAAACTCCCTTATATTTTCATACTTATATAGGAATCTCGTATCCTTTGTACTTGTAATTATGTAATTATGTTAGCCCACGTGGTGTAGAGCATTTGGTGATGGGGTGCACTATTAAGGCATTTCATCTGCAAGGTCACCGATTCGAAAATCGTGGGTGATTAGGATTTAGTTTAAACTACCAAAAAAAAAAAATTATATAATTATGTTTATGACAAGTTTCTATTTCACACTCTCACATACCAATCTACCATCGAAAATATTGTCACATTTCAATTAGTTGTTTTTGAAAAGTTTGTGATTTTTTTAATTATTATTATTTTTTAATTGGGAAAATAAATAGCTAATTAATTTTTAATTTAATTGTTCTTTTAATATGTGTTGTAATTTGATAAGTATTTATGGGTATAGGTTACTGGGTTTGAGTGAGGCTTTGTCTTTATCACGTTTCAAGTTCAAACCTCATAGAGAGAGGTTACGGATAGAAGCCATTTTTGGGAAATTAAATTACCAAGTTCATCGGATACATATTCCAAGTTGAATGATGGGACTAGTGATTAATTAATGGTTATGGAAATTGACAAAGGGATTGGCAAAGGCAAAGTGACATTAATTGGCTTTTTATTTATGAAATAAAGAAAAATAGGAGAAAATGAATGTGAAGAGACATAAATTTGCATGAGAGGGAAATTGAAGGAAAAATGAAGAAAATAGAGGCCTCAATGATAAATAGGCTTCTGAGAATCAGTTCATAGCTTTTGATAGTTTTTTGACAGTTTTTGGGTGGAACTCTCTTCAATTCTCTCATTCTCTCACACTCTTGCACAGTTAGAGAATTCTTGGAGCATGTTTGGAGCACTCTATTATTCACTAAAATTTGGAGAAAGAAGGAAAAGGAAAGTATGAGAGCGCAAGGGAACGAGTGAATCATTAGCTACAATTGAATTGTTTGGTAGGTAACAGGTTTCATGTATGATCTCCTTGTTGATTTTTGGATGCATGACATATGCATGTGATTATCTGGTTATGGGTTCTCATTAGCATGGAGGATTTCCTATATTGACAATGGTTTTAGCCTTGCCTTGCCATTTCTTGGATATCCATGGCGTTGTGGGGTTTTCCACTTGATTATTTTCTGATTGGTGCTCATGTTCCTTATAGTTGTGGATTCGAAAAAAAGCTCTAGAATCCCTAGAATAGCTTGGGTTGAGTTACTAGTCCTAGAGCCTATGTTGGGAAAAACACTCTGGAGACCTTTGTGGGTTGAGTTACTAGTCCCTAGAGCCCAGTTGGACAAACACTCTAGATCCCTAGAAAATTGTGGATTGACTAGATCCCTGTACAACTTGGGTAGAGATCGATCTGGTTAGTGTTAGTGATGTCTGACCATGGAGGTGGAATCACTGTGGTTGAGGGTTGAGGTGGTTTGGCCTATGGAAGCATTGTTTTGGTTTATTCCATGAGATCCCACACTCATGCTTAGAATATGGCGTGAGGGTGATTGGCTGAAAGAGAGATTTGGTTCAGTTGATCCGAATTTATGCAAGAACGCAATAAAATACAGAAATAGACATAAACACAGAGATGCATCGGAAATAATGCTTCATTTCATTAATATCAAATAACATAAATATTCTTACAGACATAATGGAAATCAAATAGCTAAGGCACTGGTAGCTTATCTCTGAGAAAAGATGTGGTAGATACATGCATCTGAACTATGTTACAATGAGGCTCGAGGGCCTATTTATTACTAAGAAACAATAGAAAACTCTAAACGTCCAAAAACCTAACCCTAGGAGATGAAGTGCCAACTATGGGCCCCGTTTGGGTAAATTGGTGTTTCAATTTCCCGAGGTCGTAGCTTTGGCATACTACCGTTGTTTGACACACATGATACATCGTTATAAATATCTATCCGAGGACTACAAATTCTGACCAAGAATATCAATTTTGAAGTGGAATCATATTTTTCGAAGGCGTGATTCCCAAAAAAACGTCGTTTAGGGCCTCAAAATGGCTCCGGAAGTTCAAGACCCGAAAATCTGCTAAAAATAATAATTTGTGCTGAAATTGAAAAACTAAAAGGACTGATGGTGGCGTTTCAAATGGATTAGGTGGGCGGCCACCAATATCCACCTGGATCATTAGGGTCCCAAAACGACTCCAGGAGTGCAGGACCCGAAAACCTGCTAAAAATAGTAAGTTGTGCTGAAAGTGAAAAGCTGCAAGAATTGATGGTGCGGGTCCAAATGGAATAGGTGGGTGGCCACCGATATCCACCTGGATCATCAACCCAATCTATGGTCAAGTGGTACGTGGAAGTCCCTGACTTGGTTGGTATTTTCCTATGTTAACATGAGACTCTTTCCTATTGTGATCTATGAGCGTTGTAGCGATTATGATGGTGATATTATGGTCGAGTTTCCATGATTTCTATGTTGGTTATTTTCTATTTATATGTTGTTTTTATGATGAGTACCATCTATGGATCTTGTCATGAATTGTTTAGTTATCGATTAGTTGATGAATATATGGACTAATAAGTGTTATTGTAGATATGTGGAGAGGGAATAGGGCCTTCTTGGTGATTCTCAAATGAATCTCAGACTATTATGATCAGATATTCATTCATGACCTGTAGCTTCTATGTTTTCCATGTGTTTGACGGAATATCTAGTGTGTTCTAGGAAGTCTAGGTCAAATTATTGATTCGAGTGTGAATGTTTAGCTTTTTCTTAATGTCAATAATGATTTTGGAAAGTCTCAAACAATTATGGGCAGTGGTCTGGAGGTTGGTTTGTAATTGTGGCACAGATCTCGGGACCATACCCTTTGAATTGGAGATTTTGGGCTATAATAACCGCATGAAAGCAGTGGCATGCATGTGGTTGGAGCCTTATAACCACACCTTTACTTGTTGTGCATGCAGTTGGAGCTTAAGATGTGAGAAAAGCAGCCCCAGATCAGGGTTTCGGCACCTAGGGTGGTCTTTTGGTCCCTGAGAATCCTGTAGCCCTGAGTGAAGCTAGTGAGAATGCAGTTTGTCGGACCTAGTTCCATAACTGAAGCTTGAAGGTTGGGTCATGTCATAATAACTCTTTGTCTCATGTTTACCCTCACATGCTTGTGAATTTGGGGAAATGTGGGAGGGGTCGTTACACTTTTGGGGGAATTAAATCATCTCAAGGGATGTTCAAGCTCGACACAATCTTGTGAATAGCACAGCATCCCACTATGGGCATTGTGGGTAGATGTGTTGGCCTCAACCTAAGCTCAGCCTAATTACAAAAAAAACTTAACAAGTTGAATCAGTTGACACATTATTTATTATTTATCAATATTTATTAAAACAACTTTATGTTAGCCCACTAGGTGTAGTTTAATTGGTGATATTATACAAAACATGAGATTTAAGGTTCAAATCCCCCCGTGAGTGAAGCCAACAAAAAAAAACAACTTTATACTATAGCACATTAATTTGATTAGTTTAAATTTTTTCTTTAAAACAACATTAGATTATAACACATTAATATTTGACTTTTTATTTTTAGTTTTTTATTTGAATCCAAAAAAAAAAAAAAAAAAATTAAAGATTGTAAAATCGATGAGAATTTGAATGTCCACTATGACACTGATTACTTGTTGCTTTACTCATTATTCAAGGAACATCATGCCACTTGAAATGATTCATTGATGTTTCGTAAATTGGTAGAATTTCACTCTTGCCAGATGTTTCTAGGTCCTAGGCTATCAACCTATTTCCTGACCAATCATAGGCAATTTTATGTCTTACGCCCTTCTCTAGCTTTCCCTTCATCTTTCCCTTCACCTTGTCAATCGTAACATTCTAAAGAAGCCTAAAAGTAAACAAGAAAATCCCTTAAGATATTTCCAAATAATTATTATTTCATTGTTGTGCACTTCTTTCATGGCTATTTCACAACATATCTCCAATATTTACTTATTTTCTTTCACATGAATTTTAATCTCCCCTTTCTATAGACCCACAATGATGATAGACAATACATTCATGACAACAAACAGGTCAACCACACACAAGGTGTCTTACCACAAGTTAGCAGTTATAATATTCTTTTCCTTGATTTGAGTAAGGAAATTCACACCTCTATTGGTAGACCTACACTGAACTTCCTCCTTCATAATATTCATTGACCTAACCATTTAAAAAGAAAAATAAAAGCCAGAAGGAAATCTAGCATTCAGGTTACCCATACCCTGGCTCAAAAAGTTCTCTGCATCATTTCAAATAATCTACCATGATAAATGTGAAGTCCAAAATGAATGTTGAAAATCTTTGTTATTGATCCATGTATTCTCACCTAAGTAGCCTTGACAACTTGGGATCTATTTCACCCACTATGAAGCCGCCACCATCCATTAATGATTCTAATGATTTGTACCTCATACAATTGTAACAATTTTCCATCATATTGAATGATGTACTCTCTATCCTTTGTTTGATCCTTTGATATTGGTTCAGTCATCTTCTTGCACTAAATCCGCCCTTCCTAACAACCTTTGTCTTTTTTAGTCTCTTCAATGAAATAAAAAACAATTTAACCCCCAAAATATATTATATTCAGTTTAAAATTTTCATGTTATTTTTAGTCTAATATATATATATGACATGTCGATATATTTTCATAATCTATCCTTTTTCAATTTTTAATAACATCAATTATTCTATTATGATTTGGAAAATATCTAAGATTTTGTAGCAACAAACACAACCAAACATAACATTAACTAATATAGATAAAAATTTCCACAAATCTGAACAAATTACTAATCTTTTTTATTAAACTTTTGACACACAATCTATAAAAAGCTTAACAAAGTATACAATCACAGTTCTACCATGTCCTCACCATTAATAACCATCAGAGCTTTCAATTATATGGAAACTTAACCATGGCCTTCCAGCTCACAAATACCTCGTTTGTAAATGTTAGGTTGATATATCTTTATCGTAGAAATAAGAGATTAAAAAGTTGATATTATAGATAGCATGGTAATTTTGTTTTAATAGGAACTCAAACTTTGTTACCACTTAATCTTTTTCTCTTTTTCTCTTCTCTTTTTCTTCTTTTTTCTTTTTTTTTTTTAATCTAGGATAATTGGTAACTGGTGAGAGTTTTCCTGAACAAGGCCCAGGATCAAATCTTGCTGGCTGCCACTATAAACCTGGGCTAGGTGCAACAGCCTGCAAGCCACACAATAGCAATTCACTTATGCCTCAACAAGAGCCGAGACGTCCACTATGAAGTCGCCTACTCTTCTAACCAAGACACAACAGGCCATATACTCAATAAGATTTGAACCTAAAAATTTCAAACAACTATAGGGAAGTTTGCTTAGCTGCTTATACTTTCAAAGATGTTAAAGAATCTCTTTTTTTAATAATTAAGTGATGAAAAATTCTACATAATTGGACAGAATAGTCACTTCAACATGAGAGATTAATCCGCACAAGGGACACGCACGCAGTATATACAACTTAGTATCGATAGTTGGCTACAGAGCAGCAGGAAGATGTGTCAAAATCAACAGAGATTCGTAACTCGCAGAAAAGATGAATAAATACCAAACAGATATTCCATCCACAAGCTTAATCCACGGGTCGGTTAATGAGGTTTCAAATTTGTTTAAAAAATTATGGAAATTTTGGTACAAGTAATATTTTTTTTGGAAATTTAAGTTACAATTTTCAAATTTTAAGATTTTAAGTGTTACAAGATTTTTTATGGTACTGAATCTATTTTCATTATAAAAATAGGATTTAAACACTATACTTTAAGATTTTTTTGAAAAAAAGTCTGAATTTTAATCAAAATTTGAAGTTTTAGATAAACAGTTAAATTGTTAATCCATAAATATTCAAAATTAAAATAATGAATAAATTGTATATGTTAGGTACCAATTTACACTGGAAAACAATGGAAATTCTAGCAGGATTTTGCATAAATCTGACATGTATTTTTGGAAATTCAGAATAAAGCTGTCAAGTTTCAAGTATAAATTTTGGGGTTTTTAGTAGTTTTTGATAGTGTTGAATCCTTTTCCATCATCAAAAATAGCATTCAATAGAAATTCTCGCAGGATTTTGCATAGATCAGACAATGTTTTTTGGAAATCAAGAATATAACTGTCAAGTTTCAAGATTTTACATCTAATGGTACTGACCCCATTTCACATCAAAACTAACATTCAAACACTAACTATTAATTAAAAAAAACACGCACAATTTTTGACTCTGACTGCCAAATCCAATCAAATCAAAGTATATATGGGACAGGGTAAGATTTTCATTCTCTGTACATGTTTTCGTGTGCATGAGGCAACGAATCATATATTATTATTCCATAATTGTTTTAACGTTGGATGCATAATGTTTCCTAGCCAAAAAACAACATCTGCAGAGTAAGGAAGCGCTGCCCTGCCCTGCTCTTGTTGGGACATCTGCAGAGTAAGGAAGCCCTGCCCTGCCCTTGTTGGGACATCTGCAGAGTAAGGAAGCCCTGCCCTGCCCTGCCCTGCCCTTGTTGGGTAGCCAAACAAGCTGCCTTCCATCACTAACTTTATAAAGATGTCAGTGTGTCTTATCACAATTTGTTTTCTGCAACTATTTCATCAGAAGTCAAAATTAAGCCCTGCCCTGTCCTGCCCTTGTTTGGCTGCTGCCTTCCATCACCAACTTTATAAAGATGTCAGTGTCTCTTATCACAATTTGTTTTCTGCAACTATTTCATCAGAATTGAAAATTAATTTTGCCATTGTTTCGTTTATTCACATATTTTTCATTAAAAACAAAAAATCTTCGGATGTATGAGTTTCCAACTTTTTATGACTATCAATATAGAGCGCCCAAACGTTAAAAACACAATGATATGATAGTTAGAGGTATTGTTATTGAATGCGCACAGAAAAAGCTATAACAGATGATTGGATGACGGCATGAATATTTTTCAGAGGTACTGTTATTGAATGCCCACAGGAAAAGCTAAAACAGATGACTGGATGATAGCATGAAAAACAATAGTGACGTGATGAAGCTTATAAAGTTTCAAAATCAAATTTCCTAATAATTTCCCAAGTTTCTTAATTTTTTTTATATTTTTTAATATTTTCATTCATGAGATTTAGACAGTATTCAATGTTACTGTGGGTAATATAAAAGTTATGAGATTTGTATAACCACCTTCCAAGTACTATTTTAAATTTAATGCTCTCTGTACCACCCATGACAATACTAAATATTGTGTAATAAGATATATAATTCTGATCAGTATGATATGCAAACTGATTAAAGGACATGACAATACTAAATATTGTGTAATAAGATATATAATTCTGATCAGTATGATATGCAAACTGATTAAAGGACAGTATTTTTTTTTTTTATATTTAATAATTAATAAATTTATTGATGTTAAGTAAGTTATGTAAATTTTTTTATATTTAATAATTAATAAAATTGTTAATAAATTTATGTGAATTGTGTGAGTAAATATTTAATTGGTACCAATATAAAAATGAGGAATTTATAAGTGTGTTTTTTTTGGAAAGTTTTCTTATTTATTTTCTGATTTAATTTGTCTAGAATCCAGTAGAGATTTATTGAAATTACAAGTTTGACATGCGAAATCTTCACAATTAAAATGTTTAGTGAGTTTTTGAGGGTGCTTAATCCATATAGTCAAAAACCAGTGTCAAAAATACAAATCAAAATTCCCCTAAATTCTGGCTACAAATCCACCAAAACCCCTAAAATTTAGGCTTCAAAATTACTCCACACAAAAATATCCATTAATATAAAATAATACAACTTACAAACCTACCCATCTCTCCTTTTGAAAAAAAAACATAAACCTTTTTCTATTTTTCCTAATTTACATCGGAACCTTTAAAACATGAAATTCTTAGTCATACTACGTAATTCATGTGAGTACTAATCCTCTCTTAATCCTCTCTTAATCCTTTTGTGGGATCTCATTTTTCAATAAATATGGAATGTTCTATATGTTTTTATTAGTGTTAAAATCATAATAATATTCATTGACAATAATGGTTATGTGGGAGTGGATTTAGAATAATGGTTTTGTGAGGTAGATTTATATAGCATTTTTAGGAAATGGTATAGAGGCTTGTATTTCTACTATGTGAGTGTAATATGTTTTTGCTTAATAGGGAGAATATATATTGGATTGCTATAATACAATTGAGTAATTTTATATTAGATGTAAATTTTGTTTAAAATAAATTAAACTCTTAATTTTTGTGTTTTGTACCTTGAAAATCAGAACTCTAAAAAATGGTTCAAGGGGTGAGCGAATTCTCTCAAGTAGGCCCTTAGTGACACAATTGATGTCCATAAGCCATTAAAATGATGTGTGAGGATCTTCACCCAATCATCTATATCCAAATGAATTTGAATCATCAAGAGAAAAATCACTAAAGGTATCCTTTTGCACAATGAAGTGATGCATGTGATCACCTCAAGGGCTTGAGGATGTCATGATTCTTTATTGAGGATAAGAATGTGTGCCACATATTTCTTGGGGTGAAAATGGAAGGCCAACATTTAAGTTTTTAATTGATGAAGTCAACTTAGTATGAATCCCTCTACTTCAATGTGCCCATGTACTAGAGGGTGGTGTTCCCATGTATTGGAGTGTTGTGAGGGTAAACCTTACTCATTTTTGCAAGAATTTTGTTGGCAAGGAAAATTTATCTTAACTTTAAAATCTATTAACCATCCAGAAGGATTATGTTTCTTGAAATGCAAAGCTTTTTTAGAGTGCAAAATTTGAGTAAATGTTTGCACTTCAAAGGATATGATCTTACTCATGCTCCATAGATGCACAATTAAGATGGATCTAGATTGGTTTTTTGTATTTAAAGTTTCTTTGTCTTCCAACATACCTTAAAAAGCTAATTATATATATATATGATATTATATTAATTTGTATTTTATATTGTCCATGGTGATATGGTGCTCTATTAAGGAAATCTATGGTGAAAAGGTCACGAGTTAAAAGCCTTATGGGCACAAATTCAACAATAAATATGGATTGGTGTGGCCCAAGTTGGGTGGATATCTAGATGATTTTGAATACTTATATGTCATTGAATAGTTGTTGCTCAAGCCATAGATTACTCTTGTAAACAAACTAACTCAAAAAATGTTAGGAGTTATAATTTTCTTTTCCTTGAGTCAAGGAAATTCATACTTCTATTGCAAAAAGAAATCTAACATTCAAATTACCCAAATGTGGTAGAAGCTTTGAGAATTGATTTCTATTGAAAAGAATGATAGATTGATACATTGGCTCAAAAAGTTCTAGGCATCATTTCAAATAATGTGCCATGATAAATATGAAGCCCTAATGAATGTTAAAAATCCTTGTTATTGATCCATGTCTTTTCATCCAAGTAGCCTTGACAACTTGGGAGGTATTTCACCCACCATAAAGCCACCACCATCCCTTAATGATTCCAATTATTTGTACCTTATGCAATTGTATCATATTGAATGCTTTACTTTTTCTCCTCTATTTGATCATTTGTTAGTGGTTTGGTCATTTTCTTGCACTAAATCTAGCCTTTTTAGCAACCTTGGTTTTTTCAGTCTTTTGAATGGAATATAAAACATTTTCCTAAAATATATTAGTTTCAGTTTAAAACTTTCTGATGCAGGAGCATCCGACCAAGGGTAAACAAGTGGCAGCAGGTTTTTGTCTTTGATTGATGTGACATTTTGACAGGTCTTTGAACCTGTATATGTTTATTTTGTTTTTAGATGAATGTTTCTCAGTAGCAAGTTTTTTAAGCAGTATAGCTGACTTTTTGTTTTAATTCTTATTAGGAATCTGTAGTGGGGTTATTTGGTTATTTTATTTTCGTTAGTGATATAAGAAAAATAGAAATAATGATTAAAATGTAACTGTGTAACTGACAGTGGGACAGTTACCAACTGGTAACGAATTGGTCCCCCAATGAGATACAAAAAGGAAAGAAATCGTATTCTGGGGGGGGGGGGGGGGTTTCTGCAAAAACTGTCAAAAGAAGAAGAGAAATAAAACAAGTAGCAAATTGTTCGGCAAATCATCTGTGTTGGTTGTTGAGTGACAAATTTTGTTTACAGACTAGTGTGCATGGCACTGAAAATTTATTAATATAGAACTACAGTAACCATCCATTGTATTCTTTCATTTCTTTTCCCTCATGCAAAGTGAACAGTTACGGTAGTGCAGGAAGACAGCCACTACGAATTGTTTTCACAATACATAGATCGAGGTAGAATCGGCTAAACATCACCAACAAGAAGACGTGGAAACATAAAGCGAATAGAAATTAAATACAGGCAGACAATTTGATCTACAGGTAACAGTCATTACGCTATCATATTTTCTGAGCAAATTGAAAACGATAATTGAAGTTTTCTTTCCAAATATATTAACCAGTCACATTAAGAGTCCAATTCTTACAGTTTCATTGATTACATCATAAAAACGAAACTATTCGAAATAAGAAATTGCAGTTGGGGTTTGACCAAAAACCCTTAGGATTACAAAAATTGAGTTTCGAAATAGCCATAAGTTACAGGTGGGTTTCCTAGAAACCCAGAGGAGAGAACCCGTATAAAATTTAACTAGATTGAAACAAGGGGAAACATAGCCAGAAAATACATAGCAAACCTACAGTTTGCTACAGCCAAGACTCTGAGAAACATTGGAGCGAGACTGCCTGTGAGACCTAACAAATTACAGTGTAAAAAGAAGACTTGAAACGTGGTTGGATGCTACCCGTGGGAAAATGAGAAACGAGGGTAACCAAGATTGAGGACTGGATCGCGAGACAGCTGCATTACCTGCACAGAACAGAAAAACGGCGTTAACCAAGAATGCCATTGTGACACATTCATGATAATTGAAGGACGGTGAAAGGGTTCGACATCCCTACCTTACTGGAAAGAAGGAACACTTTGATTCTCGGCGGAACTAGACAGCTACCACGGAAGAAAAACGACCAGACCTGCTCACAAGGAGCCCAAATATCAGAACGAGAAGGAGGAGACTGAGAAACTAAATCAAAGAGTGACTACTTACCAGTTCGAGCGTCGGACGAAGTTGAAACAACCAGCGAAGTATCAAAGCCCAGACCACCTGTACACAGTTGTAACGCAAAGTTATTAGTGACGGAGGATAAGCACAGGAAAAGAAAATAACAAAAGGAGTGACTTAAACATAGATAAGTGATTACAGAGGAAAGAATTGATCATGTCGAGGAAGCGAAACAGATTAGCATTGCTTACACTAAACCCAGCTCGCCATTGAAGGCCAGTTCCAGAGGGAGCCGGAATTTACAAGCAAAAGTTTTCAGAGGGAACAAAGAGGCGAAACCCTCACGCGGAAAACACAGAACGAACGCAAATGACCGCCAAGGTGGATTGATACCGAACCATCAGGCGAGAAAATCGAGTGACACAACAATCGAACTGAAACAATTACTGAAGAAATTAATGCGAATCACCAAGGAGTTGTAACAAATCTTACGGCGGTTGAAAACCCGAGGTTTATTATTGTTTCATTAACCATATTCCGACGTGTGAAAATCCACAAATTTATTAACAAGCCATGTCATAATACAAGATTGTTATTTGCATATTCAAAATTTTTTGGTATAATAGTTAACTGGGTTTGTGGGCTGGAGTTTTCCATCAAAGTGGTATCAGAGCAGTAGGTTTGTGGTTAGAATAATATGGAGGTCGGTAGACGAGGACGAGGAAGAGGAAGGGTAATTCTAGAGGAGAAGAAGAGGGATTGAGGGAAGAGATTCGAATCTTGAATGAGAGGTTAGCAGCAGTAGAAGCTAGGCGGAGGAGAGACCCCGCAGGAGGGGATGACAGTGACGAAGAGGTTGCAGAACCAGCAGATGGATTTGAAGGGGAGGCACCTGAACTCAGATTATTGAGGTCAGTTTTGTTATCTAGTCATAAGCCAAAACATGAACTTTCTACTTATGACAGAAGTTTGTCAGAAAATGTGTTGTTGGATTGGCTTAGTGAAGTAAATAAATATTTTGATTTTGAAGAGATCGGTGAAGATAAGAGAGTGAAGTTCGCTGCCACCAAGTTGAAAGGACATGCGTCCTTGTGGTGGGACATCGTTCAAGCAGAAAGGAAAAGGATAAATAAACAGCCTATAAAGAAGTGGGCCAGAATGGAGGCAAAGCTGAAAGAGAAATTTCTGCCTAAAGATTATCAAATTATGCTGTACAGGCAAGTACAGAACTTGAGGCAAAGGGGAGTGACGGTCAAAGAGTATACAGAAGAATTTTATAAGTTGAATTTGAGGGCAGGGTATATAGAAGATACTCCAGAAAAAACAGGTTTGTGAATGGATTGAGAGGGGAAATACTGGATGAAATCGGTATTCTCTCACCCAGAACCTTGGATGAGGCATATCAGTTTGCCTTGAAGGCGGAAGAGAAAATAATCAGGAAGCAGAATGCCCGAAGAGGAGGTGGATCTGGCAGAGGAAAGGGAAAGGCCTTTGGCAGAGGCAGAGGTACAGGTTCCAATGAAGAAGGCAGTAGTTCCAAATCTGCAGGAACAACAGAAAAGGACAAAAGCACTAGAGGGGGACGACCAAACCAGCGAGGGAGAGGTGATGGTCGGGGTAGAGGAGCTGTCCAGTGCTATAGGTGCCACAAGTGGGGGCACAAGTCGTATGAATGTCCTGAAGGAGAACCAACAGGTGGGAGAGGAGCTTATGTTGCCCAAACTGAGGAAGCGGAAGCACAGCCTCAGGAAGTGGAAAATGCACCAGAAACAGGGGAAGCCTTGGTACTGAACAAGGTGCTGATAAAACCAGCAAAAGAGATTGTGGAACCAGATCAAAGAAAGGCTTTGTTCCGGACAGTTTGCAAATCACAGGGTAAGTGCTGCAAACTAATAATTGACAGCGGAAGCACCGATAATTTGGTGGCCACGGAAATGGTGGAGAAATTGGGACTGAAAAGGCAGAAGCACCCCACTCCTTACAAAGTGTCGTGGCTGCAAAAGGGGCATCAACTGTTGGTGGACGAACAGTGTGAAGTAGAATTCCAGATAGGCAGATACAAGGACAAAATCATCTGCGACATTATGCCAATGGATGTCTGTCATATACTATTAGGGAGGCCCTGGCAGTATGACAGAAAAGTAACTCATGATGGGAAGACGAACTGTTACAAGTTTTTCAAAGATGGGGTCAAGCACACGCTTGTGCCCATCAAGGAGGAAAACGCAGCAGAAGCTAGTGGAGTAAAGGCATTACTTGTGGGCGGAAAGAAGTTTTTGAAGCAGATTGAGGATAATAATGTTAATTATGCTGTTGTAAGGAGACCAAAGACAGTGGTCCTGCACACTAAGATCACAGATCTGCCAGAAGAGATCCAGGACATGCTGCAGCATTTTGGTGACATTATAGTAGATGACTTACCTGACGAATTGCCACCTACGAGAAGCATTAGCCACCCAGACGACGAGGTCAGAGTCAGCCTATCGAACAAGGCGGCCATCGATAAATACGGAAGGATAACAACAGCCCGGTATGTGACTTATCGGCCGATATAAACATCGTATAGAAAGTGAGTCCCTATGCAGTTCGATAGTTTTAGCTCCCAAAAGAAGGATTGCCAATGCATCTTAGAGTTGGCTAACAAGATTGCCATCATAAAAAAAGTTTCCACCGTCTTAATGGCTGACATGATGGATTGTTTGAGGTACATATTTTTTTCAAGATTGATTCTGAAGAGGGATACCACCGCATCCCAATCAAAGGAGATGACTGGAAGACAGCCTCAAAGACAACAAATGTATTTTAATGGTGTCACAGATGTCTTTAATTGTGAGGTAATTCTTAGTACTTTACAAGCCTCTTAAACTAAGGCTTGAAGGAGTTCATTGGGAAATTTGTGATTGTGTATTTGGATGATATTTTAATTTTCAGCAGAACGAAGGAGGAACACTTCCGACATGTTCGAAGTGTATTGAGAAGATTGCAGCAGAACAAACTACTGATAAATTTGAAAAAGTGTACTTTTTTTCAAAAAGAATTAGTTTATCTAGGTTTTTTGATTGCAGAAAACGAGTTGAAGATGGATTCGGAAAAGATTGCAGCAATAGTTAACTGGCCATCCCCAAAGAATTTGTTCGAGGTTCGAAGCTTTCATGGTTTAGCAAGCTTTTACAGGAAGTTTATCAGGAATTTTAGCGGGATCTGCGCACCCATGTTGGACACAATTAAGAAGGCAAATCAGCGTTTTTGCTGGACTGAAGCAGCAAAAAACAGTTTTCAGACTCTGAAGAAAAAGATCACTGAGAGGCTGATCTTGAGATTGCCAGATTTCAACAAACTTTTTCAAGTTCGTTGTGTGATGCTGCAGTACAAAAATCCATTGTACTTTGCAGCCAAGGAAGAAAGACCAAGCTCGCTATTTTAGCAGAAACCTAATGACAAAGAAAGTAAGTATCTATCTTACAGATGGTGAATGGAGAGAATTGCCTTCAGCTTTAGCACCGGAAAGAACATTGTTAGTAGCTGAGTTTGTTTTTATTTTCTCTGATAATTTTTGTTTTACAGTCAAAAAAGAGGGTGTTGAAACCACATGGCCACAGTGGGTGGAAGGATCACAGGCTTACATTTGTATCGGGCCATTAATGTGCGGCCCAATAAGGTGCGTATGCATCTGGCGAAGAGCCTGTCTTCGCAGGATATACAGGCAAAAAAGGTTTGGAGCATTCAAGGATTTATATCGACATAGTATTTAAGAGGTTCATAAGATATGTGTCGAACCCTTTGTTGTACCAGCCCCATATTTGAACATAATCTTACACATCTATATTAGAGACACAGATCCCCTGATCACCAATGCGGGAGAACATTATTCGGGAAAAGCACAACGAAGGTCTAGCCATACATTTCGGCATAGACAAAACATTATCTCAAATAGAACATTTTTATTACTGGCCAAAGTTGCGACGAGATGCCCAGAGGTATGTAAGCAGGTGTAAGATGTGTCAGGTAGCGAAAGGTGGCAGTCAAAACGCAGGACTTTATACGCCACTACCCATTCCGAGTAGACCGTGGGACTCAGTCAGTCTGGACTTTGTCTTGGGTCTGCCCAGGACACATCGGGGGTTTGATTCAGTAATGGTGGTGGTGGACATATTTTCAAAGATGGCGCATTTTATACCCTGTCGAAAAACCAGTGATGCTACTCACGTAGCCCACTTGTTCTTCACATAAATTGTTAGACTGCATGGCTTGCCGAGGTCCATTATTTCTGACAGGGACGTGCGGCTCACAGGACATTTCTGGCGTACCCTGTGGAAAAAGTTGGACACCCAGTTAAATTTCAGCTCCGCTTATCACCCGCAGACCGATGGGCAAACAGAGGTGGTGGACAGGAGTTTGGGAAACCTGCTACGAAGTTTGATATGAGAAAATTCACGAATGTGGGATCGTGTACTTGCCCAAGCGGAATTTGCATACAACGATTCACCAAATCGCAGCACGGGTTACAGTCCTTTTCAGGTCTTGTATGGCATGCATCCTCACGGAGTACATGAGCTACGGGATTTGGGAAAACTTGAAAAAAGAAGCGCAGATGGGGAAGATTTCGCTCAAGCGATGAGTGATCTGCACGAGCAGGTGAAGTCCAAGTTGCAAGACAACAGTCAAAGATACAAACAGCAGGCAGATTTAAAAAGGCGGGAAGTTCAATTTAATGTTGGGGACGACGTACTTGCTCATCTACGCAAGGAACGTTTCCCGAAAGGGGAGTATAACAAACTGAAGTTTAAAAAAATTGGTCCCTGCAAAATTCTTCGCAAGTTTTCTGCCAATGCCTATGAACTACAGTTGCCACCAGGAATAGGAATTTCGCCCATTTTTAATGTGGCAGATCTGTACCCTTACACTGCCGGTCCTGAAGACGATGGGGCAGCAAGGCCAGAACGGGACACCCAAGTTAACGAGAATTCTTGGTTGAGGCAGATGCCTGCAGCGCAGCCCCTTGAGATCGAGGGTATCCTCGACACACAAGTAGCCAAGCGAACACGCAGAAAGGAGTATTTACAGTACTTGGTCAAGTGGAAGAACCGTCATATTGAAGACAGTTCCTGGCTTGACGCAGCACAGATCCAGAAAGCTGGCTATTCAGTGGATGATCTCATGGAGCGGAGCCATGACTTTTTGTTACCCCGGGAGCCTGATGCAGGAGCATCCGACCAAGGGTAAACAAGTGGCAGCAGGTTTTTGTCTTTGATTGATGTGACATTTTGACAGGTCTTTGAACCTGTATATGTTTATTTTGTTTTTAGATGACTGTTTCCCAGTAGCAAGTTTTTTAAGCAGTATAGCTGACTTTTTGTTTTAATTCTTATTAGGAATCTGTAGTGGGGTTATTTGGTTATTTTATTTTCGTTAGTGATAAAATAAAAATAGAAATAATGATTAAAATGTAACTGTGTAACTGACAGTGGGACAGTTACCAACTGGTAACGAATTGGTCCCCCACTGAGATACAAAAAGGAAAGAAATCGTATTCTGGGGGGGGGGGGTTTTCTGCAAAAACTGTCAAAAGAAGAAGAGAAATAAAACAAGTAGAAAATTGTTCGGCAAATCATCTGTGTTGGTTGTTGAGTGACAAATTTTGTTTACAGACTAGTGTGCATGGCACTGACAATTTATTAATATAGAATACAGTAACCAGCCATTGTATTCTTTCATTTCTTTCCCTCATGCAAAGTGAACAGTTACAGTAGTGCAGGAAGACAGCCACTACGAATTGTTTTCACAATACAGAGATCGAGGTAGAATCGGCTAAACATCACCAACAAGAAGACGTGGAAACAGAAAGCGAATAGAAATTAAATACAGGCAGACAATTTGATCTACAGGTAACAGTCATTACGCTATCATATTTTCTGAGCAAATTGAAAACGATAATTGAAGTTTTCTTTCCAAATATATTAACCAGTCACATTAAGAGTCCAGTTCTTACAGTTTCATTGATTACATCATAAAAACGAAACTATTCGAAATAAGAAATTGCAGTTGGGGTTTGACCAAAAACCCTTAGGATTACAGAAATTGAGTTTCGAAATAGCCATAAGTTACAAGCGGGTTTCCTCGAAACCCAGAGGAGAGAACCTGTATAAAATTTAACTATATTGAAACAAGGGGAAACATAGCCAAAAAATACATAGCAAACCTACAGTTTGCTACAGCCAAGACTCTGAGAAACATTGGAGCGAGACTGCCTATGAGACCTAACAAATTACAGTGTAAAAAGAAGAGTTGAAACATGGTTGGATGCTACCCGTGGGAAAATGAGAAACGAGGGTAACCAAGATTGAGGACTGGATCGCGAGACAGCTGCATTACCTGCACAGAACAGAAAAACGGCGTTAACCCAGAATGCCATTGTGACACATTCATGATAATCGAAGGACGGTGAAAGGGTTCGACATCCCTACCTTACGGGAAAGAAGGAACACGTTGATTCTAGGCAAAACTAGACAGCTACCACGGAAGAAAAACGACCAGACCTGCTCACAAGGAGCCCAAAGATCAGAACGAGAAGGAGGAGACTGAGAAACTAAATCAAAGAGTGACGACTTACCAGTTCGAGCGCCGGACGAAGCTGAAACAACCAGCGAAGTATCAAAGCCCAGACCACCTGTACACAGTTGTAACGCAAAGTTATTAGTGACGGAGGATAAGCACAGGAAAAGCAAATAACGAAAGGAGTGACTTAAACAGAGATAAGTAATTACAGAGGAAAGAATTGATCATGTCGAGGAAGCGAAACAGATTAGCGTTGCTTACACTAAACCCAGCTCGCCATTGAAGGCCAATTCCAGAGGGAGCCGGAATTTACAAGCATAAGTTTTCAGAGGGAACACAGAGGCGAAACCCTCACGCGGAAAACACAGAACAAACGCAAATGACCGCCAAGGTGGATTGATACCGAACCATCAGGCGAGAAAATGGAGTGACACAACAATCGAACTGAAACAATTACTGAAGAAATTAATGCGAATCACCAAGGAGTTGTAACAAATCTTACGGCAGTTGAAAACCCGAGGTTTATTATTGTTTCATTAACCATAGTCCGACGTGTGACAATCCACAAATTTATTAACAAGCCACGTCATAATACAAGATTGTTATTTGCATATTCAGATTTTGTTTGGTATAATAGTTAACTGGGTTTGTGGGCTGGAGTTTTCCATCACTTTCATATTTCTAATATAGTCAATTACTCCATTATGATGATGAAAAAGATCAAGATTTTACAGCTTAAACACAATCAAATATGATAAAAATTTCCATAAATCTAAACAAGTTGCTGATATTTTATTATTTCACTTTTAGCCTACAATCTTTAGAAAACTTAACAAAGTATAAACATACAATCACCGTTGCTGTAGCAATTTCTACGGTATCCTTACTATTAATAATCATCAAAACTTTCAATTATATGGAAACTTTGCCATTTCCTTCCAGCTCACAAATACCTCATTTGTAAATGTTGATTGTTGATATATCTTTATCCTAGAAATAAGAGATTAAAAAGGTGATGTATAGATAGCATGGTAATTTATATTATTATCCTAACTCCAGTAAGTTTTAATAGGAACTCAAACTTTGTTAGCACTGAATCTTAGCAAAAGAATTTCAGAAGTTTGCTTAGCTGCTTATACTTTCAGACATGTTAAAGAATCTCTTTTTAATATATCAAGCGATGAAAAATTGTGCGGAATTTGGCAGAATAGTAAACTTCAACAGGAGAGATTAATCTGCAGAAGGGACACGCACGCAGTATAGACAACTTAGTATCGATAGTTGGGTACAGAGCAGGACGAAGATGTGTCAAAATCAACAGAGATTCGTAACACACAGAAAAGATGAATAAACACCAAACAGATATTTAATCCACAAATTTCATTAAAATATAATTTATGACTATCAATATAGAGTGCCAAAACATTAAAAAAATAAATGATATGATGGTTAAAGGTGCAAACAAATTCCAAATCTTCAACAAAGGCTCACGCGTATTTTTCAGAGATCCTGTTATTGAATGCCCACAGAAAAAGCTATAACAAATGACTGGATGATAGCATGAAAAACAAAAGTTACGTGATGAAGCTTGTAAAGTTTCAAAATCGATTGAACTATTTCCTAATAATTGATAGCATGAAAAACAAAAGTTACGTGATGAAGCTTGTAAATTTTCAATATCGACTGAACATTTTCCTAATAATTTCCCTAAGTTTCTTAATTTTTTTATGCTTTCACCCTATATATATGCTAATAATTTCTCAAGTTTCTTAATTTTTTTATTCTTCACTCATGTGATGTGATTGTCACCCTATATATATATATATACGTTAAGATTTGTATTCATGTGATATGATTGTCTAGGGACAGTATTCAAGGTCACTGTGGGTGATATAAAAGTTGTGAGATTTGTGTGACCACCCTGCCAGTACTATTTTAAATTCTATATATATACTTACTACCCTATATATATGCTAATAATTTCTCAAGTTTCTTAATTTTTTTATTCTTCACTCATGTGATGTGATTGTCACCCTATATATATATATATACGTTAAGATTTGTATTCATGTGATATGATTGTCTAGGGACAGTATTCAAGGTCACTGTGGGTGATATAAAAGTTGTGAGATTTGTGTGACCACCCTGCCAGTACTATTTTAAATTCTATATATATACTTACTTTAAGATTTGTATTCATGTGATATGATTGTCTAGGGACAGTATTCAAGGTTGTGTGACCACCCTGCCAGTACTATTTTAAATTCTATATATATACTTACTTTAAGATTTGTATTCATGTGATATGATTGTCTAGGGACAGTATTCAAGGTTACTGTGGGTGATATAAAAGTTGTGAGATTTGTGTGACCACCTTGCCAGTACTATTTTAAATTCTAAATGCAATGGTTTTTGTACCACTTTACTGTGTAATAAGATGTATAAGACTAATCAGTATGATATGCAATTGGATTAAAGGATAGCTTTTTTATATTTATATTTGATAATTAATGAATTTAGTGATGTTATGTATGTAATTTTTATTTTTATATTTAATAATTAATAAATTTATGTGAATTGTGTGAGTAAATATTTAATTGGTATGAAGTAAAGTTAATTCTATATTTTTTTATTTACAACCAACATAAAAATTAGTAGTTTATAAGTGTAATTTTTGGAAAGTTTTTTGGTTTATTTTCTGATTTAATTTGTCTAGGAGATTCATTAAAATCACAAGTTTGATAGGTGAAATCCTCACAATTGAAGTGCCCAATGTTTTTGAGAGTGCTAATCCATATATGTAGTCAAAATACCAATTTACACAATACAAATCAAGATTTGGCATTAAAATTTGGCAACAAAATTTAAACTGGATTCTGACTATAAATCCATAAACTCCAAAAATTTACACATAAAAATTACTCCACACAAAAATATCCATTAATATAAAATAATGTAGATACTACCCATCTCTCCTTTTGAAAAAAAACATAAATCTTTTTCCATTTTTCCTTATTTGCATCCAAGCCTTTAAAGCATGAAATTCATTGTCATACCATGTAATTGACGTTGAAGATTTTATGAGCATGGATTATCTCTTAATTCTTTTGAGCTATCTCATTTTTCAGTGAATATGGAGTGTTCCATATGCTCTTATAAGTGTATTTCTATGATGTGAGTCTAATATGATTTTGTTTAACAGGGAGAATATATATTGGATTTCTATAATATAATTGGGTATTTTTATATTAAATGCAAATTTTGTTTAAAATAAGTCAAGCTTTTATTTTTTTGTGATTTGTATAACTCATAAAGGTCGTTTCGTTCAAGGTTGAACAAAGTCGCTTAAGGGATGAGCAAATTCTCTCAAGTAAACACTAAGAGACTTAATTGATGTCCATAATCCATTAAAATGATGTATGAGGATCAGCTTCTCCCAATCATCTATATCCAAGTGGATTTGATTCATCAGGAGGCAAATCACTAAGGGTATCCTTTTGCACAATGAAGTGACTTCACCTCAAGGGCTTGAGCATGTTATGATTCTTTATTGAGGATAAGGACTTGTGGCACATAGATCCTTTAGCCTTGAGGATGAGGAAGGGTAGCGAATTAACCTAACTTTAATGTTTTTGCTGGGGGTGACAATGGAAGGCCAACATTGACATTGTCACCAAACTGAGTCAACTTAGTATGAATCCCTCTCAATGTGCCCATGTACTGGAGTGTGGTGAGGGTAAAACTTACTCATTTTTGCAAGAATTTTGTTGGCAAGGAAAATTCATCTTAACTTTAAATCTATTAATGTTCAAGAAGGATTATGTTTCTTGAAATGCAAAGCTTTTTTAGAGTGAAAAATTTGAGTAAATGTGGCACTTCAAGGGATGTGTTCTTTCTCATGCTCCATAGATGCAAAATTAAGATGGACCTGGATTGATTTTTTTGTATTTCAAGCTTCTTTTTCTTCCAACATGACTTAAGAAAACTCATTTTCATTAATGTGTTTTCTCTTTTTTAACATTAGCTCAAATAATTTAATGTAAAATAATGAGAGGTTCATCTATAAATGTGTTGATGAAGCCTTTATATATATATATATATATATATATATATATATATATTTATTTATTGGACAATTGAATTTTCATATATTTTATAATCTTTAAACAATATATATCTACATTTTTTTTTCAAATTTGAAATAAATAATAATAATAGTAATATTAATAACAATAAATCAAATATTAATGTGTTATAATATAATGTTGTTTTATAGAAAAATTAAAAGTAATAAATATTAATATGTTTTAGTATAAATTTGTTTTTTCTTCTTGTTGGCTTCACTCACAGGGTGATTTGAACCTTGAATCTCATGTTTTATATAATATCACCAATTGAACTACACCTCTTGGGCTAAAATAAAGTTTTTTTTGATAAATATTGATAAATAAGATACAATGCATCAATTCATTCAACTTGTTAGGTTTTTTTCGTAATTAGTTGAGCTTAGGTTGGGGCCAACGCAACTCATCCATTGGATGAAAGAATCAGCTACCCACAATAATTGCCCCAAAATAGCTTGCGTCGTTAACCCCTCCCATGAGGTTTGAACGTAAGACCAATTCAATCCCCCCAAAAATAGCTTCTATCCTTAACCCCTTACAATCTTTTATATATATATATATATCCAAGAAAGCCAACGAGAAGGAAAAACAACTTTATACTATAACGCATTAATATTTGATTATTTTTAGTCTTTTCTTTAAAACAACATCATATTATAACACATTTATATTGTTATATAAATGTGTTATAATATGATGTTGTTTTAAAGAAAAGACTAAAAATAATCAAATATTAATGCGTTATAGTATAAAGTTGTTTTTCCTTCTCATTGGCTTTGTTGGCTTCACTCACAATGAACCTTGAATTTTATGTTGTATATAATATCACTAATTGAACTTCACCTAGTGGGTTAACATAAAGTTGTTTTGATAATTTGTTGGGTAATTTAATTGTGAGAAATTATTTGCATTAAATGTCGATCTAGGTTCGTATACTTGTGAAGTACACTTACAAAATATATGTTAGGAATGAACTTTCAATTTTAAGAGAAAATTACCTTATTTAAAATGATTGCAAGACTTAAATAAAACCTATTCATGAAAAATTTCTAAGATAAGTTTGCACATACTTTCTTTTTCAAAAGTATCAAATTCGGAACTTGGAAACAATCTTTTAATCTATGAAATTGAAATGACAATTGACATGAAAGTAAACTTACTCTTTTGACATGAAAATAAATCTATTCTAATGAAATGAAAGTAAATCTATTCTAATGAAATGAAAGTAAATATATCTTATCAACAGGAAAGTAAATTCATTATAATAACTTGAAAATAAAGGCTTGAAAGCAAATTTAATCTAGAAAGAAATAAATCCTATAGTAATAAAGCATTGAATTCTTAAACTATGAAATTTAAAGGCAACCTATTATAAAAGTAGTGAGAAATCAATAAAATTATTGATGTGTGCATTGTCAAATTAGAATCATCCACGAATATCTATGAATCTAAAAGCGAAAAAATTGAAATGAAATGAATCTTCAACATTATTTGGAAAGAAATGAATATATGAAATGAAAGAAATAATGTTTAACTTGCAAAAGAACATAAATGGAATGAACAACAAAACATCTAATAAAAAGACTTGAAATAAACATTGCAGAAAAAGAAACTAATATATCTTGCAAATATGAAACATTAAAATACAATCATACTCATCAAGTGACCATTCTGAAGTGCATGAATGGTAGAAAGTTCAGGAATCCATTTGACCAAACACCATATCTCATCATGAAAGTTTAACCAAACTCAAAGGATTGTATTCATAACATGAAGCATAAGGATAACCAATATTTAGAATTCTTAATACATCAAGCATAAGAATAGCTTTAGAATTCTCAAACTTAACACTCCCTTTGAATGTAGAAGGCACTCCTATTAATACAAAAACTAAGATAGCTAATTCATAGATGTAGATCCACATATCTCTCCTAGATCCACATATCTCTCCTAGATCCACAAATATATAATGTGGTTGCAACCATGTGTTAGCATCTAGCAACTAGAATCTTTTCATTTCTTCTCACAAATCTCTCATAGCTTTGATATGAGACACTTATGAAGACTTCCATGATTCTTCTCCATGACATGTGCTTGATTAATGAGCTCAAATCTTCAAGAGTTTGAAGAATAAATTCGAATTTCAGACTTAGAGGCCAAATATGATTGTGTTAGAATCTTCAAATATGTCTACAGACATCACAAAACTCATCCAATTTTTATATATAAGTGAATACATGTTATTTTTCTAATATTTAACTATAAATTCACTCAAAATATCAAAATAAATTTCTTGGAAAATAATATGTCTAAACTATATTTAATTACGAAGATGGTCTTAGTGCATGGTTATGGAGCTGCAAAATATGGTAAATAATGAAGGAAAATGGAAGAAAAGAGGGTGAAATGGATGAAATTTTGGAGACCCAACATAAATATTGATAAATAAAAAATAATGTGTTAATTGATTCAACTTGTTAAGTTTTTTTTACAACTAGGTTGAGCTTAGGTCAGGGCCAACTCATCTATTGGATGAAAGAATGATCTACTCACAATGCCCACCGTGGTATCAATTGGATGCAAGATCGTGTCAGGCTTGAATTTCGCTTGGGATGATTTAATTCCCCAAAAGAAGCTACCATCCTTAACCCCTCCCATGAGGTTTGAAACTGAGACAAATTTAATTCCCCCAAAAATAGATTATATCATTAATGCCTCCCATGAATTTTGAACCTGAAACTTAGTGAGGACTAAACCCCCACTCATACCCACTAACCTAAACCTCATGGGTACTTGTTAAGTTACAACACCTATTGAAAGAGAAATTAAACTAAAAATAGATAAGTTTTTGTTTTTCCAATTACAAAACCAAAAGCATGGTTTGTTGAGTATCATGTATTCGATACGGAGCTATATTGAAACACTCAAAAATAAGTATTTCCATTCCAATTTCCAAGTGCGTTGACACCGTGGAGGCCTCTATCATTTCGAGTGAAAAAGAACTAGATGGGAAGGCTAAAAAACCAACAAGTTTATTGCCCCAATATCTTGAAAAATTGCATTTCAGAGCTTCGAGTGGAGGTCAATATGACATCCAGGAATAGTACCTTACCACCCTGCAACCTTTCCACACTCCTCAGTGACTCTAGATGCAACCTCTGATGACTCTAGCTCTCATGACACTGTGCATGATAGTATAATATAGTGTTGATGAGTGACAAAAAGAAATGGGTGTGGCTATGAATATGGTTTAGTACAGGGAAAATTTTAGGGGCTAATATTCACAAGTGGGCTAATTTTCCATGCTTTTTCCAAAAAAAGGGTTCGCTAATTTCCATTGTTTCCTAAAAACGATTCTCCAAAAAGTTTATAATATAAAATTATTTAACCTTAACAATCAAATTTTTTTTATATAGACTAATATAAAATCATTGCAAATATAAATATTTCTACAAAAATATTGCCAAACATTTTATAGTTTGCATATTAGGGACTAGTAAGATTCGCCAAGGTTTCTAAACTTTAAGATAAACTTCCATCGTTAAATTTTCCTTGTCTTAGTATTATGATATTTGGATAAATGGATCCTTGCCTCATGTCACAACTCACGGCTTGTAATATTATTAGTCCTTACCTAGGATTGTTGTAGTCGACATGGCTCTTTTATGTAAACTGTGCACATAGATCAATAAGTTTTTAAAAATTTATAATATGCTTCATTAGATATGGTGCCCCTAAAACTTTTCTATACCAATCAAATATATCCATTTTTTTTATTTGGTGAATAAGTCAAATATTCATATTATTTGGCCTCATTTCGAGGAAAAATTTAGGATACGTATAAGTAATCAAAGAATTTAAATTGAATTTTAGCTTCAAATGAATTAATGCTAGATTTATCTTAGCATTAATTCTATAAAATTTTATTTGGGAATGAAAAAGGATAAGAATACCATATTCATAACCCCTAGCATTTAGTAATGTCAGGCTCTGAAGTGACATCTGGATTCTCAAAATGGTTCATGGCATGATCATCATCTTCCATGGTTTCTAAACACCATCTCTCTTAGTCATTGGCAACTGCTTGCAGTCTGAATCAAAGAAATAGAAATAACTTATTTCCCGATTTGGCTCTTCTAGATTCCCCACTTTGGTGTGGGCGAGGAGCAGGTCACACTAACTCCATGGCCCATTTTAACTCATGAGTCATCCCACTGCAACAATAATCCACTGAGGCAAGTGACAATAATCCTGCATTGTGCACTGCTTTGAAAAAAATGAATTTTTTATTATTATATATATGTCATCTCACTTACCTCCTTGTAGAAAACAATCCACTGATGCAAGTGACAATAAGCCTGCACTATCCACTACTTTGAAATTTTTTGATTATATATATGTCACTCACTCACTTGTAGGAAAAAAATGATACAAAATTGTGAATAAGTGATAGACATTATAATTGTGATAGATACATTACCTACATCTATATTTGGAGTTGTATTTTCTTTCTAAATTTAGAGTTGTGCTTACTGTCATGTATCGCAGTATTTTCCCAGGTGTTATTACTCATGCATTTTTGAGTCATTACTTGACATGGTCATACAGTTCACTCCTCAAAAGGGTAAGGTCTCCTTAAACCTTTTTCAAGTTGGCATAGGAAATTTAATTTTTTCATATTTAACCTATCCTAAGTTTCAAGACCACCCTCATTTCATCTCAAAACCACCTCCATATTGGTCACATCATGTTCCATCAGTCATCATTTGCTGACATATTTCATTTCCCAAGCTTACAACTTCGAAATGGTTATTTTAGCCAATAAACCCTACTTTTGTAGCGAATTCAGTGTAAAATAGGCAGAAAACGCTACGAAACTGCTGATAGTTTCGTAGCGAATATGAAGCATTTATTTGTTTTCTAACTTTGAGCAGTCAACTTCAAGGGCAGTTTCTAGGCAAACAGAGAAGTATTTTAAGAATCTAAGAGAGTTTATTTTCAAGAACATATCAAATAACAATAACCTATTTCACTTTTCTCAAAGGTGCGACAAATTGTGAGATACATGGATGTCTTTCAGCCCTATTTTCATAATGCAGAATTTTCCTCTTTTGTACATGTTTTTAGAATGCAGATTATGGACAGCTCGTGATGTGTTTCAAAAAAAAAAGAGAGTTCTTTCTTCAAGACATACTAACCTACAAAACCCTTCTTCATTTTTTCAAAATCTATCAAGGATAAGGAGATAAGAGCTCATCTATGAACCCTATGTTTTCAGAAAAAACAAAGTCATTTTAGTGATGAATAAACTTGTTAAAGGTGAAAAGGATGTTTTTTGAAGAGGAAACGCCTCAAGGCTCTCAAATTGAGTTTGACTATGTTTTAAGAGGTTAATGGAATGTTGAAGACCAATTTTCTATAGCTGGAGGTTACTTTTTTAGGCAAATTCAAAATCTGGAAATTACACAGTTTTCCACAGTTTCGTAGTGTTTCCTAGGCTTAAAGCTAGGAAAACACTACAAAAACACCTGTAGGTGTATTTTTGCTTTTAAAGTCAGTTTTTACATGATTCAAGGAGGGAGATACATGGTGGTAAGGTTTTATGACATTATTGACATGTTGGGACAGCAAAGAAGTTAAGAAGATTGATGGAGAAGCCTTTTTTCCCACGCTACTAAAACATGCTATGAAAATTTATGTACATGACTGTTTTAGCAGTCAACTTCAAGTTTGGTTTCAGACCAAATTAAAAGTTATTTTGGAAATATGAAAGAGGTTTTTTTTTATCACGGGTCCATCTACAAAAACCTCTCTCAGTTTCTGCAAAACCATCAGGGTTTGGAAATTATACACTCATATTTGAAGCCTATTTTTCAAAATTTTCACTAACCAGATTTGTGAAAAAAATGTAAAAATTAGACTTGGAGGAGGTCCAGCTCAGCATCTACGTGGCATAATGACACATCAACACACTATTACACTCAGAAAATTAGTTGGTTGCAGTTGATAAGGGTTATTAAATTGATTTGTTGAACTATTAATGAAAGAAGAGTCCTTTTTGTATTTAAACTCTGCAAAACAAAAATATCCCTAGGAAGTCTCCAAGTGATGGAATCATGTTTGAAATAGGTCTCTCAGGTGGGAATTTGAAGCTAGAAAGGTGGCATATCATTTGTATGAGTCCCGATTCTATAAAGGAGATATTTTTAGAGTTAGAAGAGGTTAGGATATGTTATGGCTGACTTCTACTATTGTAAACAGGGTTTTTGATCAGTAATGGAGAGTGGCTATTGGTTTCATCCTTCACCTGTGATTCATTTGATATTTTCATGAACAATTTCCTATGTATCTTATTACTTTCTCTCAATATTTTAATTTTTGATTACTCAAAATTCTTTATTTGCATGCTCTGACTTCCTTTCAAGCACTAAACTATTGGATATCTTTCTCAATGTCTTGCTTTCAGTGTCTTAATGTTCATTACTCAGAATTCATGTTTCTCATGCTCTGATTTCCTTTTAAAATTTATATATTGAGTAAACCCTATATGTGTGTATTATACTTTCATTTAAGTATCTACATGCCTCATCTTCCATAAGGAGACCCTTTGTCATTAAGATCTCTATCACTGACTCCATAGCCCAATGGTAGCAAGCCTTCATATTTTCAACCTACAAACATACAAAACCAAGACACAATTCATAGAGTTAGCCATCTATATTTATCATTAACCAATATCAAAAATTATCCGTGAGAGAGACCTCTTAGACTAAATAGGCTAAGCTTCAGTCAAAAGCTGGTTTGAAATAGTTACACTAAGTTGTCTGATCAACAACCAATCAACTACAATTTTGGTGATAACACCAGGGAATCCAACTGCCTATTTTTTTTCATTGGGTTTGTTCTTGTAGGAGTTTCCCACCGAATCCAACTTCAATGGCATCCCACACCAACTCCACACCCCATTGCAACTCACAACTCTGGAACGAAATTACAACTCTATATGGATGATAAGGGAAAAGTAGAGGTAGAGGAAAAATAAAAGAAAGAATAAATGAAAAAAATAAAAAATACTCTAGAATGAACTTACAACATTATATGGATGATAAGGCTAAATCAGAGGCAAAGGAAAAATAACAGAAAGTAAAAATGAAAAAATAAAGTTGAGTGTTGTGGAACTTACTTGGAAAAATAATAGCATCTAGCAACTAGAATCTTTTCATTTCTTCTCACAAATCTCTCATAGCTTTGATATGAGACACTTATGAAGACTTCCATGATTCTTCTCCATGACATGTGCTTGATTAATGAGCTCAAATCTTCAAGAGTTTGAAGAATAAATTCGAATTTCAGACTTAGAGGCCAAATATGATTGTGTTAGAATCTTCAAATATGTCTACAGACATCACAAAACTCATCCAATTTTTATATATAAGTGAATACATGTTATTTTTCTAATATTTAACTATAAATTCACTCAAAATATCAAAATAAATTTCTTGGAAAATAATATGTCTAAACTATATTTAATTACGAAGATGGTCTTAGTGCATGGTTATGGAGCTGCAAAATATGGTAAATAATGAAGGAAAATGGAAGAAAAGAGGGTGAAATGGATGAAATTTTGGAGACCCAACATAAATATTGATAAATAAAAAATAATGTGTTAATTGATTCAACTTGTTAAGTTTTTTTTACAACTAGGTTGAACTTAGGTCAGGGCCAACTCATCTATTGGATGAAAGAATGATCTACTCACAATGCCCACCGTGGTATCAATTGGATGCAAGATCGTGTCGGGCTTGAATTTCGCTTGGGATGATTTAATTCCCCAAAAGAAGCTACCATCCTTAACCCCTCCCATGAGGTTTGAAACTGAGACAAATTTAATTCCCCCAAAAATAGATTATATCATTAATGCCTCCCATGAATTTTGAACCTGAAACTTAGTGAGGACTAAACCCCCACTCATACCCACTAACCTAAACCTCATGGGTACTTATTGAAGTTGCAACACCTATTGAAAAGAAATTAAACTAAAAATAGATAAGTTTTTGTTTTCCAATTACAAAACCAAAAGCATGGTTTTGTTGAGTATCATGTATTCGATACGGGCTATATTGAAACACTCAAAAAAATAAGTATTTCCATTCCAATTTCAAGTGCGTTGACACCGGGAGGCCTCTATCATTTCGAGTGAAAAAAGATCTAGATGGGAGAGCTAAAAAACCAACAATTATTGCCCCAATATCTTGAAAAATTGCATTTCAGAGCTTCGAGTGGAGGTCAATATGACATCCAGGAATAGTACCTTACCACCCTGCAACCTTTCCACACTCCTCAGTGACTCTAGATGCAACCTCTGATGACTCTAGCTCTCATGACACTGTGCATGATAGTATAATATAGTGTTGATGAGTGACAAAAAGAAATGGGTGTGGCTATGAATATGGTTTAGTACAGGGAAAATTTTAGGGGCTAATATTCGCAAGTGGGCTAATTTTCCATGCTTTTTCCAAAAAAAGGGTTCGCTAATTTCCATTGTTTCCTAAAAACGATTCTCCAAAAAGTTTATAATATAAAATTATTTAACCTTAACAATCAAATTTTTTTTATATAGACTAATATAAAATCATTGCAAATATAAATATTTCTACAAAAATATTGCCAAACATTTTATAGTTTGCATATTAGGGACTAGTAAGATTCGCCAAGGTTTCTAAACTTTAAGATAAACTTCCATCGTTAAATTTTCCTTGTCTTAGTATTATGATATTTGGATAAATGGATCCTTGCCTCATGTCACAACTCACGGCTTGTAATATTATTAGTCCTTACCTAGGATTGTTGTAGTCACATGGCTCTTTTATGTAAACTGTGCACATAGATCAATAAGTTTTTAAAATTTATAATATGCTTCATTAGATATGGTGCCCCTAAAACTTTTCTATACCAATCAAATATATCCATTTTTTATTTGGTGAATAAGTCAAATATTCATATTATTTGGCCTCATTTAGAAAAATTTAGGATACGTATAAGTAATCAAAATTTAAATTGAATTTTGCTTCAAATGAATTAATGCTAGATTTATCTTAGCATTAATTCTATAAGAAATTTGTTTAAGAATGAAAAAGGATAAGAATACCATATTCATAACCCCTAGCATTTAGTAATGTCAGGCTCTGAAGTGACATCTGGATTCTCAAAATGGTTCATGGCATGATCATCATCTTCCATGGTTTCTAAACACCATCTCTCTTAGTCATTGGCAACTGCTTGCAGTCTGAATCAAAGAAATAGAAATAACTTATTTCCCGATTTGGCTCTTCTAGATTCCCCACTTTGGTGTGGGCGAGGAGCAGGTCACACTAACTCCATGGCCCATTTTAACTCATGAGTCATCCCACTGCAACAATAATCCACTGAGGCAAGTGACAATAATCCTGCATTGTGCACTGCTTTGAAAAAAATGAATTTTTTATTATTATATATATGTCATCTCACTTACCTCCTTGTAGAAAACAATCCACTGATGCAAGTGACAATAAGCCTGCACTATCCACTACTTTGAAATTTTTTGATTATATATATGTCACTCACTCACTTGTAGGAAAAAAATGATACAAAATTGTGAATAAGTGATAGACATTATAATTGTGATAGATACATTACCTACATCTGTATTTGGAGTTGTATTTTCTTTCTAAATTTAGAGTTGTGCTTACTGTCATGTATCGCAGTATTTTCCCAGGTGTTATTACTCATGCATTTTTGAGTCATTACTTGACATGGTCATACAGTTCACTCCTCAAAAGGGTAAGGTCTCCTTAAACCTTTTTCAAGTTGGCATAGGAAATTTAATTTTTTCATATTTAACCTATCCTAAGTTTCAAGACCACCCTCATTTCATCTCAAAACCACCTCCATATTGGTCACATCATGTTCCATCAGTCATCATTTGCTGACATATTTCATTTCCCAAGCTTACAACTTCGAAATGGTTATTTTAGCCAATAAACCCTACTTTTGTAGCGAATTCAGTGTAAAATAGGCAGAAAACGCTACGAAACTGCTGATAGTTTCGTAGCGAATATGAAGCATTTATTTGTTTTCTAACTTTGAGCAGTCAACTTCAAGGGCAGTTTCTAGGCAAACAGAGAAGTATTTTAAGAATCTAAGAGAGTTTATTTTCAAGAACATATCAAATAACAATAACCTATTTCACTTTTCTCAAAGGTGCGACAAATTGTGAGATACATGGATGTCTTTCAGCCCTATTTTCATAATGCAGAATTTTCCTCTTTTGTACATGTTTTTAGAATGCAGATTATGGACAGCTCGTGATGTGTTTCAAAAAAAAAAGAGAGTTCTTTCTTCAAGACATACTAACCTACAAAACCCTTCTTCATTTTTTCAAAATCTATCAAGGATAAGGAGATAAGAGCTCATCTATGAACCCTATGTTTTCAGAAAAAACAGAGTCATTTTAGTGACGAATAAACTTGCTAAAGGTGAAAAGGATGTTTTTTGAAGAGGAAACACCTCAAGGCTCTTAAATTGAGTTTGACTATGTTTTAAGAGGTTAATGGCATTTTGAAGACCAATTTTCTATAGCTGGAGGTTAATTTTTTTAGGCAAATTCAAAATCTGGAAATTACACAGTTTTCCACAGTTTCGTAGCGTTTCCTAGGCTTAAAGCTAGGAAAACACTACAAAAACACTTGTAGGTGTATTTTTTCTTTTAAAGTCAGTTTTTACATGATTCAAGGAGGGAGATACATGGTGGTAAGGTTTTATGACATTATTGACATGTTGGAACAGCAAAGAAGTCAAGAATATTGATGGAGAAGCCTTTTTTCCCACGCTACTAAAACATGCTATGAAAATTTATGTACATGACTGTTTTAGCAGTCAACTTCAAGTTTGGTTTCAGACCAAATGAAAAGTTATTTTGGAAATATGAAAGAGGTTTTTCTTTATCACGGATCCATCTACAAAAACCTCTCTCAGTTTCTGCAAAACCATCAGGGTTTGGAAATTATACACTCATCTTTGAAGCCTATTTTTCAAAATTTTCACTAACCAGATTTGTGAAAAAAATGTAAAAATTCGACTTGGAGGAGGTCTAGCTCAGCATCTACGTGGCATAATGACACATCAGCACTCTATTACACTCAGAAAATTAGTTGGTTGCAGTTAATAAGGGTTATTAAATTGATTTGTTGAACTATTAATGAAAGAAGAGTCCTTTTTGTATTTAAACTCTGCAAAACAAAAATATCCCTAGGAAGTCTCCAAGTGATGAAATCATGTTTGAAATAGGTCTCTGAGGTGGGAATTCGAAGCTAGAAAGGTGGAATATCATTTGTATGAGTCCTGATTCTATAAAGGAGATATTTTTAGAGTTAGAAGAGGTTAGGATATGTTATGGCTGACTGCTACTATTGTAAACAGGGTTTTTGATCAGTAATGGAGAGTGGCTATTGGTTTCATCCTTCACCTATGATTCATTTGATATTTTAATGAACAATTTCCTATGTATCTTATTACTTTCTCTCAATATGTTAATTTTTGATTACTCAAAATTCTTTATTTGCATGCTCTAACTTCCTTTCAAGCACTAAACTATTGGATATCTTTCTCAATGTCTTGCTTTCAGTGTCTTAATGTTCATTACTCAGAATTCATGTTTCTCATGCTCTGACTTTCTTTGAAAATTTATATATTAAGTAAACCCTATATGTGTGTATTCTACTTTCATTTAAGTATCTACATGCCTCATCTTCCATAAGGAGACCCTTTGTCATTAAGATCTCTATCACTGACTCCATAGCCCAATGGTAGCAAGCCTTCATATTTTCAACCTACAAACATACAAAACCAAGACAAAATTCATAGAGTTAGCCATCTATATTTATCATTAACCAATATCAAAAATTATCCGTGAGAGAGACCTCTTAGACTAAATAGGCTAAGCTTCAGTCAAAAGCTGGTTTGAAATAGTTACACTAAGTTGTCTGATCAACAACCAATCAACTACAATTTTGGTGATAACACCAGGGAATCCAACTGCCTATTTTTTTTCAATGGGTTTGTTCTTGTAGGAGTTTCCCACCGAATCCAACTTCAATGGCATCCCACACCAACTCCACACCCCATTGCAACTCACAACTCTGGAACGAAATTACAACTCTATATGGATGATAAGGGAAAAGTAGAGGTAGAGGAAAAATAAAAGAAAGAATAAATGAAAAAAATAAAAAATACTCTAGAATGAACTTACAACATTATATGGATGATAAGGCTAAATCAGAGGCAAAGGAAAAATAACAGAAAGTAAAAATGAAAAAATAAAGTTGAGTGTTGTGGAACTTACTT